>CM055268.1:39022282-39517139 GCA_029237695.1 Conchocele bisecta
CCCTGGCAACCCAAACAATGGCCTTTATACTTGGCAACGCGGACCTTATAGAAAGCACCTGACCACTCGGCATGAAATGCACACAATGCAAACTTTTCCTGAGAACTGTGTTTGTTCAACACAGTTCAAATTGCTATAAATTAATTACTCATTGAATGCAAACCTTAGATATTTTACATGCACAATTCATCCATTCATCTACATACACCCAGCAAATATCAATGACGAAATGAAATCAGAACTATGTCTAAATTGGCTTTTAATACGAATATCAAAGTCAATTTAGACATCGGACTGTCTTCTGAATCATATCTGGAACTAACTGTAATATGCAAATGACTGTAAACAACTACATGTTATAGTATTAAGTTTTGACTCAGTGTAGCTCAAATACTAGTCATCAATGTACATTCTCAAAAGAGTTATTACATGATCTATGAAATTTCACAATACTTGCAGACAACAATTCTGAATTGCCACAGCATGCTGCATTCATTTTGTGTGACCCCAAGCTATTTGACCGGGGCATTTAGCCCATTAAAAGAGTTCTGGTTTCTGCAGACAAGTTACTCAGAGATCATGACCTGATTCCATATGAACAAAGGAGCAACCAGTCTAGTCTCAGATTGGACAAGGCATCTGCATGGTTCAATCAGGGTTTGTACTGTTTGCCATTCAGTCCATCAAATTGGTACACTATAACACTATCTACCAATTTTGGTTTCAGTCGACCTACATACATATGGACATGTATAAACCGTGAACTGTAATGATGCATGTAATGTGTAACCTTAAAATTCCGAATACAGACCGGTCTCGTTCTCGGCAATGACTTAAGTTGTGTTACCACCGTGTTTATTTATAAATTGGGCGCCCATAAACAGTGTTCATTGCATTAGTAGCTGAGAGTAGGAAAGGGAGGTTACTCTGATTTTACTCTTTTTTTTTCAGCGCAACGGTAATGATTTGATTTCGCGGGACAGATACATTAACGTCAGTATTTTTGACAACAAAGGCAAATTTATTGCAGAATAAGTTTAATGTCGATGTTAAACTATTTTAATTCAGATGCAATGTATAGTAAAGTACAAATTGACAAGATTTGAGAATTACGGGCTTGTGAACTGTGCTGATTGATGATCGGGACATGCCCATTTGGTGCACCATACATATGCCAACAACAGAAAATAATAACTAAACACACATAACAAGAATTGTAAATACTGTTTTCTTAATGGATTGGTATTATACATAGTTTCTTTACTGAAAAAAATATAATTTTCCTTATAAATTGTGTGATTTGTCAGTAAATTACACCGGGACACCAGATGTACATAAAATATAGAATAACTGACATACATATCTGTACATGTATCAAACCAATGAAAACTGACATTCTGATCTGCATATAAAAAATGTCATTTCGGCTAATTCTGCGCACCGGCTAATGCACAATTCACGTAATGTTTTGCCCAGCTTACGTCAGAATAAATTATGTTGATTTTGGAATAAATCAGCTGAATAACGGTATACTAAGTCACAATTTTATCCCATTCCGATTGTTTGGTAAAAAGTTATTCAGAACATGGTCAAAATGATTAGTGGTCCTGCTTACTAAATTAATAGATCAACAACAGATCTGTTAAAAAAAGCTTCATAAACCAATAATACACATGCAAATATACCGACATTGGTTATCATTTTATTCCCGTATTATTCGCAAAACTCAAGGACAAAATAGACTGATATTTTTATCAAATTTGGCTGGGTCTCCGCTAGGCGGATACAGATAATAGACGACAGATGAAATAGTAAAAACCATCTGTTTAGCCGTGATTATCTTGGCTAAGAACTGCCTTGAATGTTCAGGGAATTTAGACTGAATATGGACATTTTCACGAAAATTATTATTAGGTGCGCAGAATTAACAGACATGATTGTAATCCCAACAAACATACAGTCTCCACCCCCGCCCATATTTCGTGAGGTCACCCCAATGAAGCAAAGAAGTCCCTCATCACCACCCCAGACCAAACATGGGTACCCTGTGTACATAAAAAATAAATTTTAGGAAGCCCACCCACTGCAATACAAATACTTAATACAAATACTGCACTTCAATTTGTTTACTTGTTTGGTCACTGTTGTTATAGTTTTCTAAATCGTGTAAACACGTGACTTTCTGAAAACACTTGTCTTAAGAAAACAACATGAATAATCAAACATGTAAAATATTGGTGTGTGCAAAGCCACATACACGGTGCGAAGCCGGGTACATTACTTAATATGAAAATACTGCACCAGCCTATATTCATGATATTTCGGGGAAAAGTCACCGCTGTGCAAATGCAGTGTACCTGGATTCGCACACCTCAATTTTTTACTTATTTCATCACTGTTGTTACAGTTTTTTTTAAACACATTTGACTCTCGGGGTGGGGGGGGTGGGGGTGGGGAATGAAAGTAGTGTCTTTTTTAAGTGGCTAAAAGCCTATATAGACAATAGATAACAGATAATAGCCTAAATATATAATGAATTGACTTGTTGGACTGAAAACATATATTCAAAGTGAATCTACAAGTATCGAGGTGACACAAACACACAGTCCGAGATGCACCATAAATTAGAAATTAGCTATTTAAACAACAATTGTGGAAACAACATTGGTCGCGAAAACCAATGACTCGGCACATGCACAGGCAATGTTGAATATCCCCCACCCACTTGAATTCATGTTAGATTGAATACAATGGAATTATTTTAGTAGCCCTGTGGTTAAAAGTGCTGTCGAAGTCAGCACGATTCAAATATTGGTCAACAGTAATAAAGAAATAATTCCTACCTGAAACGAATGTTTCGTGTCTGGCAGCTAGTAGACTTATGCAAAATGTAGGTCAATTATTGATGCGTCTTGGCTGTCGCCGTATTGTCCTCTCAACTTTAGCAAATTTGCAGAAATGTACGTCTGTAGCATTCACAAATCGTCGAGTACACAATGAGTATCTGTATTTCCGTATTTAGAGAGCTTATCAACAATGAAGACAGCACTAATTTCACGATGGCTTGGACCAGTAAGTGTAATGGCAATATGACCAATCATTGTATTATTACGCGTTTGGCAGGACACGAAATATAGTATGACGTCACAATGAAAATACAATTGCATTTAACAACAAATAGCTGACTTTTTAAACGTAAATTTGTTATTGGTTGGTATATTACATTAAAAAAAAGTGTCCTGTGTCCAATAAATTGGACACATGCAGGGCTTAAAAATATTCACTTTTTGTACTTGCCCGGCCGGGCAAGTACAATTATAATCTACTCGCCCAGACCAAAAAGCTACTTGCCCAACATTTTAGGAAAATGCAAGAAGTAGTAATACCTTTTCGAAAAAGGTTAGGCAATTAACTTGTTTAGAACCATCCAATAGAATAGTACATAACATGTTTATATGCTTTCTGAAATTATTTTATGCAACAAGAAATATAATGAGAACAAGTGTTATTTGTGGCTGTGACTTGAGAAATGGGGCTTATGGGTTCTGCGACCAGTGTAGATCCAGATCAGCCTGTGCATCCGTACAGTTTGATCAGGATCTGCACTGTTCACTATTCCATCAATGAAACACTCATCATGCTTCCAACATGCAATATAGATTATTATCAGACTACAGGAGCTGGAGGGTGTGCTATTTGATCAGGACATACAAGGCGCGGATACAGAAACTGGTCACACTGTCACAAATCCCATAAGTCCCATTTCTCCAGTCACAACCACAATTTTAATTAAATCAAGGGTGTTTCATTATTTAGAAGACGATCTACGTATCAATTGTCCAGATGCTTTGTAACTTTATTAAGACTTTCCAATACACAGATTCATTTTGCAGTGCAGCGTCTTGGCAACTATTTTAATTCAGTATATTCGCTGATTATTATTAGCACAAGTGTACGCTGACCATCGTAAAAAGTGTGTAGTTAACGCAGTACACTTCCAGCGACACGCCCTGCACAAATTGCATCTGGTGATAATGCCCTTACTAACACACACGAAGCACACTGTCAGCAGAACGAGACCGTGGTCTGTTTTAGGAGTGAGTAAAAACTATCCGCCGAGCGCATAGCAACTGTCTGGACGTCCAATTGTCTAGTACAGGGATGCCGTAATTGATCAATATCCCGGTTTCTAATGTAAACATTAAAAACATCATTTCCGGTTTTGAGATCGCGGAAAGGGTTAGGAAAACCAATAAAATAATGGAACTTAAGATGCGAATTTTGTCAGTTCCGTAAATTTTCGGAAAATACAGAATGGCCTTTCCCGATTTGTCACTCGCCAAATCGGGCCAGTGACAAGAAAATCCTCTCGCCAACACGAAAATTGACTCGCCATGGCCAGCGGGGCGAGTGAATTTTTAAGCCCTGACATGACACTATGGCGTTTAGTAAAAAGGTTCAAATATTGACTCTATATGTACCACACATTCTAAATGAGGCTCCATACGGGATAATCTATTTAAACTAAATTTCATTGGGAAGGTATTTTTTTGCAAATTACATGCGTATTATTATTTTAATATAACCTACCTATCAATGTTTACAGGTGTTAGCATGTTTCAATATTGAACTAACATATAGCTTGTTGGTATTGGCACACTTTCATTTTACGTCGTTTCCCGCAGCGAACCCCATTCGGCCCATCGACTGATTGTAATTATAGAACGCCTGTAACTATTCACGAGAATATAGGCGTTCTATGAAAAATATTTTTTATCGACAGATTATAAAATATGATAAATGCACATAAAAATTACATGTGGAGAGAATAAATGGTAATTTCCGTTAACCTTTTAAGGAAACATGGTTATCACCCCTGATATCAGTGTGGAAATTCACGTTTGATATAGAAAGTATAATAATGCCAATTAATATGTCTGGTAATGATGAATGAATGTTTATTTTGCCAGAAAAATGTTCTATCTAAGAATGGACAAAACATATATGTCTCCCTATATTATAATCTGGCATGTGAGACTCTAGGTTTAATATCACAGAATAGCTGGGCAAGTGTATGAAGAATTTCCCAAGAAATCAGTGGTGTTTATGGGTATTGTTTATGATGGGGTCAGCTGTCCACTGACATATTTCATTACTTCACCAGTCCGGTATTACTCAACACCATTGGCAAGAATTAATCATTTAGAGATTTGCTTTCATGTTCCCAGGAAAGGCTGGTGTACATTTATTCATTTTTGTCGAGCCCGCTTGCTGAAAGCAAGACATAGTGATCTCAATGACGTCCGGGTGTGCGTGCCTACATATGTGTGTACGTGTGTCCGTCCGTCCGTCCGGACCGTCCATCCATCCGTCCGTCCGTCCGTCAGTCCGTCAGTCAGTCATAAGTCACATTGACTTGGAACTTCATATGCTTATTAGTCATCATCCATATATGCATGCTGTATCCCACTCATGCGGCCCCTGTGCCCATGGTCAAGGTCAAATGACTTAGAAGTTTGCGTTAAATTTTTGTCAAAATTTGCGTTAAAGTTTTCAAGTACCTACTATCTATGTAACCGTAAGTTGGATTTGTTTCAAACTTTGTATGCTTATTGGTCATCATCCATATTTTCATTATATAGCCCATGTGCACCCATGCGGCCCACGTGCCTAACATCAAGGTCAAATGACTTTAAAATTTGCGTTAAAAGCTTTTACATACCTTATATCTCCACAACCCTTAATTCAAACTTCAAATAAATACACTCTGAGACCATCAAATGCCTCGGCGGGCTCGACATGCGGGCCGCGGCCATCTGGTATAGTTAATCTGGGTAGCAAACAAGGGTATACATAAACCTCAGCTAATTTGATCTAGCTATATCAAATCAGGTTTTCTCCAAATGGCTACAGCTATGAGGCTTTCACCCCTAAATAACGAGAATGGAATATTCATATGTTAATTTTGCAACCAATCCAACCATCACAAAATGGTTTTCAGACTAGTCCATTTATGAGAACGGGGTGTTTTGGTCTCAACAATATGAAAATTACTTGCAAAAAGTGCAGATCCTGATGAGACGGCTCATCACGAGCCGGCTCATCTGGATCTACACTGTTTGACCAGGCCTCTATACAGGCCTGTGGGGTTGGTATACAGGCCTGTGGGGTTGGTATACAGGCCTGTGGGGTTGGTATACAGGCCTGTGGGGTTGGTATATAGGCCTGTGGGGTTGGAAGGGTTAACTCTGCATGCTAGGGGTGGAAATAACAACCAACACATTGCGAGTATTTTTCTTATTATAGCTAATTTGATCTAGCTATATCACATCAGGTTTTCTCCAAATGATGCTGAAATGGCTACAGCTATGAGGCAGGTATCATTGACAGATGCTAATATGCAATTTATGTGTGTGTCTATGCTTCTCCAGAAGATACTGAGATATTGTTGGCATAGAAATGGGCCAAAATAGCATGCTTATAGAAACAGGCCAAGATAGCATATAGAAACAGGCCAAAATAGCATATAGAGGCGAAAATAGCATATAGAAACAGGCCAAGATAGCATATAGAAACAGCAAAAATAGCATATAGAAACAGGCAGCAAAAATAAAAATAGAGGCAAAAATAACATATAGAAACAGGCAAAAATAGCATATAGAGGCAAAAATAGCATATAGAAACAGGCAAAAATAGCATATAGAGGCGAAAATAGCATATAGAAACAGGCCAAGATAGCATATAGAAACAGGCCAAAATAGCATATAGAAACAGGCCAAAATAGCATATAGAAAGGCAAAGATATAGCATATTGAAACAGGCCAACATAGCATATAGAAACACGCCAAAATAGCATTTAGAAACACGCCATAATAGCATATGGAAACAGGTGAAGATAGCATAGGCCAAGATAGCATAAAGAAACAGGCCAACATAGCATATAGAAACATGTCAAAATAGCATATAGAAACAGACCAAAATGGCATATAGAAACAGGCAAAAATGGCATATAGAAACAGGCAAAAATAGCATATAGAAACAGGTCAAAATAGGAGGTGTACATGACATGCTTGGCCGTCTGTGGTGATGTGGAGAGACAGCTGTCAGAGAGTTGGAAGCTGCAGCCAATCAGTTGTACAGCTGTCCACCCACTTCTGGCTGTAACCCATTTTATGTGGGATGCAGATTCACAGGTACCAAAAATTACCAACTTATTTTTCTATTTTCATTATTTCTCAATAAAGGTATACATGTTTACGTTGTTACCACTCATTTGAACCATCTCGACGAGACAGTTCAAATGAGTGGTGACAACATATACTTTTGGTGAGAAATAAGTAAGATATAATTATGTTTTTGGTATGATAAAATTTGTTTATCAGCATGAAATGGGTTTATCTGGATGTGAAGCAATTTATCAGGGAATATGCATCAAGCATGCAACTATCTCATTGCAATCTTGACAGTGATGGAACTGCACGCCGAAAAGCCCGAGTCACGGATAAAAAAAACTTTTGTAAATGTATTTAAATTTTTAGCTGCAAATCAAAAGACCTGGAGGTTTTTATCAAAGTAACGATCTGAAGTGCACGAAAACAGTCTGCCCTAAGTCTCGTGCATTGCTAGTTCCCTGGAGCCAGGTTCCTTTTCCAAGAGAAGCTTTGAAGTTGATTTCTGTAAGAAAACCATTCATTAGTTCTGTTTTGACATCCTACGTTGAACGATGTGTTTGTTATCATAGAGGGTTTGTGCTTTATTCACCTACAGCGTTACTCCATCACGTGATCATTGTTGATCTCACTGTCTTGTAGGTAAATATGAGGGTGATGCAAAAGTTTCTCAACACTGAACTCTTTGCATGCTAGCGGCGAAAATATCCACTAAACGAATTGGGAGCATATGTTTTATTTCTCTCTGTAAATATGTCTTGGAATTTCATTAGAATTGTGTTCTCAGGACTCAATTCTAATGAAATTCCAAGAGACATATTCATGATATTTACAAGGAGAAATAAAAGAAAATATGATGAATTGTCGTCTGGTATTTTTTAACTATTTATAGCCCACACATTTCCCAGCATGCAAAGAGTTAATACTTGAAAATAAGCAATTTAAAAATAAATTTCAAGCTTATTTAAA
The DNA here is from genome assembly GCA_029237695.1 of Conchocele bisecta. Taxonomy (NCBI): domain Eukaryota; kingdom Metazoa; phylum Mollusca; class Bivalvia; order Lucinida; family Thyasiridae; genus Conchocele; species Conchocele bisecta. The sequence goes on from CM055268.1 coordinate 39,030,421, forward strand.
AAAAGCATCTTCAGTTCTGCCCTTAGTTGAATGACTACCATCAGTAATTTGTAGAATGCTACAGGTAAATGCGTGATTAGGCCATACAAAATAAGTACTTTGGTTCTCTGACTCGGACACGGTGATTGCGGATTGTGAAGTGGGAGGACAGATTTTTTAAATATATTTTATTTTTGTGTTTCAGATGTTCGTCTCTGATTTTTTTCAAGTTGCCATATGCAAAAATATGCATATGGCAACTTGAAAAAATCAGAAACGAACATCTGTAACAAAAAGAATATGTTCTATAAAGTTACCATAACCTCTTTTGAGGTAAGAAATCACAAGGTTTTTGTGAGACATGATTGGATTTAACATATTTTTGCATGGTAGTGGTTTTTTTTATTGATCATGTGGCGAATTTATAGTACAATTTTCCATGACGATAAAATGCTTGACGCACAGGGATTATTCAGGCGCGACGCTATCTGAGAACCAAAGTACTTTTTATGGCCCCATGTATGGCCTGTGCTGAGCAAAGCAATATGAAGTCACAAAACCGTTTCGAGTCAGTAACGCTCATGGTATCACATTCATATATTGACGATATCTGCATGTTATCTTTTGTAACCATTCATACAAGCAGACATGTAAAAATTATGACAACAGGCATTACCATGTACTTTTTGACTGCACCTCGTATGACTCCTCGTGTGCCACACCTTGCTGTTTTGTTCCCGGCAGGGTTTCAGGAAGGCAGAAATCATAATTAACTACCGGTATAAATTTAAAATAATCTTTCGCACATTTATCAAAATTAATTTCTGCATCAAGATTGTGGTTTACTGTTTGGAACACAACCCAAAGCAGATATCATATTTATTCTAATAGTAGCCCCCTCTCTAATAGCCCCCTTCCCATATTTGTATCCTAAATACATTATTATCACATACAAAAGCCATTTAAAACAACATTGTTTTAAATGGGTTTTGTTTGTGAAAATAACATATATTTAGATCCTCTTTTCCACAAATTGCATAGCCCCGGGGGCGTTTATTAGAATAAATACGTTATTTCAGAATTTTCAGAAACTACTGCAAAACTTACATATACTATTATACCAGAGACCCTGGCAAATCCTGGGGTGTCGAAGCGTTTCTCTGTAGATTCGGTATATGAGCATTCAATGAGATTTTTGTTGCTTGCGATGATAAATGACATCATTCTTATAGCAAAATGCATCCACCAGCGGAGAAAATGTACCTAAGTTACGGCATTACCAAAGATTGCATACTGAAATAGTTGTATTATAACCTAATAATTTGCTGATGACAGTAATACTACTTCAGTGACATAGGGGCAAACAGTGTAGGCCCTGATCAGAAGGCAATGCAGGTCGTAAATGTTATAAGGAATTTTTTCTCAGCCCATATACAATGGCTATATCTGCATTACAAACATGGTTGTGCTGATGGAAGTAATACTAATTAAGTGACTGAGTGGCAAACAGCGTTGGCTTGATCAGACTGCGCAACGCTGGTCGCAAATAGTGCTTAACTCATTTCAGCCTAAGGATACAATGTACTATGATTTTTGTTGAAAAAATCTCATTATTTTGTTCATTCATCGATAAAGGTATATGTTGTTACCACTCATTTGAACCGTCTCGTTGAGACGGTTCAAATGAGTGGTAACAACATATACTTTCGAAAGGATATAAAGAAAATAGGGATATTTTTCTCTCAAAAGGTTCATACTACTAAACGCGTATCCCGTCTGTAATGGGTTAAGGGACTTAGTGGAAAACAGCGTTGGCCCTGATCAGACTGCGTGTTCGTGCAGTCTGAGCTGGGGCAACGCTTGTCGCAAATGTCGTAAAATACCTTTTCTAGCCGGTGGCCATATACAAACGCTACCACATCTGCATTACAAACACGATCATCCCTGAAGCAATCGGCTGCAAATTTTCTTTTATTCCTTTATGTCACCCTGGTATAAACAAGATTGTTGTGCAAATTGTGCGTATAGCCTCAGCAAATTGCTGCTGTCCAGTCTGAGATTACAGACGCACAAGCAGACACGCATTATATGGCAGACGTTTCCTGACTGATTTCCTATTGCGTCTCTGTTAGAAAAGCTGCCAAGAATTAAGTGTTTTCTCAATTCCGCGACAGTTTCTATTTATTCGTCTCCAGCCGACAGTTGACGGACACTGAGTTTCGGTTATCTTTATTGGAGCAGTCAGTTGCCATGGCAACCACCACAAATAATTTTGGAAAACAAAAATCTCACCGGAGCTTTATGTGGTGTATCTAGACATCTGTGATAATGTTTGCAAACTGGATAGTTGCCGATGAAATAAATATCAATAGTAGTCTTTCAGCAATAATACAATATGTTCAACAATTCTGCAAAAACCAGGAATCCACATTTCCTACGTGCCGAAATGTTGGAAAAGTTAATTCTTGTTTTTTGCAGAATTGTTGAATATAAAAAAGGGCTTATGCTGAAACGTTGTAAAAGTGGGTTCTTGGTTTTTGCAGAATTGTTGAACATATTGTATTATTGCGTTGATAAAAGCCTTGTGCCGAAACGTCGGAAAAGTGGGTTCCTGGTTTTTGCATAAATATAAATAGACTTGATTTTGTGTGGTTGGTTGCCAATCTATTTGCAGACCATCGCAAACACATTAATGATCTGTGCTCCAACAGCGCCCCCTACTATCTAATTGCATAATGATTGTTGTTATGCTGATGTTGTCTGATTGGAGTACTTGCACCAGTAAGTTGTTGTTGTTGCTCGATTTAGAGATGGGTTGTGGCCTAGGGGTTAGAAGACCTGACTTCCAATCTGGAGGTTGGTTCAAATCTCGCATAGGGCATCAAAAAATACTTTCATAGTATTTCCATTCCACTGGTCTGTCGGATGAGACTTTAAACTGTGGTTCTGTCTCTATATGACCGTAGCTGTGGGTGGGATGTTAAACCCTTTCACATTTTTTGCTTGATTTAACCCTTTCCCTGTTTTGCGATATTTTGACTCTTCCAAATCGAAAACATCTGAATAAAAGAACCAAATGCTGGGTCAAATGATGGTTAAATTATCTGATAGAGTAGAAAACATTGTGGGAAAAGGAGAAATTGCTTGTTACAAGCAATTTCTCCTTTTCCCACAATGTTTTCAAAAGACATCGAGACTGCAGAGGCGTGAAAAGTTGTCTCTATCAGGGATAGGGTTAAGGGTCCCAATGGGCTCCTAGGCTTTGAATACCCGTGGTATTGTATATACTCTAGTGCCGGGATCGAGGATCGAACCCGGGCCGCCGGAGTGACAGTCGGAGGTCGTAACCTCTCGTCTACAATTCAACTCTAGTAAATGTGTTCACTCACATTTTGTTCCATATACAGTGACAAGTGTATGGCTGACCACGAGGCAGACAACCATTTTCATTGAACACGCACGCGTCTACCCCACATGCCCAGTATATTTTCCTCTGTACCTGAAACCCAGAATCCACTATGTGCTTTATCCTTAGAATGTGGAAAATGAAAATTTTCGTCTGCTGTTGTTTCATATTTTGTCTTTTTTTTTCTTAATAAAAACAAAAATTTGGTTTGGCGGCACTTTAGAATCATGAATATGAATCTTAAGTGCTGTCAAACCATATTTATTTTTACAAAAATGGAAAATAAAAAATAATCGGCAGACGACAAATTTTATTTTATCCGTTTCATTGTAATTTATCACCGATGATGATGCCTCTACATGATCACAAACTGGAATACATGTAGTATTTGCCGGATGTACAGTGGAACATCTCTAAACATGACGCCCTAGGCACCTCCCAGGGTATCCAGTTTAGAGAGGTGCCACTGTATATGCTACATGTAATGAAGCCTGTCTTGGAATAGTTATTTGCCTGAATTACAGTGGAACATCTTTAAATAGGACATCCTGGGGACCTCCCAGGGTGTCCAGTTTAGAGAGGTTTCACTGTATATGCTACATGTTTTGAAGCCTGTCTTCGAGTAGTCATTTGCCAGATCTACAGTGGAACATCTCTAAACAGTACAGTGGAACATATTTATTCTTGACCCACTCGGGACCGACTTTCCACTTTAGGTGGCACATGTAAGTCTGGTCAATAAATAATAGATCTGGTGTACAATTATCTATTTACAAAACTTCCGTGGGCTTTTTATGTGTTCTGTTAGTTCGGAGTGTCACATTAGCCAATATTAGGTGTCTGTGAACGAAGGGACGTAGGCCTAAATGGATAGAGAATGGTCACATAAAGTCCCAAATATTGGAATAGTTAATCGTATTCCTTGGGGGATACTATGGATTTGATACCATTCCACTACCGCTGCTGCCACCACGTCCATTGCAGACACTTCTTGTCCTGAGCATAACTGGAATACACTTTGGAATATTTTCATAAAACTTCACACATGTATAGACCACAGCCCAAAGGTGTATCGTATCACGCACAAGAATGACAACTGTTGTCTCGCTAATTCTCAAGTTATCTCCTTTTGTTGTTTCCAGGTACTGCTTTTTGTGTCCAGTCCATAATTCAAATACCCTTTCGAATATTTTCTTCACTTATGCAGAGACCATGACCTAATGGTGTGTCACGCGCAAGAATGACCTCTTCACTCCCTAATTTCCAAGTTATCTCCTTTTATTTTTCCACAGATCGATTTCCTGTCCGGTCCATAACTTAATTACACTTTGGAATATTTTCATGACACTTCGCACTTGCATAGACCATGACCTAAAGGTGTGTCTCATGCTAGAATGACAACTCTTGTCTGACTAACATATTAGTTATCTCCCTTCTCACAGACTGACTTTTATTTTTGGCTAGACTAAGTGAATTAAAGCAGTTTTATCGATATCTGGAATGAAAACATCATTTCCCCGATATTGCATGTTTGTATGGCATCTCTGTAAAATTGCTTTCTATAACTTTTTGCAACTAATGTCTGCATAAAGATGGACCAAGTCCATGTGAAAATTGGGCAATACACAGTTTTAACCCTTAGCCTGCTGATCGCGAAAACGGCCGTCTGCTGTTGCTTTATATTTTGCCCTGTTTCTCAATAAAAACCTGGTTTGACAGCACTTTAGAATCATTTCCAATGGAAATGATTCTAAAGTGCTGTCGAAGCATTTTTTGATGAGAAAAATCGAAAATAAAATATAAACAGCAGACGACAACATTTCATTCAGCAGGCTAAGGGTTAACAAGTGGTGCGGCTTATTATTCATTTCCATTTGCCTTCACTGTCAAAACAATCTAAAATATCTAGTAATTCATTGATGATTCATAGACTAAAATGTGAATAGTGTAGCACCTGATCAGACTGCAGGGATGTGCAGGCTGATCTGGGGCCCGTTTCACTAACCTTCGTACGACTAAAATGTTCGTAAGTGCAAATTTAGGATTGTCTGTAAATTTCAATTGATGGATTTACATTTATTGAGCATAGGCTGCATATGCAGCCTATGCTCAATAAATGTAAATCCAACAATTGTTTACAAGAAAACATTGTTAATGTGAAATTTACAGACTATCATAATTTTGCACTTACAAACATTTCAGTCGTAGGAAGTTTAGTGAAACGGCCCCCAGGTGCTACACTGGTCATGGACCAAGACGGAACAGTGTAGCACCTGGTCAGACTGCACGGATGTGCAGGCTGATCTGGTGCTACACTGGTCGATAACGTACTTGTTTTCATCATGTGTCGTGTATTTACATCGTGACCTATTATTATGGTTTTATGGAAATTACAGTTTCTACGCACCATAATGGGCGAGTTCGGATACATTATTTAATATCAATATGTAATGTTCCAATGCTATTTGTCCCAGAGAATATGACAACACCAACAAGTAGCATTAGCAAACAGTGTAGACTCGATCACAACTATCGGTACTTGCCGTTTGTAAATGTTATACAGTGGGATTTCTTTGTACAGGTTTCACTGTAATCCACACTTAACCCATTAAAAAACGGGACACAATTGTAGTACAGTAGAACCCATCTAAACCGAACACTTGGGAAAATATGGGTGTTTAACTTAGATGTGTTTCACTGTTATGTATCTGATTACAATGACTTTTCATGATTGCAAAACACTAGAATGTGTCATGAAGTGCTAACATGTCTGATTTACAGTGGAACATTTCCAAACCGGACACCCTGGGAACCTCCCATGCAGTGTGTCCGGTTTGGAGAGGTGCCACTAGTATGAAACTTTTATGAGAAAAAAATCCCAATTTTCTTTATTACATCTCAAAAGTATATGTTGTTACCACTCGTATGAACTGTCTCGACGAGAAGGTTAAAACGAGTGGTAACAACATATACCTTCATAGAGAAATAAACAAAATAATAAGATTTTTCTTTACAAAAAATATCGTTTCCTTAGACTGAAATGGGTTAAGACAAGTTCCTCTATCCTTAGACAGGTTCCATTGTATGTATGTAATTCATTATAGGACCACTCCAAGTCATGTGTTTTCTTTGCAATGATGAGCATTATTATTCCCATTAGATGAATCAGTTTCTTGGTGTCTTGTTATGAGAGGTTCTACACTAATGTTGCGGTGCTGTTCAGTAAACCCATTTCATGCTGATGGTACACAAAGTTTCTCATGAAAAAAATATTATTTTTCTTATTATACCCCTGGCATACAAGTGTGTCAAGGGCTATATAGTTTTCGTCATTCTGTCCATCCGTCCATCCGTCCGTCCGTCCGTCCGTCCGTCTGTCCGTCTCTATTTTGCGTTAAAGTTTTCGGGTACCCATTATCTCTGCAACAGTAAGTCGGATTGACCTCAAACTTCTTATACTTCCTGATCATCATCCATATTTTCATTCCATACCACACCCATGCGATGCAGCCTCATGTCCAAGGTCAAGGTCAAATTACTTTTAAATTTGCATTAAAGTTTTTGAAATATTTGCATTAAAGTTTTTAAGTGCATGTTATCTGAGCAAACATAAGTCAGATTGACCTGAAACTTCCTATACTTCATTATCACCATCCAATATTATATTAATTCTATACCACACCCATGCGGCTTTCATCCCCAAGGTCAAGGACAAATTACTTTGAAGTTTGTGTTAAATTTAAAAAAAAATATTTGTGTTAAAATTACATGCCCACACATTTTGTTCCTACTGAGTTTTATATGACGATTTTAACCCTCACTACGTGGGAGACGAAAATAGTCGTCAGCTGTTTTTAATTGTTGCCTTAATTCTTTACAAAAAACCTGTTTTGACAGCACATGAGAATCGTCTCCAGTGGAGACGATTCTCATGCGCTGTCAAAGCAGGTTTTTATCGAGAAATATTGAAAATAAAACATTTCCAGCAGACGACAAAAGTTAATTCAGCATAGTAAGGGTTAATGTACTGGACATGATTTATACATCATTGCTTCATCAAGGAGGTGTGGTCGATTATCGTTGGTAATTAATTGAAATTGCTTGTTCTAATATATCATTTCATAGATGAATATCCCCCTCTAATGTCGGATATAAATAATACTGAACCCTAAAACACTGCTATCTTAATTTTTTTGTCCGTCTGCTGTTTATTTCCTGTTTTCCATGTTTATCATCAAAAACATGCTTTGACAGCACTTTAGAATAATTTACAACATGCTTTGCCAGCACTTCAGAATCATTTCCAAAGGAAATTATTCTGAAGTGCTGTCAAAACATGTATTTATTGAGAAATAAGGCAAGATATAAAAGCAACAGCAGACGACAATTGTTGTTAATCTAAGGGTTAACACATTCTTATTCCATAGTTGGCCAATCTAATATGGTACTGATTCGAAAGACAATATACGATTATTATTGAGTTGCCTCCAAGTTTAACTCGTACAAATCGTTATTGTTCATCTACAATCAGTAATTAGCACGATTTACTCTATAGAACTAAACGCTCCTGTCGTAATTGACGGTTTATAAAGTAAATTTACAATAACCATGAATAATTTATTTTGTTTGCATGTTATCGATGAAATTGAGAAGTTTCCACTATTTCTGTAAGAATGAGGTATTGTTTGAGTGGCGGTTGACACTTTCGGTGGACATTGTAAAGAATGGTGTATTGTTCATTGACACATGACTTTCTAATACTCAGTCAGACAAGTGGAAGTCATTATCGGCACTTGTATTCTTCCGAATGCAACATTTGAATTTTAAATCGGTCACCGGCTGAGAAAATGGACCGACACTTGCAACAATTTACCCATTTTCAGTGTTTCCAAACAGTGTAGACCCAACAAGCCGTCTCATCAGGATCTGTACTTTTTGCAAGTAATTTTCATATTTTTTTAGGAACAAAGCACCCCCTTTTTATAAGTGAAAATCATTTTTTAATAATTGGATTGGTCGGAAAATTAACATATCACAGTCCATTTCAGTTATTTAGGGTTGAGAGGGTTAATTTCAGTTCTGGGCATCAATGCCAGCATACTCATTGTTACAATTAGAATTGGATGTTGTAATATTGGTGATGGCTGTAAGCATACTTCATTGACAGAATTGTGAACAGTGTAGACCCAGATCAGACTGCTATCTGGGCCTACGCTGGTCACAATGCTCATTATAAGGATACATGTTTTTAGCTGGTGCCCCAAATATAGCGTGTTTTGAGAATTAGACTGTAATAACAACAATCAGTTGTGGGGTGACAACAAGAGCTGTTCGAGCACATCATAGCTCAACTAATAGCAGCCTACCGGTATTAGTATGTAAATGGGAAAAAGTAGGTCAAGGTCATTTGAAGGTCATGAGTTTGGCAGTGGGTTGTTGGACATGAAACTGGGACATGATTACGTGCATGTATGTTAGCTGTAGGCCTAATTATAGTATTGAAAATATTCAAACTTGACCAAAAACTTTAAATGGACGCCGACGCCAGGGTGAGAACATAATGACGGAATATCTTGGTATTAATTTTGACAGGTTTCACTGTAATGTAATTGTAAAGATAATGTCTCTTTGTGATGATCGATCAGAGTATGTGAGGGCATACGTATCTTATAAGGTGCAACAATTGGTACCCAGGTACTGAACATCTCAGGAGGAGCATATTCAATTAAAGATAGCATCTCTAGCCTGCCATTAATCAACTAGCATCGTAAATAGAATTCATATCTTAATGATGAATCTTGCCGGTGTTCACACCTGGGGCCAAGTGATACAATGTAGTGAGGGTACCTGACACCAGATTAAGACTCTGCCTTTCAGTTCTGAACGTTTATGTTGTGATTTCAGTACAGACTGCTCCCCCATACACTGGTATTGATGTTATGAAGAATAGTGCAGATCCTGATCAGACTGTGCGGATGCACAGACTGATCTGGATCTACATTGTTCGCAAAACTCATAAGCCCCATTTCTCCAGTCAAAGCCATATATGACCTTATACTGTTGAATCAATATATGTGAAATACTGAGAATCTTAACCCTTAGACTACTACACACAATAATTGTCGTCTGCTGTTGCTTTTATATCTTTCCTTATTTCTCAATAAAAAGATGGTTTGACAGCACTTCAGAATCATTTCCATTGGAAATGATTCTGAAGTACTGTCAAAGCATGTTGTAAATTATTCTAAAGTGCTGTCAAAGCATGTTTTTGATGATAAAAATGGAAAATAGAAAATAAACAGCTGACGACAAAAAAATAAGATGGCGGTGTAAAGGTTAAAAGCTGGCCCATATATGTTGTTATGTTACCGGTGCATATAGGTTGTAATGGTTACAATTAGCGATCTTCAATCAATATTATATTGATGGCATATTGATAAACGGATTATATAATGTCGGGCCAAATTATTAACCGCGACGACAAGATATTGCTGTTGGTATTTGTTATGAAATATATATCCTGTGCATTGTGTATTATGTAATATGTGCACAATACAGTATCTTTATTAATATTCAATTTTAACCCTTAGAATATGCTGGAAACGAAAAGTGTCGTCTGCTGTTGCATACTATTTTGCCTTTTTTTTCTCAATAAAAACATGGTTTTGACAGCACTTTAGAATCATTTCCATTGGAAATGATTCTAAAGTGCTGTCAAAGCATGTTTTTTATGAGAAAAATGGAAAATATAAAATAAACAGCAGACAACACTTCGTTTCCAGCATTCTAAGGGTTAAAATTGAATATTAATAAAGATGCAATGGCATAATTAAAAATATATGTTATGTATTAGGGTTGTGAACCAGTCAGTCAATACCTTACAGGGAGATTGGCAAGTAAACCCTGGTTGTGAACCAGTCAATACCTTACAGGGAGATTGGCAAGTAAACCCTGGTGAATATAGACACATTAAAAACAATTTTGTCTAATTTCTGTCTCTTGGCATTTTAATGTGCTCTGTATATTTCCCGAGGGTTGGGGCAGCATTTTTATGCCACCGGGTTTCGAAGAAACGGGTGGCATATAGTGTTTGGACCGTCCGTCTGTCCGTCCGTCTGTCCGTCCGTCCGTCACACTTTTCGGTTAACCACTTTGTCACAGTTTCTCAAATATGCTGCAGGTGGCATCCGCGTTCGACAGACGCATTTCTTGTTTCCATTGAAATGACAGTTACAGCAGACCTTTGGACATCTAATATTTACACCATCCCCACTTCCCGCATTGGCAGTCTAATTGCCTCCACCCCTCTCCCCTGGCCTAACAACATTGATACATGTAGGCCCATGATAGGCAGTTAACCCGTAGACCGCTACTGACAACAATTGTTGTCTGCTGTTGCTTTTATATCTTGCCTTATTTCTCAATAAAAACATGTTTTGACAGCACTTCAGAATCATTTCCAATGGAAATGATTCTGAAGTGCTGTCAAAGCATGTTGTAAATTATTCTAAAGTGCTGTCAAAGCATGTTTTTGATGATAAAAATGGAAAATAGAAAATAAACAGCAGACGACAAAAAAAATAAGACGGCGGTCTAAGGGTTAAAGATTGGTTGGTGTCATGGACAATACTGTCCCCAGGACGTTGCCAAGGTGTCAATTTAGAGAGGGTCTGCTATATTTCAGGTACATTGTGTATGGAAACTCAAAGTTTATTTGTGGCTGTGACTGGAGAAATGGGACTTGTGGGATTCGTGACCAGTGTAGCTCCTAATCAAATAACACACTCCTGTAACCTGATAACGATCTACATTGCTTGTCGGAAGCATTAGGGGTACTCCATTGATGGAATGGCGAACAGTGCAGATCCGCACAGTCTGATCTGGATCTACACTTGTCGCAAAACCTGTAAGCCTCATTTCTCCAGTCACAGCCACAATTATGAACAGACAGCATAATTACAGTGAAACCTTTCCAAATTGAATGCACTGTGGAGTTCAAGACGTTGACTCAGTGTCTACTATTGTCACAATTGTCGGAGCACCCAGTCTACTGATTACAGATCTTGTCTACGCTGTCCCAACCTACACAATGCTGATCATTGCGCAAGATTTTCTGATCAGATCATCATTGTGCTCTTTAATTGAAATATAATTGCCTCGGCCATTAGGCCATGTTAAAATTATTCTGGTGTGCTGTTCTTTCAAATGATGGTGGTGTTTGGTTGGGAGCATGTGATGGATAATTTAACTATCGGTATTCATCCTTACCGGAAATCCTGACGAGACCGCGTTTGAACCCTCAGGTACGTCTTTGGCTTTATTGTATAATTATGAGAGTTGAATCTGGTTATACCCCTTATAAAAGTAATTCTACCGGTATTACTTTTAGGGGAAGGGGCCAAGGGACTTTGGTGTGGTATGGACCTGGCATCAGATCAGGTTATTCTAATTTCAGAGCTGAATTTTTGTTTATTTTGATGTATAATATATTCTGTTCTGATTTTGGGATCCCCCCCCACCCACCTACCCAATGCAGCAGGTTAAATGCGGGATCAAACACGAGACGGTGGAACAACTCCATGAAGGACATAGCCCCCTTGTTCCACTAACACCTTCAATTTGATTAAAATATGTTGAATGTGTCTCGGTACATTATTATTTTGCTAACTCGGCACAATTATTCTAAATTTATATATTGGGAATTTGGGACACTCTTTGTTTTGGGAACACATATATAAATATATTTCTCAGATTAAAGTGTGTCCAAATAATTAGGGTTATTATGGTACCAACACATTACACAACTAGACATTATGTTTGTAAAACATGGATATGACCCCATGGCATACTGGACTCTAACTAGAGATCGTGTGTAAAAAAAAAGAAAACGTTAAAGGTACATGCCCACTCAGTAGGCACAACATGTTCTTTATATCAGAGACATCATCGGAGTCATTTTCTGACAAAATAAACATTCATTCACCATTACCCCACGTATTGCTTGGCATTATTATACATAGATTTCCACACTGATATCAGAGGCGATAGCTGTGTTTCCTTAAAATGTTAACGGACATCACTATTTATTCTCTGTATTTATTTTTTGATGTGCAATGATCATACTTTATAATCTGTCGAAAATATTATTTTTTCAGGTGACACATTTAATTAGTATAAATAATTAAATGAAAAGTCATGCAGAGCATGATGTTATTAGCCGATCAAATCAGGGTAAAGTGCATCGAACATATGTAGGTGTCTGTGGTAACATTGTCAATGGTAAACTATTTTCGACCACAGTTCTGTACCCAGCGTTGACATTTTTCTCGATTTTGTGCAGGTTTTGGAAACCCGTTCCCAAATCCATCCAATAAAGTATTTGTCTTCACCGGGTTTCAGTGTTCGTGAATCGCCATAGCAGCAATGTTTTGTTGTCACCATTATGTTGCGAAATATTCCAGCGTAACACCTGTACTGTATGCTCTATTTATCTACAGGTTACACTCCGCAATACACAAACTTGTAGTCACTGTGTGTTTTTCCGAATTCTGTGGCAGCACGCGAGTGGGCGGAGCTACCGGAGCTAGCGGTTACAGTGCCATCTAAAAATAGACGCAAGCTCCTGCGTATTCAGGCACATGCCCAGATTGGCCTTGATAACGTTGTCACTTGTTTATCCCTTGTTTATCGATTTAATTGGTTTACATCGACTCGAAGCTTACGTTCAACGGCCGCACAAACTCGATTGCCTTCCAATGATTTAAATACGCAGCGCGTTTAAATAGTCAATTACGTTTTTTTTAATGTGCGCACTGGTCATTTAAAAAGGGGCCCATCCGTGATTTTTTGCGCGATGTCGGGCGCAAGACAATCAATAATTTGCGGCATTGACAATAATTAAGGGGGATTGCCGCAATCGCGCGTGCTGGATGCATCCCTGCCATCCTTGCATGATACGTAAACAAATCAAAGTTCGCTATGAAGGGCAATTCTTCGTTTTGATTGGTGGAAAATTTTGTGAATATTAACTAGACGCGCATACGCGATCGGAGGAGATTTTGAGCAGAGGTCGATTATAAATTAGCCGAATAAACACATTTTACGCGATTATACGTGGCTGAAACTTTGAAAGCTTTAAATTAGCCCAATAATCGGCGTATGTTGGCGTATATGGCCATTAGAGCCAACTATGGACTTCAACAACAATAACTTCCGGGTTCAATCTCTTCCGGCGTTCAGCTCATTACGTATTCAAAATTGTGTTATTTGGCTATATTTAAAGTTTTAAACGGAGATAATTGCCAAAAACGCAAACTTTATCGGTTGATGCAATTTGGAAGTGATACAGCAAAATTCGCATTCGTAGATTACCGAATAGTGGAGAAAAGGGTTGCTACAAACTTTTTCAGAATTCGATGGATGACTAATATATTAGCCGATCTATAAATAGATCGGCTAATAAAAATATCATGCCTCATTTGCATATGAAAATAGTCTGATACCACCGGGAGTCACAATCAGTAAAATAAATAGTACTAAATGATTATATCTGTATAGCGGGCACTGGTGGAATAGTGACACAATTATACACTTATTCAATTCCTATAAAGAACAATTCGTGCCTATTGAGTGGGCATGTTTAAATTTACACAAATTTCAAAGTCATTTGAGAAAGTCTTACAAACTTTTTGAAGTAAGAAAATGGTTAAGTTTTGTTTGTGTGTATGTGTGTAGGCACCATTTTGAAGGTCACAAAGATCAAGGTCATGTCATTGGTGGTGTGATTGCGTCACACATGTTCGGGTAAATGAACTGTCCAAATATTAAAGCAATCCTTCAAGAAATATTTAAGATATTACATGATGGAGAAACTCTTACAAGCTTTTTGACGCAACCGAATGGCTAAGTGTTTCAGCGACATTTTGAAGGTGACAAAGGTCAAGGTTGTGTTAATGCTGGCACGAGTGTGACAAATGATCAGTTGATTCAAGTGTCCAGGTATTGAAGCAATCCTTCGCGTATTATTGAAGATGTTACATGTTGGAGAAACTCTTACAAACTTTTTGATGTTTCAGCGACATTTCAAAGGTGACAAAGGTCAAGGTCATGTTAATGGTTGCACGTGTGTGTGAAAACTGTTCAGGTTATTCGAGTGTCCAAGTATTTAAGCAATACTTCACGTAATATTGAAGATATTAAATGTTGGAGAAACTCTTACAAATTTTTTGACGTAGCAAAATGGCTAAGTATTTCAGCGACATTTCAAAGGTGACAAAGGTCAAGGTCGTGTTAATGGTGGCACGTGTGTGTGAAAAGTGTTCAGGTCATTCGAGTGTCCAAGTATTTAAGCAATACTTCACGTAATATTGAAGATATTACATGTTGGAGAAACTCTTACAAACTTTTTGACGTTAGAAAATAGCTAAGAGTTTCAGCACCATTTTGAAGGTCAGAAAAGTCTAGGTCATGTCATTGGTGGTGTGAACACATGTTCAGGTGAATGAACTGTCCAAATATTAAAGCAATCCTTCAAGTATTATATTGAAGATATTACATGATAGAGAAACTTTTTTGCAAACTTTTTGACGTAAATGTACACGGACGGACGGAACCTCAAGAGCAACACAATATGCCCCCCTTGCTATTGCATAGGGGGCATAACTATCAAAATGTTCCCAACCATTGGACAATAGTAGGGTTGCTGCTCTCTTCTCATGTAATTGATTAAACTGCAAGGCACATTAGTATTTCAAAGTGGGAAATGTTTCAATTATTGCATGGTATGGTGGACTGAAGTAACATACATTGGAGGTAGTCTTGGATCCCACAAATTTCACATAAATAGTATCTTAAATTTATTGTAAAATATCACATATTACATGCTGGTATGCATTTCACTTATTTACAGTACAATGTACCTTAACCCTTAGACCGCTACTCACAACAATTGTCGTCTGCTGTTGCTTTTATATCTTGCCTTATTTCTCAATAAAAACATGGTTTAACAGCACTTTAGTATCATTTCCAATGGAAATGATTCTAAAGTGCTGTCAAACCATGTTGTAAATGATTCTAAAGTGCTGTCAAAGCATGTTTTTCATGATAAAAATGGAAAATAGAAAATAAACAGCAGACGACAAAAAAAATAAGATAGCGGTCTAAGGGTTAACTTGGTAATTTTGCCCATATTGTTTTCTATTTTAGCTGTCAATTATTGGAGGGCAGATGCTTGGGCTTGCCTCCACCCACCAACCAACATTTCAACAATGAGGTATAGCAATATACATATATATTATATACCTACCCATGAAATACATAGTTATACAATGTAAATAAAAGTCATATGTTCTCATCGATGAAATAAACAACTTACAGTGAAAATACGACTACTTCCGCTATCTATATTCATAACGCGCATCTGCAGAAAACAACGCAAATAGGCTGCAAATACACATTCACTACCGTATACAGTCTAAAAAACTGCTAATTTCCATGGAGCGGTATATAATAAATGGAATATTCATATTTTTGCAACGAATATGACATATAGGTATGTTCATCTCGTGATGTGAAATGTCCATATTTCACTCGTACCTAACGGCACTCGTGAAATATATATGTCATATTCGTTGCAAAAATATGAATATCCTCTATATATTTCAATGGTAACTTTTACAAGATTATAACCAGGGGGCCATTTCACTAAACTGCGTACGACTAAAAATTTGTAAGTGTAAAATTATGATAGTCTGTGAATTTCCAATTAACAATGTTTTTTTTCTTTTAAACAATTATTGGATTTAAATTTATTAAGCATAGGCAGCCTATGTTCAATACATGTAAATCCATCAATTGAAATTGCCAGACGATCCTAAATTTGCACTTACGAACATTTTAGTCGTACGAAGTTTAGTGAAACGGCTCGCTGATTTCTGTCATGCCTGCTTTAGCAGAAGACGCGCCTATAGTCACTGCTTTTTCCGTCATCGTCGACCGATATGTCAACAAAATTGTACAAGCTTCGTCATCAGGGTATAACTTTATTATTACTTGACGGACACTTGATACATGTGACCATTTGGAACACAATCATGCCACCATTAACATGACCTTGAACTTTTCGACCTTCACATGGTTGTGGAAACTCGTAGCCATTTTTTTATGTCAAAAAGTTTTGTCAACCATGACCTTTTTCGTGTTTTAGGCATGCAATTCTCTGACGGTTTTTCTGATGCTTACTTTAGCACATGCCCATGATCATGTTACGGTCAAATGCCTGGGCAGGCGTGACACCGCTTCCATGGTGGAATTTATGTTCTGCAAAATATGTACCCTTAGACTGCAATGGGTTAAATTGTCCAATTTTATTGTGACATGTCAGCGAGCCCTGCAGCAGATGTTTGAAGTGCACCGCCAGTCTAGTGGAGAGTGGAGATTGTAGTATTTACGTATTTACGTGTCCGATTACATAGATATCTATGTATTTACCCTACAAGATTAACCCCTCTAGTATCGGAGGAACGTGCCAAGACGGCGCGCGCAGTCTCGTTTCGTCTGTCGGCCTGTGGTCAGTGGGGCTGTATGTTCAGCTGAGTGTATTTACATTATAACTCTTGTAGATTACATGTAGATAACATGCACAGATTTTAAACTTGATTTGACTATATTTTCGGGTTTCGGGGTATTTTGAAAATGTGCAGGAAATTTAAATTTGGCTGTGACTGGAGGAATGGGATTTATGGGTTTTGCGACAAATGTAGATCCAGATCAGCCTGTGCATCCGCACAGGCTGATCAGGATCTGCATTGTTCGCCATCATGAAACACTCGTTATGCTCCTAACAAGCAATATTGATCGTTATCTATTTGATCAGGAGCTCCACTGGTCACAGGTACCATAAGCCCCATTTCTCCAGTCACAAATACATATGTGTTTCTAACATGTGAAGCCAAAAAAACATATTAATTTACCTTCTTGGTGCTTAATATCTCACCTATCAACGTCTTGGGTAATAATGGGAGGGCAGTAACCACAGTAATGTGACAGTAATTGAATTCCGTGTGTTTCAAATTGGATGCTAAATTATTTAATTTGTGAATAGATCTAGTTGAATTGCAAGGAACGTGTAACTTTCAATGCGCCAATAAGTGCAGAAGGAAGGTTTTCTTGAACAAGTAACAACAGTAAATTTGTTCACACAAAGTTTAGAAAATTTAAATTGCAAATTAATTACGGAGAAACATCAAAGAAATAGAGTATTCAGATAAGATAGGAGATATAGCCTCCTGTAATGCAATAGTGTGTGTTATCTCATAGTATACCTCCATTCATATTATGCATATTTATGAGAGTTTAATGAGATTATTAACCCTTCCACCGCTATCTTAATGTTTTGCTGTCTGCTGTTTATTATATGACTGTTTTTAAAAAACGATACGTATTATGTTTTACCGCATGGCGGGCGGGCGGGCGGCTGAAGAAAAAGTGCATAGTTTGTGTACACAACTCCTCCGAAACCGTTCAGTCGATCGATCTGAAACTATACACACATCTTCTACACATATTGAAGATGTGCACCTTGGTGTTTTTATGCCGAAAACATATTTTTTAACAAAAATATCACCTTTTTAACTTAGCCATTTTTTCTACATTTTTCTATACAGTTCTATATACGGTACAGAGTTTGTGTACACAACTTCTCCGAAAACGTTCAGTCGATCGTTCTGAAACTATACACACGTCTTCTACACATATTGAAGATGTGCACCTTGGTGTTTTTATGCCAAAAAAATATTTTTTAACAAAAATATCACCTTTTTAACTTAGCCACTTTTTCTACATTATTGTATCCAATTCCCTATCATTTCTACTTTACACTCTACTTTTCTATCTCTGCCTAAATTACTATACATGTTTAGCACAATGAGATGAAGAAATAATGCTATAGACTTTCAAATTCTCATTAATGTTTCTTGCCTTGGTGACAGCTTCACATTTCTGCATCTTCGCTGTCTGGCCCATATTCGACGGGCGTATTTTGTGACTTGCGGCACTCTTGTTTTCCATTTTTTATCATCAAAAACAATTGCTTTGACAGCACTTTAGAATAATTTACAACATGCCATTGAAAATGATTCTGAAGTGCTGTCGAGCCATGTTTTTATTGAGAAATAAGGCAAGATATAAAAGCAACAGCAGACGACAATCGTTGTGTGTAGCAGTCTAAGGGTTAAGTACTTACTACACTGGTCAACGCACTTCCATCACCTTAATGTTACAGTCCTAGTGTGGCTGATAGACTCCTAAGTTATGTCCTTAACCCTTACAATACTGGGAAACAAAAATTGTCGTCTGCTGTTGTTTTAAATTTTGCCTTTTTTCTCAATAAAGACATGGTTTGACAGCACTTTAGAATCATTTCCAATGGAAATGATTCTAAAGTGCTGCCAAAGCATGTTTTTGATGAGAAAAATGGAAATTAGAAAATAAACAACGGACGAGAAAATTTAATTCAGCATTGTAAGGGTTAATCATTCCTAGTTAATGGACCATCGGCTGATAAAAGCACCCCTGTGACCATTGTAGATCCTGTTATACATCGTATAGTCAACTAAATACTGCTAGCTTCACTGAATGGTGACCAATATATGCCAGATCAGGAACTGGGACTAAACTGATCGCACATGTTGTTAGGTCCTTTTTCTCATATGGGAGCCTGCATCTCCTTTGACCTGGGGCCAAGTCATTTATTTAAAGCCGCCTTAGAATATGTGTAGACTATTTACATAAATACACCTGGCTAGAATACTTGAAACCATCTATCTGTTGTACACAAAAATAAAATTTTATGTGGATATCAGCAGCATTGGTGAACCAGCCTACAGCTTTTGACCTTGAAATGTGGCCTTGAAATGGATGGTAGCAATTACTTGGGTATAAAGTAATACTGTCTGTTTCACGAAACATGCCCAAATTTTACGGCAATATAAACAATGCAAAAACAATATTTTTTTGGATAATATTAAATTTTATCAAAATTTAAGAACAAATGGGATCCACATATTTAGCGTTATTCGGTAATAGTTGCAAACTGTATTGGAAGATGGTGTCACAGTCACAAAGTTTAAATGCCACCCTTGACTGAGAACTTTGATCTTGTTCTTACTGGCTGAGCGATAAGATAAGATGTTAATAGGCATATTACATACAACAGTGATAATGTCTTCCCATATATGTGATAACATACCTTAACACACTGATAGGCAGATTCCCCCCCCCCCCCCAAAAAAAATAAATAATCTTAAAACAACTGTGATATTTTCGATAACTAATGTTGAAAGTTTCTACATCATTTACTGTAAATATCACAATATTTCTGAAAACAACAATGGATAAATTGTTTATAAATACAATTTTGCATCGTGTCTCGCGGTTGTGCTATTCTTTCATAAGCGGTGATAATAAATGGTGATAAATTGTAAATTGTCAGATCTGCTTGTCGTAATTGTAAAGTGTCATTTGTAAGGATTATGTAGTGTGTAATTGACGCCTAAGGTGGTGTAAGTAAATATGTTTTAGATAGTATAAAAATGATAATAGCTATTGCCATTAAGTGGATGGTAATTTATTGCGACAGTGTCTAGATCTGTATTTTTTTGCCTACGTCATGCTAGTTTACTTCAGGGGCGGTGGAAGCGGGGGGGGGGTGGGGGAGGGGGGGGGGGGGGGGGGGGGGGGCCTGCGCCTAATAATTTTGTTGGCCTATGCCCCCCAATAATTCTGTAAATTTTGGATTTTTTATGCTAATATATTTGTGTATTCATGAGTACTGGGAACTTTGCTGAGAACTTTGCTGAGAATGCAGGAAATGGCGTTTCACACCACTTGGATTTCCCCCCCAATAATGTTCAGCTTCCGCCGCCTAT
Source organism: Conchocele bisecta (assembly GCA_029237695.1). NCBI lineage: Eukaryota > Metazoa > Mollusca > Bivalvia > Lucinida > Thyasiridae > Conchocele > Conchocele bisecta. Next base: position 39,050,731 of record CM055268.1, read on the forward strand.
GTACTTGTGTGGTTCAGTTATAGCTAGACCATCTGCCACTGGACTTACTGTCTGTTCCACGTTTTTCTGCCAACAAACTTTTGGCTATTAAACACATTAAATCTAAACAATATTTAAAAGTAAGTACTTTTTCATCAATAACAAAAAAGTCACCCTCCTCATAAAAATTTATTTGATGAAATTCCATCAAATATTGATTTTATTGCGAAAAAATGATTTTACTATGGGAATCTAACATGGGGAGTCAATTTCCAAATTTTGGAAATGGACTCCGAAACCTGACGAGATAGCTTGAAAATGATGTAATTAAGAAAACAAAGGTTAGATTTTGAAAAATCAGTACACAAATAAAAAAATATTTAAAAAAAAAATATTTTTAGCCCCCATGTTGAATTCCCATAGGAAAATCGTTTTTTCGCAATAAAATCAATATTTGATGGAATATCATGAAACAAATTTTTTGGGGAGGGTGACTTTTTTGTTATTGATGAAAAAGTACTTTTAAATATTGAATGTGTTTAATAGCCAAAAGTTCGTCGGCAGCAAAACGTGGAACAGACAGTAGGCCATGCCATTGCAGCGGCACCGGAAGCATCATAAGATTGGTCCGGTGAATGTACTGGGTGCCCTCGCTACCCACCTAAAGTGTATGTTGTTACCACTCAGTTGAACCGTCTTGCAGAGACGGTTCAACTGAGTGGTAACAACAACATACACTTTTATGAGAAATGCGAAACATTGCAGAAAAAATATTAACCTTCTTGACATTATTATTTGGTATATATGAATTCCGAATATTTCAATAAAAACATAGTTTTGTCACAAGTATTGGTCCGGCAGTTGCCGGACCTGTTCCGACGTCCATCCATTGTTTCCCTGTTAAGCGTCCACCTGGATAGCCAAAACCTACTTACGTATCCAGTAAAAAGAAACAAGGCTTTGACTAAAACACAAATGTAAATTTATGTTAAAAACTTCCTCAAGTGTGCAAAGGGTTGATGAAGTTTTTAACATAAATTTAAATTGCTGCTAAATAATGAGAAAACACTCTTATTTAACTTATTAGGTGTAAATTCATGAACGGACTTAAAACTTAGACAATTAAGTCCCAAATCAATTTTCATATTACTTCACCGGTAAATAGTGTAAAATAGCATGTACAGTTGGTTTGTTTTTTCATAGAACCACTCTCAAAACAAACCGGCACACGGATGCTTAACCCTTAGCCTGCTGATCGCGAAAACTGTCATCTGCTGTTGCTTTATCTTTTGCCCTGTTTCTCAATAACAACATGGTTTGACAGCACTTTAGAATCATTTCCAATGGAAATGATTCTAAAGTGCTGTCAAACCATGTTTTTGATGAGAAAAATCGAATATAAAACATTAACAGCAGACGACAACATTTCATTCAGCAGGCTAAGGGTTAACAGAGGAAGAACTGGATATGACCTTATTGTAATTTCCAATAACCTCTGAAGTGAAGTACATTGTATTTACCACTTTCACCCCTAAGTAACTAAGAATGGATTTTTATATGTTAATTAATTTGCGGACCAATCCAATCGTCACAAAATTATTTTCAGACTAGTCCATTTATGAAAAGGGGGTGTTTTTGTTCTTAAAAATGTGAAAATTACTTGTAAAAAGTGCAGATCTTGATGAGACGGCTCGTTATGAGCCGGCGGCTCATCTGGATCTATACTATTTGCCAATACCACTATACAGGCATGTGGTTATGAAAGGGTTAAATGATAAATAGCCATTCTTCTATTGATTTTTTCTTTACCATTTTATTATGGCAATTCATATTTGTTCAGTCCATCTATTAGTGCACATCGGGAAATATCATCCTACATTAGATACACCAAGGTATTATTAAAATCAGTCGTTTGAAAAATGCTAGACATTGTGTCGTGTTATTATTTTTAAAAAAATGTTTATGGTAGAAAGCTTGTGATGTTTCGTGACAGTTTGGGATGTATTATATATGAGTCAATAATAATATATAGCTGTAATACAGTTTAGTGGTATAGTGGTATTGGCAAAACGTGTAGATCCAGATGAGCCGGCTCGTGACGAGCCGTCTCATCAGGATCTGCACTTTTTGCAAGTAAATTTCACATTTTTTACAACAAAACACCCCCTTTTCATGAATGGACTAATCTGAGGATCATTTTGTGACGATTGGATTGGTCCGGAAATTAACTTACCAGTATATAAGTCCATCCATTATTTAGGGGTTAAATGGTTAAGGTGCCTTTTCTCAGCCGGCAGCCCATATATCACATTCATCATAAAAATATGTGGAGTAATTAATTGCCATATTACTATTTGATGGCATAGTGACAATGCGCACTGGTTTCACTTTTGTACTCGCCCATACTAATAATGTTTCAATAAAACCTTTGCGTGTCCGTGGGTCTTTGTAATGATGAATAATAGGGATGTTCACTGTGGGAAAATTCACCTTCCTTACAAAGTCTTTATGGGTCTTTATATGAGACAAGCCATGTGATTTTGTACCTACGGACATTTGCGATATTTCATGAAATATATTTATGGAAAATGGAATAATTTCCATAAATTACTTCAGAAGTTGACACAAATTTCCTGAGTACATGTGGATGTACTCTGAAATCTTTGTCAACTTTTGACTTCATTTGTGGAAAATTTGTTACATTTTGTAAATGTATTTCATGAAATAAGGCAGTTGTCAGAAGGTACAAAATCGCATGGCTTGTCTCATATGTGGCTGTGACAGGAGAAATGGGGCTTTGTGACCAGTGTAGCTCCTAAACAAATATCACACTCCTGTAGCCTGATAACGTTCTTTATTGCTTGTTAGAAGCATGACGGGTGTTTCATTGTTGGAATGGCGAACAGTGCAGATCCAGATCAGACTGTGCGGATGCACAGGCTGATCTGGATCTACACTGGTCGCGAAGCCCATAAGCCCCATTTCTCCGGTCACAGGCACTGGTGACAGACTAAAATATACTTTATATCTGAGATCAAAGTGACTTAGGCCACGATCAGTCTACTACATCAATACACAGGTCATCATAATTATTTATAAAGCTATAGTATCTTTGACCCTTGAAATAGGTTACAATAAGATGCCCATTTGGTTGTGGTCAGGAACTGCACTGGTCTCATATAGCCTGGGGTCCATTTTGAAGAATGGCCGCCCAAATTAAATCCCATTCAAACATGATCCTTTTCAACTGGACTCCTTTCAATGAGGCATGTTGTGAGCCGCAGGTGAAAACGTGTGTCGCATTACTGGCATGGTAACACTGTTTTGGATGGCATTTAGTGTATACATACACCAGGAAACATTACTGGTATGGTAACACTGTTTTGGATGGCATTTAGGGTATACATACACCAGGAAACATTACTGGTATGGTAACACTGTTTTGGATGGCATTTAGGGTATACATACACCAGGAAACATTACTGGCATGGTAACACTGTTTTGGATGACATTTAGGGTATACATACACCAGGAAACATTACTGGCATGGTAACACTGTTTTGGATGGCATTTAGGGTATACATACACCAGGAAACATTACTGGCATGGTAACACTGTTTTGGATGGCAATTAGGGTATACATACACCAGGAAACATTACTGGCATGGTAACACTGTTTTGGATGGCATTTAGGGTATACATACACCAGGAAACATTACTGGTATGGTAACACTGTTTTGGATGGCATTTAGGGTATACATACACCAGGAAACATTACTGGTATGGTAGCACTGTTTTGGATGACATGGGACATTTAGGGTAACATACACCAGGAAACATTACTGGCATGGTAACACTGTTTTGGATGGCATTTAGGGTATATATACACCAGGAAACATTACTGGTATGGTAACACTGTTTTGGATGGCATTTAGGGTATACATACACCAGGAAACATTACTGGTATGGTAAAAATGTTTTGGATGGCATTTATGGTATACATACACCAGGAAACATTACTGGCATGGTAACACTGTTTTGGATGACGTTTAGGATATATATATTTACACCAGGAAACATTACTGTCAAAAACCATTAACCCATTGTGTGCAAGAAACTTTTTCACATGTGTAAAACATTTCCAAGTAATTTTTCCCCAATTTTCTTATTTATCAATGAAAGAATATGTTATTACCGATCATTTGAACCGTCTCGATTCATGCCAGTTACTTTGGGATGCAAATGTTAGAGACATCAATTCACCACCTGTTGAATTATTTCCGCTTTTCTTTCATTTCCTTGAATTAAATACAATGTAGTATCCACAAAGGAGCAAATTATTCCGAATGTTTTCAAACATTTCCATTATTTGAGTGAATATAGGTTATACATATTGGGAGCACAAACAATTGAATGGGTAATTGCTCTCGCATGAAAAAGTTAATTCATAATTATTCAATATAAATACAGGTTGTCACGAAACCAGAGTTATTGACAGCTAGTGAAGACCCAGGTATTTGTGCAGGCTGGTCAGTATCTTCATACTCGGGATTCACACTCGTCACCAGTAAATAAGCCAGGATTCCTCGCATAGCAGACCATATAGATGTAGGTCGTGATAGCGCTAATAAGGCAGTTTTAACCCTTTCAACACTGCAGACCTCTATAGTGGTGTTGGCAAACAGTGTAGATCCAGATGAGCCGGCTCATGACGAGCCGACTCATCTGGATCTGCACTTTTTGCAAGTAATGTTAATAATTTTTAGAAGAAAAAAAATCTCTATTTTCATATATAGACAAGTCTTAAAATCATTTTTTGGTGACTGGATTTGTCGGAAAATGAACATATCTCTCAGTCCATTCCAGTTATTTAGGGGTGAAACCAGTTAAGCCTAGCATGTCAGAGGTAATTAGACAAACAAAACTTCAATAACTGAAGAAAGTTAATTAAGATCAGCTGATAGAAAACATGATAACGACAAACATAAAAACGGGTGAAAAATGAACATAATTAAGATTGGTGTGATTATGTCTGATGTTGCTGAAGTTTCTGCAAGTCAAGCAACTGACGCTTCAGTCTATTGGGATTTCTAGCTATTTCATTTGCAGGTGCAAAAAGTGGACCACATAACACAGGCACTGTGTCTGAAATGATGTCTCAGCTATTCAATGTGGTTTAAGTTATATATTTTGCTTTATCAGGCCTGTATGCAGAAATTTATATAGGGGGTGCGTTTAAATGGTGCGAAGGGCCGGAGTTGCTACAAAAATGTGTTTCACATCCACGGACGTACCTTGGCGGATTAAGGGTGTGTGTACAAACCCTGTCGCACCCCCCCCCCCCCCTCCCCCCACCCATCCCCTGCCTGGCTTTATGGACAGCAAATCACCTATATCAGCCAAACATACCATTTTATTTAATCAAATTCCAAGAAGTTTGTAGTTTATTCGACTATACTACCACAGTCTCTGATAAACAGGGGAGATAACTTGACAAATGCATTTCCATTATTAATGTACAAAGAATATGGAAACATAGCACTTTTTACTTGTGAAATGATAATACACCAACGCAGGCACTAATCTTGCCAATATTTGTCAATTTATTTATTACAAAATACTTGAATATTGAGTTTGAACACAAGCAGCTTGATTGGCTGTGCCTGAGCTGTGCTACAGCTCAGGCACAGCCAATCAAACTGCTTGATTGTGAGTTGATATTGCCAATAGATGTTCAGAAATACTGTCATCTTGGCAGGATTAGAGCAGGCTACAGCTCAGGCACAGCCAATCAAACTGCTTGATTGTGAGTTGATATCGCTAATGTATGTTCAGAAACAGTGACAGCTGGGCAAGATGCATGCAGGCGGTGGTGTACTAAGCCACTTATACCAATAGGGCTCCATTATACACTTGTTGAATATAATTTAATTCGGCATGCTAGTGGCGAAAATATCCACCAAACGAATTAGGAGTACATGTATATGTTTTATTTCTCTCTGTAAATATGTCTTGAAATTTCATTAGAATTGTGTCCTCCGGACACAATTCTAATGGAAATTCCAAGACATATTCATGACATTTATAAGGAGAAATAAATGAAAATATAATGAATTGTCATCTGTTATTTTTGAACTATTTATAGCCCACAAATTTCCCAGCATGCAAAGAGTTAATAAATAAAATTAGTAACCATCAAATTGCAGGAAAGCTAATGTTCACAATGCTTCGTTATTTTTCAGTACCATATTTTTATCAGCTGACATAATGTAATGTATAATTAGGTTCACAAATATGATATATTTTTATAATTAGGTTTGAGGCGGCTTTCAGCTGCGCCGAAAACCTATTGTATTCGTTGGTTTTTTTTTGTTTTTTTTTATTCAGCCGTTCAGTCTACAGCCCAAACCGCTGGTCGGATCGACTTCAAATTTTGCATGCCGATTCGGATCAAGTGTGGGCAGAGACTCAGAGATTTTCAGAAATATCTTAATGCCACTTTCCACGAAACCGGAAGTGACGTCATATTTTCTATAACTTTCTATAACTTCCTTATTTTCCAACCGATTTCAAAAATTCTTTTTGCATTGGAAAGCTGACAAAATTCTCTATCTCGGCCTCGCTGCCAGTTCAAATAAGAGAGCTATAGGCATTTGAAGTTGAAAAATGTACATACTTTTCAACGATTTTGCCGAATTTTTGCCGAATTTCGGCTGATAACTGGTGGTCTTTACAAACGTTTTCCAATTTGTACAGTAATGTCAGCAACATAATTTCTTGCCAGTGTGATAGGGGAGTGTCAGGCGCATAAAAGATGATAATTTTCAGAGCTCTATCTTGACTACTTCCGGTTCTATTGGATGTCAAAGATGAACGTCTTTTTTTCAAGTTTTCAAAATAGAGCAAACGGATGTGACGTCAGCTTCGTTATTTATCAATAGATTTCAAAATTTCTTGCTGCGGTCGATATTTCAGTCCTTTAGCTAAAACTTTCCCGCTTTGTGCCCGGCCTATGGTGAAAAACAAACGAAAACTTCACTGGCGGAATATTGCATATTTCCGTTTTATTAGGTGTATTTACAAATGGCGTAAACTGCCATTTAAGGGCGATAACTATCGAAAAATAATCATCCGCTGACTTACGGGCTCCCTCCATCTACACCAAACCGCTGGTCGGATCGACTTCAAATTTTGCATACCGATTCGGATCAAGTGTGAGCAGAGACTCAGAGATTTTCAGATATCTTTTAATGCTACTTTCCACGAAAACGGAGTAAGTGACGTCATACTTGCTATAACTTCCTTATTTTCCAACCGATTTCAAGCATTCTTTTTGCATTGGAAAGCTGACAAAATTCTCTATCTCAGATTCTCTGACAGTTTTCGGCTATCTGCTCAAATAAAAGATCTATATGCATTTGAATTTGAAAAATGTACATACTTTTCAACGATTTTGCCGAATTTCGGCTGATAACGGGTGGTCTTTACAAACGTTTTCCAATTTGTACAGTACTGTCAGCAACATAATTTCTTGCCAGGGTGATAGGGGAGTGTCAGCCGCATGAAAGATGATAATTTTCAGAGCTATATCTTGACTACTTACGGCTCTATTCGATGTCAAAGATGAACGTATTTTTTCAAGTTTTCAAAATAGAGCAAATGGATGTGACGTCAGCTTCGTTATTTATCATTCGATTTCAATTGTTTTTGCTGTAGTCGATATTTCAGTCCTTTAGCTAAAACTTTGGCTGAGGATCGAACCCGGTATCCCTCGCTCCGAGTCCATCGCTCTACCTCTAAGCTAACCGGCCCCACATCGGTGTGATGATGCGAACACAATAATGTTGGACTGTTCATTCTAAAACTTCAAAAATTCTTTTTGCAACCGATAGTTTACACCTTGGGCTAAAGCTTAGTTACACATGAAATCAATGTTTGAGGCTCAAACCGTTGATGCAGCTCAAGCTGCTCTAGTTAAATCTGTTTCGGTCACGGTGACTTTCTAAAGGCTGGAAATAAGTATTGAAGGTGATGCTCATGCTCTGCAAACTCATGTTTTTTGTCCAGAAATATCGAAAATTAGAAGAAGAAAAACAGTGGACAATAAAATGAAATTAAGCATTTGTAAAGGTTAACACAGATTGTTGCAATGACAAGAGACATTCCACAAATTAGTTGGTTATTTTCAAAGTGATCCCAACTAAGATATGGTCCCCCGTGGTATCCATGCTGGAATTGGTAGCATGTTGAACTGATCCTCATTCTCATTCCAAGAATAGACTGCATTACCCCCTGCCTATCACAAAATGTGGTAAACAAGTGATTGGGTTGCCATCTGTTGGTGTGGCGAAAGGCACCTAACACCAGATCATGATATTGTGGCTTCAGTGAGCACTGTGTAGAATTTTCAATGTTCAGTATGTTAGCTTAGCCCTTTAAAGACGGGAACCGAATGTGCTGTTTTTTTATATTTGCTGAATTTCGCACTAAAAACATGTTTTGGTACAACTTTAGAATCATTTCCATTGGAAATGATTCTAAAGTGCTACCAAAGTATGCTTTTGATGACAAAAATGGGAAATAGACTACATTACCCCATAGCAATCACAAAATGTGACCAACAAGTGATTGGGTTGCCATCTGTTGGTGTGACGAGGGAACCTGTCACCAGATCACAATATTGTGGCTTCATTGAGGGCTGTGTAGAATTTGTAATGTTCCCAATGTTCAGTATGTTAGCTTAGTCCTTCAAAAAGGCGGGAACTAAATATTGTCGTCTGCTGTTTTTTCATATTTGCTGAATTTCACACTAAAAGCATATTTTGGCAGAACTTTAGAATCATTTCCATTGGAAATGATTCTAAAGTGCTACCAAAGCATGCTTTTGATGAGAAAACTGGAAAATAGACTGCATTACTCCCTGCCTATCACAAAATGTGGCAAACAAATGATTTGGTTGCCATCTGTTGGTGTGGCAAGGACATCTGCCACTAGATCAAGATAGTATGGCTTCATTGAGAGCTGGTAGAAGTTGCAATGTTTACCATACAGATGCAGTCTGGATCTACCTAGTCATCCATCTATATATATATGTTACTGTGACTGGAGAAATGGGGCCTATGGGTTTTGTGACCGGGTAGATCCAGATCAGCCTGTGCACTACATGTATGTAAAACACAAACAACGATTGATAGGACAACATAAAGGAAAGGGTGGGTTGTGTTTTACCCAACGACCCTGGTTAGTACTGGTACATGTACAACCCAGGAATGCAACAATTCCAACCCTAAAATTGAACCAACAACAATTGGTAGGCTGGGAGGTAGACATATCTTAATGAATCCTTTCTTACGTGAATTCTGTATTTAACAGTGAATCCTACTCTGAGATTCACACTGGGGGCCAAAGTGATCTGGTGTAGTAAGGGTGCCTGGCATCAGACCAGGATATTGTTGTTTCAGCACTGAACATGCAATACATCCTCCTATACAGGCGCATTTCGTCGAGTATGTGTATGACTTTGCTATCACTCAATCAATCAATCTGTCAATCAATCAATTTATCAATCAATCAATGAATCAATCAATGAAAGATAGATTTGCATTTATAAATGTTTGATATTTTTGGCAGTTACTGAATGAAATCTCCAGTTCTCCATGGCCAGGTATATAGTTGGTGTTGGAGATAGATTCCAGAGCCAAGATAATGGTGATTGAAGCCTTGTTGGTGGCCAGTACCATATGGAGGGTAATGTACATCACACACACATGTTACTGAGGCCCACTTCACATTCATTTTATTTCCCCACCAATTTGTATTATTTACGCTTGTCCGTTCAACCATCACACAATGCTCACCTTGGTGATTGAGGTCCACAAGTGGTGAACCGCTTGAAATATTTGCATAATAATTCACACATGTATACCGGTACATAACAATCCAAGACATGTCACACGCAAGACTGGATTTTGTCTGTTTCAAGTTATCTCCCTTTGACACATTGTTTAGAATGTTATTTGTTTTGTTCCTTGTCTGCAGTTTTATCCTGCTTTGAATTTATTTATGATGCTTCACTGTATATCGCGACCTAAAACCATGTCATGTCAGAGCTCCAGATAAGTTTTGTGTCTAAAGAGTATTATCATACCCCCATATTTCAAATTCAATGCGTATTTTACTTTTACAAATGTAATTATTGATTTTCTTCCTTATTAAATAGGGAACAAATTATAAAAAATAGAACAAATTTAAAAATTCACTTATTTGAGCTGCAAAAAGCAAACACGCTTTTTGCAGCTGAACTATGTAAATTTTCAACTTTATTACAATATTTTTGCTACTCAATTTTAAAATCAATGCGTATTTTCACATTGCTGTGAGTATTTTGTTCTCCCACTTGATTCTGCTAATATAAGTGCATACAATATGCTAATTCGCACCTTATCTGAAGCTCTCCATGTACTAGGAAGGTGCCGATGGGTTTGTACTTTTATCCCATCAACACAGTGTGTATGTGCCGTGAAACGGTGCCGTGAAACATTTTTGATATCCAGTCGATACTATTTTTGCATTTTACAGCCATTTGAAGGTGATGACGGGATAAATAGAATAGTAGGTTAGTGCCGTGAATGGGAAAAATATCTGGCGCGGCACGGAAACGGGATGTGCTCGGCAGAGCCTCGCCCATCCGATTTCCTGAGCCTTGCCAGATATGTTTTCCCATTCACGGCACTAACCTACTATTCTCTATCTATTTTCCTTATTTCTGAACCAAAATATATGTTGTGACCACTCATTTGAACCGTCTCGGCGAGACGGTTCAAATGAGTGGTCACAACATATACTTCTGATGAGAAATAAAGAAATTCTTGAGCCTTGCCAGATATTTTTTCCCATTCACAGCACTATATAACCTACTATTCTCTATGTATATGGCTTCGATGTAATGTTCCTCCTGTTGATCTTGAACTTGTTCAGAGTGTAAGTGTTATATTTCTTGAAATATATTCATGGTACTTTGCCACCAACTGAGCATTATCTGATAAAAATGTCTCCAGTACTTGCCAAGGTATTTGGTAAACTGTATGTTGAAGCAGACCTAATTATAACTTCAGATGTGTGTAAATTGTAAATTGACATATATTACCCATCATGAGTACTGCAATGAGTCATTCAGACCTCAAGGTAAGCTGTGTAGCTAAAGAGTATTATGCCCCCTGATTTCAAGTTCCAGGCCTTTTTTTTTTTTGCAAATTACAATTACAATGTTGTTTTCCGATATAAAATAGGGAATAAATTATAAAAAAAGCAAGGAAAGTAAAAAATTCACTTATTTGAGCTGCAAAATGAGTGACTTTTCAACTTTGAATTTTTATTCCTCCGTCTGAAATTCAATGAGCATTTTCAAATTGTTGTGATTATTTTGTACTTCCACTTTTGAAAATCAATACGTTTTCAGCTAACATAGTAAAATACACCAATATGCGTCTTATCTTAAGCCCTGCCATTCCACATTCCTGACTGAGATCTGGTGGATGGAGTTTAGCTAGAACACCAGTCATGTCAAGTATCTGGTGAGAAAGGTCATCTGCTTCTATGTTTTTAATCTCATCATGTTTGGATAACATTAGAGAGTTTAGGCAAAGCCACAAAATCTGCAGCTATACTGGAGTAATCTTTGACAAGTATTTGTGTCAACATAGATAACCTGCTGACTGCACTGGCATTTATAAAAGATGTTTGTTTTACAATTGCAGACGGGATACTATTTATGTAGTATGGAAGTTTCTAAAATAAAATCCTATTTTCCTCATTTCTTCTCGAAAGTGTATGTTGTCACCACTCATTTGAACCGTCTCGTCGAGACGGTTCAAATGAGTGGTAACAGCATATACTTTTTCAAGAAATAAACAAAAAAAATAGAATTTTATCAAGAGAAAATATTATATTCTTACACTGACAAACCAGAACATTTGGATGTTTAGCAGTCAACCTGGCACAGTAATATAGTATAATCTGTCTAAAGCAGACTCCAGTAATCTTCTGCACCTTAGAATGCTGGAAACAAAAATTGGCGTCTGCTATTGTTTTATAGTATGTCTTCTTTCTCAATAAAAAACATGTTTCAACAGCATTTTATAATGTTGATTTTGCTGAGAAAAAGGAGAAAATACAAACAGCAGACCGTGAGACGACAATAATTAATTCAGAATTGTGAGGGATAATTTGATTGGTTGCTTTTCATTTCTCCCCAATGATAATGTCTGTTCATGATCGATCGCAAGGTACAAACATTGTGTTACAATGCTTATCATGCCTGAATTACAGTGGAACATCTGTAAACTGGACACTCTGGATTCCACTATATTTGCCAATCAGAAATGATCAATTGTGATATATTGCAATAAAACAGATCTGTATCACGATACATATTGAATATGTGTGACTTTATTCAAATAAATATTTGTGTTTGCCAGCTTTATGTGCAATGTGGGAAAAATACCACCAAAGAAGCAATTTATAACTACAATTAAATATTAACCAATGAACATAATGATTACACACTCCATAAAATACTATTTCATGAGTATTTTGCCAACACAAAGGTTGCAAATTGAGGGGTCAATTGAAGAAGGGGGCTCCCTCTCTTAACCCCTTAACCCTTTCAACACCACATGCCTGTAAAGTGTTATTGGCAAAACATGTAGATCAAGATGAGCCGGCTCCCGACGAGCCGTCTCGTCAGGATCTGCATTTTTTGCAAGTAATTTTCATATTTTTAAGAACAAAAAGTAATTTTCATATTTTTAAGAACAATACACCCCCTTTTCATAAAATTGGACTTGTCTGAAAATCATTTTTTTGAAATTTAAATTGGTTGCAAAATTATAACTTCAATTGCCAATTAAATATTAACCAATGAACATAATTATTACACACTCCATAAAATACTATTTCATGATCATTTTGCCAACACAAAGGTTGCAAATTGAAGGGGTGAATGGAAGAAGGCGGCTTCCTCTTTAATCAGCATGAGCAATTTATTGCAAATACAGCGGTTCACACATTGAAGGGATCAATGGCGGGTGGGGTGGGGGGGGTGCTAACTGCATAATGGAGTTAGCCCCCTTTTACCACTGACCCCCAGTGGGTGGTTGGTCAAGCGAATGCGACAGTGTAAATTAACAGTAGGGGTTTCTCCTTATAGGAATCACGATTTGCCTGGTTTGGCCCTCAGGTACGTTTTTATATTTGGCTCTTTTGTTACTTGGGAGTTGAATTGGGTTATTGCCCATTATGAAAGTTGTAAGATTATTAATGCTTTTGGGAGGGGTCCCATGTGATTCTTCTGTGGCGAGGACCTGGCATCAGAACAGGATTATTCTGATTTCAAGGCTGAAAAAAAGATTTTTTATTTTACATATTCAGTTCTGATTTTGGGTTTCTCCCCCCATTTGTACAGGTAATATATGGGATTTAGTACTAAACCCATTGACCCGGTCTTAAATGACCTTAGCTGTTAATAGGCTGTTAAACCCCAAACAAACAAACACACAAAATATACCACTGACCCGTGCAATTGTTTATAGTAATCAATTAAATAAATGAAGCTTGGATTCAGTATAAATAGCACCTGAATCGTGCCTAATGCATTCACTGGCTTCACATTATCCTACATTTCATGGTTCATTAACTTTGTTTGCCATTCCTGTTTGGCTGATTTGCTATTTTGCAGCCCTATTTGTTACTCCACATCAAAATAACGGGTTTATTCGGCCTTCGTAAGCAGGGTAGGTTCAGAAGCACATTCAGATCAGGGCATACGTTGTTTGCTATTTTATTAAAGAATCATTTTATGTGAGGCTTCTCCCTAAATGACTCTTTGGCGGGCATGTTAAAACTTCATTTCACACACTTTTAACCCCATTCACCTCAAAATAGCTTGCATGGACCCTGTGAATTTTCAGACTATTCCATTTATCATAAACGGTGTAATTTTGTTAAATATCAGAAAACATTGATAAACAGTGCATATCCTGATGAGACGGCTCGTTTCGAGCCAGCTCATCTGGATCTGCACTGTTTGCAAACAATCTGTGACGGGCTGTAGTATTGAAAGGGCTAATTGACAAGGTAGATTTGTATCATACTACAGTGATCAAGAGCTACACTAGTCTGAGCATCTATAAGCCCTACTTTATCATTCCGGCATTGTGTTTTGTAACGGATGATCTTTCTTGGCGCAGTTTTCCAATACGAAATTTACATTCAAGCTCCTCGGCTGTACACGATATTTTTCTTCCCTACAGCACACCTGTCGGGAGCAAGCTATATTTACTGCCTCGGCTGCCAGTTTAATAGCAGTTTAGCCAGTGAATATGCGAGTGAATATGCGTGAATATTGTTGTTAGTTTTGTGATGTAAAAGATTCTTTGTGGATGTTGTTTTATATATCAATGTTGGATGACTCCAGATGTATCAGTGACGCTATTGAATGTGTAAGTTGGTAATACAATTGATGCATAAGTTCATGGGATAATTATATAATTGCATATATGCTGTTCTTAAGTGATGGTATGAGATAATTAGTTAACTGGATTGAAGTGTACAGAAAGGAATTAATTTTCACCTCTAAATAACTAGAACGAACTATTTCCATATTCATTTCCAGGCTATTCCATTGATCATAGAGGAGTACCTTTTTTTTTTTAAAAAGTCCATAAATATCCACACTATAGATCCTGATTAGGCAGCTGTACACTATTAGCAACCATTGTCCATGTTGTCTGTAGTGTTGGAAGGGTTATTTTTAGTTTCCTTCCACTGGTATAAACAAAGGATTGGAATAAGAGTGTTGCTTTTGAATGTACAGTGAAATAACAGTGTTGCTTTTGAATTTACAGTGAAATGACAGTGTTGCTTTTGATTACAGTGAAATAACAGTATTGCTTTTGATTACAGTGAAATAACAGTGTTGCTTTTGAATTTACAGTGAAATAACAGTGTTGCTTTTGATTACAGTGAAATAACAGTGTTGCTTTTGATTACAGTGAAATAACAGTGTTGCTTTTGAATTTACAGTGAAATAACAGTGTTGCTTTTGATTGCAGTGAAATAACAGCTAGTGTTGCTTTTGAATTTACAGTGAAATAACAGTGTTGCTTTTGATTATAGTGAAATAACAGCTAGTGTTGCTCTTGAATTTACAGTGAAATAACAGTGTTGCTCTTGGTTGCAGTGAAATAACAGTGTTGCTTTTGGTGACAGTGAAATAACAGTGTTGCTTTTGGTGACAGTGAAATAACAGTGTTGCGTTTGGTGACAATGACATAACAGTGTTGCTTTTGGTCAAAACAGTGAAATAATAGTGTTGCTTTTGGTTATAGTGATATAACAGTGTTGCTTTTGGTTACAGTGAAATAATTGTGTCAGTGTTGCTGTTTGTTACCGTACAGTAAAATAACAGTATTGCCTTTGGTTATAGTGAAATAACAGTGTTGCTCTCGGTTGCAGTGAAATAACAGTGTTACTTTTGATTACAGTGAAATAACAGTGTTGCTCTTGGTTGCAGTGAAATAACAGTGTTGCATTTGGTTGCAGTGAAATAACAGTGTTGCTTTTGGTTGCGGTGAAATAGCCGCATTGCTCTTGGTTACAGTGAAATAACTGTATTGCTTTTGATTGCAATGAAATATCAGTATTGCTCTTGGTTGCAGTGAAATAACAGTGTTGCTCTCTGTTGGAGCGAAATAGGTTGTGCTCTTGGTTAGTGAAATAACAGTGTTGCTCTTGGTTGCAGGTTTATACCATGCTGGCAGTAGAACGTCGTGCCATAATAGAGAGCCACCTCTACACATGAAACCAGAGTATTGTTGCCTATACACGTAAGTATTGTATTTGTATATCGGTGTCCATGAATATTTATAAGCTGATAAAAGTACCATATTTACTTATCCATTCACTCCTATGTTACTGGAAATGCATTCATAGTATTTCCATCCCACTGGTCTTTCAGATGAGACTCTAAACACAGTTCCCATCTATGTATGACCTTAGCTGTTACTGGGACGTTAAAATCACTTTCACTTTTCCATTAATCAGATCAGAAAAAAATCCTCAAATGATGCAGATCCTGATGAGACGGCTCGTTGTGAGCCAGATGATCTGTAGCCTATTTCACCAACATTGCAAAGTATACTTATCTAGCAAAGTATATTTTGAGGGAGAAATTTTCAATTTTAGGATAAACTTATTAATTTTTATTATACTGAATTTATTCCTTTATCACAGCCATTATGGCTGTGATAATGTAATAAATTCAGTATAATAATTCTGCATACTTTTAATTATCAAATATATGCAGTGGTTAGTTCTATATGAAATAATGCATTTCAGGAAAAATAAATGATTACTCCCTCAAAGTATACTTTGCTAGAAAAGTATACTTTGCAATGTTGGTGAAATAGGCTACTGGATCTGCATTGTTTGCAAATAATGGGCAAGAAGGGTTTATATCAGTTTTCAAACAAGTTGTGGCATTTATTAAACATGTTTATCTACATGCCCCATCCTTACGTGGAAATATGCAAAGAATATTTATTAACCAAACAATCAATCTTTAGTGTATCTCTAAAATGACTGTGATATGTATTGAATGTGGTGAACCAAAGTAGGGTTTGAACTTGGCATGTATGTTAACCCTGCAAGCACAATTGGCTATGTATATGATGTTTCTATCCGATTGTCTTCTCCATCTACTACAGTTGGATCCTGTCTCTTTGATATTAATTTTAAAATGATGCAAAGGGAATTTATGGTGGCCATTTTTAAATATCCACCACATGCATTACGTCACATCTGCAGCACTGTTTGCGGACAACACGATGGTCGGCACATTGGCATCAGTACGTCCGTCCATACATACGTGCGTCCAGGTTAAAGTTTTTCGTTAAATTATTTTTTGGTTACTAGCTCGGTATACTATCAAATCGTTGACGTGCACAAGATGCGGGCCACGCCCATCTAGTTATAGGGAGTGAATTAATGCATTGCAGTTTGTGCATGTCACTATTTGTTATTGTATATCCTGAGAATTGGTTGGAAAATATGCAATCAGAACGTGAAATCTGGGTGTGACTGGAGAAATGTGGCTTATGGCCAATTTGATCACTCTGGGTCTGCACTGTTTGCCATTTTGTCAGTGAAACACCCATCATGCTTATAACAAACAGTATATAGAGAATACCAGGCTAGTGTCTTTTGATATCAAGTTTATCAGGCAAGGCTAGGAAACGCGTACGAATTGCTACCGTTTCCGAGCCAAGCCTGATAATCTTGATATCAAAGACACTAGCCTGGTATTCTATTTATCAGGTAACGCTTTTGAGACATAATGAGCAATTATGACGTTGCAAACGGACTTGTTTCCATGACGTCATTCCACTAACGTAATTCTGTAACGTCATGTGACACCGTTCATCCGATGAAACGCCAGTTCTCAATGTGTTGTAACCCGGATATTCGTATCATGTCAATGCCTATACAGCAATATGTTATCAGTCAGTACGTATTCAGCCAATACAAAGCTTGTTACCTGATAAAGATCCTGACCAGGCTACTAGCAGTGTACTTGCAGATGAGACACTAGACTAGACACAAATAACATAAGTCCCATTTCTTCACTCACAGTAACAAATAACTTTAAATTTTCATTTTCTGCTTTCGCAGTAATAGAATAGTCTAGTTGCATGTTTCTCCTCCATTTGAGATTGATGTAATCAGTAGTTAGCTTCTTAACCCTTAGACCGCTACACACAACAATTGTCGTCTGCTGTTGCTTTTATATCTTATTTCTCAATAAAAACATGGTTTGACAGCACTTCAGAATCATTTCCAATGGAAATGATTCTGAAGTGTTGTCCAAGCATGTTGTAAATTATTCTAAAGTCTGTCAAAGCATGTTTTTGATGATAAAAATGGAAAATAGAAAATAAACAGCAGACGACAAAAAATTAAGATAGCGGTGTAAGGGTTAAAGTGACTGTGACTGGAGAATTTTGTCAAGATTCTCTAGTGCACCCCTGCAGCCTGATGAGCTTCTATACTGTGGTGTGTTAGAAGCAAGTCAGATGTTTCACCGACTCAATGGCAAACAGATACTGATCAAACGTGGATGCAGAAGTTGATCTCGCCCTACACTGGTTGCAAAGGTCATAGACCCCAGTTCTCCAGTCACTACTATTTTTGTCGCGCCTGCTTTAGCAGAAGTCGCTACTATAGTCGTCGCTTTTTCCGTCGTCATTGTCCGCATCATCATGGTATAACTTTAATATTACTTGATGGATTGCTTCAATATTTGATACATGTGAGCATTGGGAACACACTCATGCCGCCATTAACATGACATTGACCTTTTTTACCTTCACATTTTTGCAGAAACACTTAGCCATTTTTGCGTCAAAAAGTTTGTGCAAGTTTCTTCATCATCGTATAACGTTAATGTTACTTGATGGATTGCTTCAATGTTTGGACACTTGATACATGTAAGCATTTGGAACACACTCATGCTG
The DNA here is from genome assembly GCA_029237695.1 of Conchocele bisecta. Classification (NCBI taxonomy): domain Eukaryota; kingdom Metazoa; phylum Mollusca; class Bivalvia; order Lucinida; family Thyasiridae; genus Conchocele; species Conchocele bisecta. Next base: position 39,069,279 of record CM055268.1, read on the forward strand.
CCATTAACATTCACATTTTTGTGGAAACACATAGCCATTTTTTTGCGTCAAAAGGTTTGTTCATCATGATATAACTCGAAATATTACTTGACAGATTTCTTCAATATTTGGAAACTTGATACATGTCAGCATTTGGAACACACTCATGCCCCCATTAACATGACCTTGACCTTTTCTACCTTCACATTTTTGTGGAAAGACCTAGACATTTATTTTGCGTCCGAACTTTTGTACAAGTTTCTTCATCATCGTATAACATTAATATTACTTGATGGATTGCTTCAATATTTGGACACTTGATACATGTAAGCATTTGGAACACACTCATGCTGCCATTAACATGACCTTGACCTTCACATGATTGTGGAAACACTTAGCCATTTTGTTTATGTCAAAAAGTTTTTCAACCTTGACCTTTTTCGTGTTTTAAGCATGCACTTCCATGCTTCCATGGCGAAATTCTTGTTAACAGAGCTACACATAGGAAAAGGAACCTCACAATGCCCTAGTGCAGCCTGTAACTTTCCCATATCTTGATACGTACATACCAGAGTTACAGATCCTCCCATAGCATTCCCCTGCAGAGTAGCGAATCAGATTTGATTCGCCAAAAATCTGATTCACCACTCTGCAGGGGAATGCTATGGGAGGAACTGTAACTCTGGTACATGTACGTACGGTACGGGAGGGTCACAGAGTTACAGGCTGCAGCTAACACTGTCCGTGCCTAGTGGAGCATCAGCCTGCTGGCTGTAGTGATGCTACATGGATCCATCCTTACCGAGATTCTTACCCAAATCTGGCTGTGACTGGAGAAACGTGGCGTATGCATTTTCTGGCCAGTGCAGCTCCTGATCACATAGCACACTCCTGTAGCCTGATAACGACCTATTTTGCTTGTTAGACGCATGACCGGTGCTTCATTGATGGAATGGTGAACAGTGCAGATCCTGATCAGACTGTGCGGATGCACAGGCTGATCTGGATCTTCACTGGTCAGAAAACCCATAACCCATTCACAAGTGATTTGGTGTGGCACCAGATCAGGATATTGTGGTTTCAGTACGGGAGGATATTGTAATGTCGGTGCTCTCCACCCCCTCCCATACCACACATGTACAATCCGTCAGTAATTGTCACTCCCGCTTGCGGACAACGTGATATAGTCGGCACATTGGTGTACGTACATACGTGCGTCTGGGTTAAAGTTTTTGGTAAAATCTTTTCGGTATACTATCAAAGCCTCGACGGGCATGATTTCCGGGCCGTGGCCATCTAGTATTATCTTGCTGACATAAAACTCCAATCAATCAAATCAGATCAGCCTGGCCTGCAGTTCCACATAGTCCGTGTAGGGCCTACTCTACTCGCTATTCAATCAATGTAGTCATCAGATCTTGGCCAATATACACATATTTGTGGCTGTGACTGGAGAAATTAGGCTTATGGGATCTGTGACCAGTGTAGCTCCTGATCAAATAGCACACTTCTGTAACCTGACACCAATCTATATTGCTTGTTAAAAGCATGACGGGTGTTTCATTGATGGAATAGCGAATAGTGCAGATCCTGATCAGACTGCACGGATGCGCAGGCTGATCTGGATCTACACTGGTCGCAAAACCCATAAGCCCCATTTCTCCAGTCACAGCCACATTTATATTGTGTTTCTCACGCATCTCGTGCAAGTCCATCCTTTATTTAGGTATGATCATTATAAGTATCGTCCTGAACATACGTTTTCCCTCAGCCTTGCTCCCCTCCACCGAGCCTGATCAGGGCCTACACTGTTCATTAATCGTTGTTTGTATTAACTGATGTTGTCACATGTATTGCAGAGCTCCAGATAAGGTGCGAATTGGCATATTTTACGCACTTATTTTAGCAGAATGTGCATTGAATATCAAAAGTGGGAGTACAACATACTCACAGCAATGTGAAAATACTGATTTATTTTCAAATTGAGTAGTGAAAATACTGTAATAAAGTTGAGCTGCAAAACTGTTTTTTTTTTCATTTGTTCCCTATTTAATAAGGAAGAAGATGTATACACTGTAATACATTTGTAAAAGTAAATAAATATGCATTGAATTCGAAATGTGGGGGTATAATACTCTTTAGACACAAAACTTATCTGGAGCTCTGTATTGTTCTTATCATACATTAATTTTGTGCTCAGGGCTGGCAATGTTCATTGTTCAGTCAATATCGGTCGCCGCAGGGCTTCTAAAATTTTCAGTTTACCGGTTCTGGACCGATTTTTGAACTCTCAGACCGATTGTGATTTGAAAACTAGTCTTAATCAAAGTACTGAAAGTACTGAACATAGGGTACTACAAGATTAAACTAGATTGATTGATTGATTGATTGATTGATTGATTGATTGATTGATTGATGATTGATTGATTGATTGATTGATTGATTGATTGATTGATTGATTGTTGGTGTTGCAATTTCAGTTTCATTAACCCTTAAAGGTACATGCCCACTCAGTAGGTACAAAATGTTCTTTACATCAGAGACATCATCTGAGACATGTCCTGGCAAAATAAACATTCATGCACCATTATGCCATGTACTGATTGGCATTATTATACATTTTATATCAGACGTAAATTTACACACTGATATCAGGGGCGATAACCGTGTTTGCTTAAAATGTTAACAGACATTACTATTTAATCTCTGTATTTGTGCAATGATCATACTTTAAAATCTGTCGCATTTCTTTAGTATAAATAATTAAAATATATCATGCCTCATTTGCATATGAAAATAGCCTGATACCACCGCGCGTCACTATCAGTAAAATAAATATTACTAAATGATTATATCTGTATAGCGGGCACTTGTAACGTTTAGAACTGGTGGAATAGTGACACAGTTATACACTTATTTCATTGCTATAAATTACATTTTGGGCTTACTGAGTGGGCATGTACCTTTAAAGCGCTGGAAACGACAATTGTCGTCTGCTGTTTTAAATATTTTTATATTTTATCCTCAAAAACATACCAAGACGATTCTACTGCGCTGCCAAAACAGGTTTTTAAAGAGATTAAAATATACAAAATGAGCAGACGGCAATTTTATTTTTCAGCGTTTTAATGGTTAAGGGGTAAACTATTGATATGACACAACTTGAAGTACAGTATGCACTGCTACAGTATGTACCAAAACATTCAACAACATTTACAGATTATGCATAGCAATATCAGAAAGATACGGTAACACATATATATATACAAGACATCATCAATTCAAGTATACAGATTCCAGATATCTATGATCATTATAGATATATTGAAAACTGATTGAAGAGCAACAGTTACAATAATTCCGCCACGGAAGCGGTGTCGCGCCTGAAAATGCCTTATCGGTACATCGCCAAGTTTACTTCTGTTTTGTGAATGAAATAGTTGGCCCCGGATCGAGTATATTAAAACATACAAATGACGTCATTGGGGAAACCGTTGACAAAGTTTTCAATGTATGGAAGCCCAAACTTGTTAGATTTTTTTGGTCGTATTTCAGTACTTGCATTAATATGGGTATTAATATACGCTGGATGTGTTATACTGTCATTAATTTGTTCCCTGACTGTAAGTTATCACCTTAAATACTGACTTATTGACCCCCTTCCCTGAACGTAGAATTGACACTCATGTGGCCACCATAGACAAATGTTAATCAGGCCGAATTCGGGAATGTCACTAAAATCCGGTGTAAATCCATCGATAGAGAGAGAGAATGAGGATTAAACATCAGTTAGACCTACACGTGCGAGTTTTGTTTCGCACAGGTGTCGGGTGAGTTTAAAAATAGGCTGTCGGAAGGTCAAACTTGATGTAGTTTGTGTGTTAAACGCGTCGCTTATTTCGGAGAGTATTCGGAGGGGAGTTAACTCTGTTACTAAATTTAGCGATGACCGCACGATTTGTGCCGCAAATGGGGGTAAATCACGCGCAACAAAATAATCCGATGTATTTTTGTACGTAGAACATCCGTTGTTGATATTGTGCAGTGCAAGTAGTTTTTCATAATATTATTTTCAATTAGCGGTTGCGTACGACAGTTAAACGTTGAGTAACACAATGCATTTTGTTGTTATGGTTACTCCAAGATATCACTACCTACCATCGCATCGAGGGGGTCTGGGGCATGGCTAACTGTCGGAGGCGATGCCATTACATAGGTATACCCTATGTAAAAATCGGTCCAAGAAAAATTGCCAGTCGGCTGCTATTTCGCTATAAACCTTGTAAATTTACCGTTTTTGACCACCAAGTAATGTCCATTTTATGACACATATCCGAGGGCCATATCCGTGTTAAACCAGTATGTACTCCCTGTGTATTCAGGTTCTCCTAGTATCGATTTTTCTTAACACACGCGTGGTGGACAGGTGTATGTATACCAGCTTAGTGACTTAAATAGACTGGCTTCAGCGTAAAGATACGAGAGTTCCTAGACTCGCCATTGCTGATGATGTTAAACTAAAATAAAGAAACCATGCACTGTGTTTATCTGTGTTCGTAATATTTAACCCCAAGTAACTGACACGGACTATCGGTCCGGGCTATTCGATATTAAGTTAGTAACTGTTACATTACGCTGTATTAGGGGTCATTTTTGTGTATATAAAATGTACATGATCGTAGGAATGCCACAGATCCTGATGAGCCGGCTCACGTGATCTACAATTTGCTAACATTTTGATAACGACAAGGTACGTCTGCCGTGTTAAAAGCGTGACTCATTAGGGATCAGGGACTAGGGATCAATTGAAGTCCTAAATCATACCGCAGATGTACTTTGAACTCGATCTGCGGGTTAAAGAAACACTGAATGTTAATTCAATTGTACAAATTAATTGTTTAACATGTAATTAAATTAAATTGATGTGTCTGAAGTCGGTGTGAACAGTGATAATAGCATAATTAGCAATGAATTACGAGTTGGGTATATAACGCTTTTTTTTTTCTATATTGTCTGTCATTCGATTATTATTGAAATGGCACAACAAACTATTTTGTTGTTATTCACAAAGACAACTTACCGACTTGGCAACCCGGCAGAGACAAGACACAGACTTGTAAAACTTTAATTTATTTTAGTCTACTGAAAATTTACCTGCAATCAATCGGCATCACGATTCGTCTCTGTCGTTTCGCATTTTTTCCGTCTTTGCCCTATTTAGGCACACCACGTGACCCGGTGCATACACAATTTTGTCCACTTTTGTTGTTTATAAACACGATTTATTTATCCCAATACAACATTTATCCCATTATTTCTAGTACATGTACTTTGTTTGAACTTCGAAATTTTTGTTAAAGTTTTTAATAGGGGGCGGGGGGTTTGCTCTGACAATGGCCGACAGTGTTACGTCTGGACTCTGGACAAATTGGCATTCTGAAATTTTAGAAGCCCTGTCGGTCGGTATTACTTTTGTCGTTCGAAAGAAATTAAATAAGTCCAGCTTATGTCAGGTTGTGTCTCGAATCACAGTTGATCTATACCGACATAGAAGGGGCCAACACCATGTGCCGTGAAACACGGTGCCGTGAAACATTTTTGATATCCAATACAATTGTTTGCATTTTACAGCCATTTGTAGGTGTTGACGGGATAAATAGAATAGTAGGTTAGTGCCGTGAATGGGAAAAAATATCTGGCGCGGCACGGAAACGAGATGTGCTCGGCCGAGCCTCACCCATCCCGTTTCCTGAGCCTTGCCAGATATTTGTTCCCATTCACGGCACTAACCTACTATTCTCTATCTATTTTCCTTATTTCTGAACCAAAATATATGTTGTGACCACTCATTTGAACCGTCTCGGTGAGACGGTTCAAATGAGTGGTCACAACATATACTTCTGATGAGAAATAAAGAAATTCTTGAGCCTTGCCAGATATTTTTTCCCATTCACGGCACTAACCTACTATTCTCTATGTATATCAGCAGCCTGTGGTCTACTTGGAGAAGTCTGAAAAACAAGATCCCCACAAACCAAACATAATTGTGTTACTGTTGCTCAAACTGTCAGTGTCTAATTGAATGACATCTGTCATCGATGTGACGTTATCTGGTTGAAGAAGATTTTATCAATGCCACCGAGCTGATAATCTGACCTATATGATCATTCATAACAAAATCGGGCAAATTGAAGTTTATCCCATTCTGATCATATAACCGTTTTATTGTGAAAAACTGTAAATATTTACTTATTTGTGGGTGCGATGGGAAATGGGGCTCTCTGGCTAGTCTCGCTCTGACATTCCTCAATAAAATTTTCCATTCATCCAGATTGGATTTCAACTTATGTATTCCTATATGTTTTAATGTTTATGACACACTGTTTCTTAAAATTCACTCGCCAATGTGAGCAGACAAGTGGATTTGTCAAGGCCTGGCTCCGATCAGCCTATTTCACCAACATTGCAAAGTATACTTATCTAGCAAAGTATACTTTGAGCGAGAAATTTTCAATTAAAGGATATATTTATTAATTTTTATTATACTGAATTTATTACATTAAATTCAGTATAATAATTCTGCATACTTTTAATCATCAAATATATGCAGTCATTAGTTCTATATGAGATAATGCATTTCAGAAAAAATAAATGATTACTCGCTTAAAGTATACTTTGCTAAATAAGTATACATGTACTTTGCAATTTTGATGAAATTGGCTACTGATACAGTGATATACAATATGTACTGTCTGTTGAGGTGTGATAGATGCTTCTTTGACAGAAATTCAGGCCCTAAATCCAGATTACATTGGTTGCAAAGGCATAAAGCATGGTTTCTAATATAAGTCACATATACATGTGTGGCTGTGACTGGAGAAAAGGGGCTTATGGGGTTTATAACCAGTGTAGCTACTGATCTTCTAGCACAGTTCTGCAGAATGGTAAGGACCTATACTGTTTGTTAGAAGCAGGCCGGGTGTTTCACTGATTGAATCACAATCAGTGCAGTTCCTGATCAGACCGTGCGGATGCACGGGCTGATCTGGATCTACACTGGATGCAAAACCCATAAGCAAAACCCATAAGCAAAACCCATAAGCCCCATTTCTCCAGTCACAGTCACATTTATGCTGCCTCAGAAGTATATGCTGTAAGCACCATTGAACCGCCAGGCAAATGATTAAAATAAAAATTAATGATTCTGAAGTGCTGTCAAACCATGTTTTTGATGATAAAAATGGAAAAAAGAAAATAAATGCAGACGAAAAAAAAATAAGATAGCGGTCTAAGGGTAAACAACATAAACATTGGCTGAGAAATAAGTAAAATGAAGAAATAATATATGAGACACGCCATGTGATTTTGTACCTTTGGATATCTGCGTAATTTCATGAAATATGTTTACAAAAGTTACTATATTTTCCGTAAATGGCATCAAAAGTTGACAAAACAATCACAGTATTCAGCATGTACTCTGAAAATTTTGTCAACATATTTAATGAAATTATGCAGATTAGCGCACTATTGTAACTTCATAACAAACTAAACTACTGTACCATAAAACCCCTAAATATTCGGACACCATTTGTTTTGGAAAACCTCTATTAATAGAGTTTTTCCAAAACAAATTGTATCCACATATACTGTTATTGTGGTAAACCTAAATATTTGGACACTTTGGTTTTTTCCCAAATAAATGATGTCCATATATAATAATTATAGGGTTATTACGATGGTTAAGGCTAGAAATGTTTCCCTGATAGGAAAGCAAACAGAGTAGCAGTGTATTCCTTGATCTATAAAGGCTTCTTGCTCTTTATTGGATTTACCAATACGTGGCTGTCACTGGAGAAATGGGGCTTATGGGTTTTGCGACCATTGTAGATCTAGATCAGCCTGTTATTGCATACAGACTAATCAGGAGCTGCCTTTTCGCTATTCCATCAAAGAAAAGCCTGGCATGCTTCTAACATTAAGCAATATAGATCAGGCTACAGGAGCGTGATACACACAGTCTGATCAGGATCTGCACTGTTCGCCATTCCATCAATGAAAAACCCAGTGTGCTAACAAGCAATATAGATCGTTACAGGCTACATGAGAGTGCTATTTGATCAGGAGCTACACTGGTGAAAACTCCCATAAGCCCCATTTCTCCACACACACACATATATGCTGTGCTGGATAGTGTAGTTTACTAGTTAATTAGCCAATAGACAATAGTTACAGTCTCCGTCTGTCTTCTGCCAGGATAGACATCAAACTCCAATAAACCAGGGTTTAACCCATTACATGCGGAATACACCTTTACGGGTATGAATGTTTTTAAATATTTTATTTTTGTTATTTTTCAATGAAAATATATGTCACGACCACCATTTGAACCGTCTCGTCGAGACGGTTCAAATGGTGGTCGCGACATATACATGTACTTCTATGCAAATTTAAAGATTTTGATTTTCTCCAATCAAAATGGCATATCCTCAGCATGAAATATGTTAACAAATGTCATGGGGTTAAAACACCATATAAAACAAATTAAAACTATAAAACGGTCCTAACTCGCCTCACCTTCATTATTATTTTATGACAATAAATTTTCTGCTGGAACAGATCCTGTGATTAATCTGGAAGAGGCCATGTTAGTTAAGGGGTGAAAGGATTAATATCCTGCTGTACTGGGCCAAGCAAAGTGAATAGATCTGCCTTTTCGATATTCCGTCAATAGGTTTTGTCCTTGTCACTGTAGAAAAGTACTTAACCATCACTGCGCGGGAGACTGTCGTCTGCTGTTTTTCATTTTTGCCTTAATTCTTAACAAAAAACCTGTTTTTGCAGCACATTAGAATCGTCTCCAGTGGAGACATGATTTTATGCTTACCAAATTTTGAACAGACCCAGCAATATACACCTGTAGCCTATTTCACCAACTTTGCAAAGTATACTTATCTAGCAAAGTATACTTTGAGGGAGAAATTGTCAATTTTAGGATAAATTTATTAATTTTTAGCCAGGTATTTTTGGGGGAAAAATCCCGGCTATTGGATTGGCGAAAGCCGGGTGGGCGGGCGGCCGGCGGCGGGCTGGGCGGCGGGCGGGCGGCGTTCACAATCAATGTTAAGTTTTCGTGTTTGAGTCCATTTCTTTGTTACTGTACCACCTAGGACCACCAATCTTTCACAGCTTCATACTCAAGGGGTGCCCACCACATATCACTATCCAACATGTTACGGTACCTTTTTAGCCAGGTTTTTTGAAAAAAAATCCAGGCTATTGGATTGGCGAAAGCCGGGCGGGCGGGCGGCGGGCGGGCGGGCGCGGGCGCGGGCGGGTCCACAATCGATGTTAAGTTTTCGTGTTTGAGTCCATTTCTTTGTTACTGTACCACCTAGGACCACAAAATTTTCACAGCTTCATAATCAAGGGGTGCCCACCACATATCACTATCCAACATGTTACTTTTTTTTAACTTGACCCATTTTTTCCGTGTAGTCGACTTAGCCATTTTCAATGTTAAGTTTTCGCGTTTACAATGTTAAGTTTTCGTGTTTAAGTCCATTTCTTTGGTACTGTAGCACCTAGGACCACCAAACTTTCACAGCTTCATAATCAAGGGGTACCCACCACATATCACTATCCAACATGTTACTTTTTTTTTTAACTTCACCCATTTTTTCCGCGCAGTCGACTTAGCCATTTTCAATGTTAAGTTTTCGCGTTTACAATGTTAAGTTTTCGTGTTTTGGTACTGTACCACCTAGGACCACCAAACTTTCACAGCTTCATAACCAAGGGGTGCCTACCACATACAACTATCCAACATGTGACCATTTTTTTACCTTCACCTATTATTTCTACGTAATTGACTTAGCCATTTTCAACGTTAACTTTTTAACGTACGTCTGGTTAGAGTTTTTTGGTTAAAACTTTTTTGTTATACTATATCTCTGCAACTGCTTCGCCCATTACCTTGAAACTTCACATGGGTGTTTATCATCATCCATATTTTCATTCTAACCCCCAACCGTGCGGCCCCTGTGCCCAATGTCAAAGGTCAAATTACTTTGAATTTTTTTGTTAAAGTTTTTTCGTGTACTGTTATCTGCAACTGCTTCACCCATACCTTGATACTTCACATGGGTGTTTATCATCATTGTCGCACCTGCTTGCGGAAGCGCGATCCTGTGCCCAATGTCAAGGTCAAATTTACTTTGAAATTTTTTTGTTAAAGTTTTTTCGTGTACTATATCTCTGCAACTGCTTCACCCAATACCTTGATACTTCACATGGGTGTTTATCATCATTGTCGCACCTGCTTGCGGAAAAGCGCGATCCTGTGCCCAATGTCAAGGTCAAATTACTTTGATTTTTTTTGTTAAAGTATTTTCGTGTACTATATCTCTGCAACTGCTTCACCCAATACCTTGATACTTCACATGGGTTTTTTATCATCATTGTTGCACCTGCTTGCGGAAAGCGCGATCCTGTGCCCAATGTCAAGGTCAAATTACTTTGAATTTTTTTTTTAAAGTTTTTTCGTGTACTATATTCTGCAACTGCTTCACCAAAAATACCTTGATACTTCACATGAGTGTTTATCTTCATTGTTGCACCTGCTTGCGGAAAGCGCGATCCTGTGCCCAATGTCAAGGTCAAATTACTTTGAATTTTTTTGTTAAAGTGTTTTTTCTGTACTATATCTCTGCAACTGCTTCACCCAATACCTTGATACTTCACATGGGTGTTTATCATCATTGTCGCACCTGCTTGCGGAAAGCGCGATATCGTCGGCATTTTTGCATACGTCCGTCCGTTCGTCCGTGTGTCCGGTTAAAGTTTTTTGGTTAAAGTTTTTCCATCTACTATATCTATTTTTTTAGTGTCCATGCCTCGCCCCAAGGCGCGACATGCAGGCCACGGCCATCTAGTCTACAAAAAGTGGGTATAATTATGTTATCCAAGTGTCTATGCTTGGAAAAAACCTGGCCTTCGTGGCTTTGCCTCGTTTCTTGTTTTTAACTTGACCCATTTTTTCCGCGCAATCGACATTAGCCGGGCGGCGTCCACAATCAATGTTAAGTTTTCGTGTTTGAGTCCATTTCTTTGTTACTGTACCACCTAGGACCACCAAACTTTCACAGCTTCATAATCAAGGGGTGCCCACCACATATCACTATCCAACATGTTACTTTTTTTTTAACTTGACCCATTTTTTCCGCGCAATCGACATTAGCCATTTTCAATGTTAAGTTTTCGCGTTTTCAATGTTAAGTTTTCGTGTTTAAGTCCATTTCTTTGGTACTGTACCACCTAGGACCACCAAACTTTCACAACTTCATAACCAAGGGGTGCCTACCACATACAACTATCCAACATGTGACCATTTTTTTTACCTTCACCTATTATTTCTACGTAATTGACTTAGCCATTTTCAACGTTAACTTTTTAACGTACGTCTGGTTAAAGTTTTTTGGTTAAAAGTTTTTTGTTACTATATCTCTGCAACTGCTTCGCCCATTACCTTGAAACTTCACATGGTTGTTTATCATCATCCATATTTTCATTCTACCCCCCAACCGTGCGGCCCCTGTGCCCAATGTCAAGGTCAAATTAGTTTGAATATTTTTGTTAAAGTTTTTTTGTGTGCTATATCTCTGCAACTGCTTCACCCATTACCTTGATACTTCACATGGGTGTTTATCATCATTGTCGCGCCCGCTTGCAGAAAGCACGATATCGTCGGCATTTTGGCATACGTCCGTCCGTCCGTACGTCCGTGTGTCCGGTTAAAGTTTTTTGGTTAAAGTTTTTCCATTTACTATATCTATTTTTTTAGTGTCCATGCCTCGCCCCAAGGCGCGACATGCAGGCCACGGCCATCTAGTCTAAAAAAAGTGGGTATAATTATGTTATCCAAGTGTCTATGCTTGGAAAAAACCTGACCTTCGTGGCTTTGTCTCGTTTCTTGTTATTATACTGAATTTATTACATTATCACAGCCATTTTGGCTGTGATAATATAATAAATTCAGTATAATAATTCTGCATACTTTTAATCATCAAATATATGCAGTCATTAGTTCTATATGAAATAATGCATTTCAGGAAAAATAAATGATTACTCACTCGAAGTATACTTTGCTAGATAAGTATACTTTGCAATTTTGATGAAATCGGCTACTGGTGTTGATGACCTGGGTCAAAACGATATGAAGACCTGATATCTGAATGGTACACAATTAGTCTGCGTGAATACACAAATTTTAATACAGCCAAGATCATCCAAGGCATTGATGTAGCTTTCTTTAATTACACTTATAAATTTTTTATTAGGTTTGCCAATGTTATATCGTTAATTATTAAAGCTATATAGTTCCTGAGAAAACAATGCAATACGGATATGCTGCAAGTTGCTGGTCTGTTTCGAGCGAGACGATCAGTGCTCATGGTAATTATATTTAACCCTTAGACCGCTACTCACAACAATTGTCGTCTGCTGTTGCTTTTATATCTTGCCTTATTTCTCAAATAAAAACATGGTTTGACAGCACTTCAGAATCATTTCCAGTGGAAATGATTCTGAAGTGCTGTCAAAGCATGTTGTAAGTGTTATAAAGTGCTGTCAAAGCATGTTTTTCGTGATAAAAATGGAAAATAGAAAATAAACAGCAGACGACAAAAGAAATAAGATAGTGGTCTAGCGGTTAATTAGGTTTAGAGTTATAAACAAGAACAATTATAACATGAATGATCATGTTATAAAAGAACGCTTTGAGTGTATGTTATTATTATTGAGGCCAACTACATGTTTGCAAGTAGCATGTAAAGTTATAGATATCAGGGTATGGGATCAGTGGTTTCCGAACCTGCTTTTCCGACGTGACGTATTCTGTGACGTCATTTTTACAGTAAATTTTCTTGAAACTTTTCCAAGCAAACGGACGGATTTCGATGATATGTATCACACCATAGAAGTGGCATACCGGTTCGATGATATGTATGACACCATACATTCACGTTCTTTAGATTTATATTCACATCCATGGTAACCAATTCTTCGTCAAAACCAGAAAATTGTTAGATTAAAGCAAACTATACCATAATGCAAGAACTGGCATCATTAAACGAAGCTAATCCCTCGCACTGGCATCATTAAACGAAGCTAAATCCTCGCTGGCAACCTTGATAATAAAAAAGTACTCCGTGACCTTGGGCGGTCGAACGTGGGTCATATGAGTCTACTCATATGCTAAACCATGCTCCATCCATAGACACACATTATGGTCAAATAATATCAAAATCGTTAGTAGAAGCAGTTCACAAGATATTGAAAAATGAAATGTGTTACTAGCGTACGTACATACGTACGCAGTACATGGACTAACGATATACCAGCTCTTGCCTATCGGCGAGGGGATACTAATTGGCAACCTGTTAAGCATTACTGCGTTATGTTTCATTAAACTCTGTCTTTCCATTATAAAGATATTACATTCAACATCCTGCACCAACTTTAATTGACATGGCGCAATTTTAAATATTGTGCGGGCCCAATTTTCCCAATTTTAGTACTTTCCCCTAACAAAAAAAACCGACATCTAGTCGCACGCTGACTGAGTCGCGATCTATAAACTTACCCAGGGAGATTACATTGCAAAAATAGTGTAACGCGTCCACTGGCGGTTTGTTTCGGTGAGTCCGCACAGTACAACTGTTCAACAGTCCGACTTGGCAACGCCACCTAGCGATTATCACCGGCACTGCAGTGCATGATATAAAAATCCTAAAACCATCAACTTCTAAAACTGGCGTTTTGAAGAAAGTCATGAAATATGCAATCTTAAATTCGATAAAATTGACGCAGTACAATTTGAACGACGTTATAAGCCAAAGATATGAGTGCCAGAAATAATCCACATTCAGACACATGAAAATGTTTTGCCATTTCTCCATTTCATTGTCGAAACTCCAGACGGTTTTACAGAATGTGAAAGCCATAGAAAATGTATACTGGATATAAAATACTCCTACAAGCACCAACGCAGGTCATACATTACATTGAAACAGTTAATCATTGCCTTGAAAAAGTCTGAGAAATATTACACACACACAAGTACACATTCAAACGGCTGTATGTCAAAAATTGTTCTGCGACTTTGCACTGCAGTGGAGTATCCAGATTCATGCAGAGGGGGTGTGAATTGTGAATGGAGTTTGGAAGGGGGTGCGAGAACATACATTCAATTTCTTCCATTGTAGTGATTTTCACATATATTATACAGGTAGTTATTTCCCCCAGAAAACGTAGGTTAAAGTAAAAAAAAATACACACCTGACCAAATGTTACGGGATGCAATTACACACCATATCACTGGACTTTGTACTGTACACCCACTGGTGAATCCATGTGACAAGTGTTTTGTGATGATGTGGTGTTTGTGAATGAGCTGATAAGACATGTGTCGTGCCTATGCACTTAATGACTGGGTGCCAGACATCCTTCAGCAAAGTTGCAAATCAATGATTTGAATTGGGGGTCCCATCTGTTTGGCACAAAGTGTTCTTTATAGGAATTAAATATTAAATAAGTATAATTGTTTAACTATTCCAACAGTTTTCAAACATACGAGGTGCCCGCTACACATAAATATTCACTTAGTAATATTAGGTTTACTGATAGGTTGTATCATCGTGCTATTTTGATTGTAAATGAGGCAGGTCATTTTTAAATTATTTATATCAACTAAATGTGTCACCTGAATAAATATTTGTATTGACTTGTTACAAAATATGATCATTGCACATCAAAAGATAAATAGAGAGAATAAATAGTTGTTTCCATTAACATTTTAAAGAGTCAATGTTATCGCCCTTGATATCAAAGTGGCAATTCAAGCTTGATGTAAAAATAATAATAATGTAAAATTAACATGGTTGATATGATTTTTTTAAGAATTTTACCAAATTTTCTACGACGGCCATCTTGGATTATGCGACAACCTCCATTTTAACAAATATGAAAATGCTTCACCCACGCACCACAACTGTGAAGTCTGACCAGCGTCGGCCAAACGGTACATGAGAAGAAGGCGAAATCTATAATTAAAGGATGACCTGTCAGCGGCCATCTTGTATGATGTATCATCCGATTTTGACAATACCCACGATACCTTCGATTTGATATATATCGGGACCATATTAGGTCAAATTTGAAATATCACCATGTGCCAAATACAAAATCAATGCGTGAAAAAACAAAAGGAGAACACTGGAATATTAGTGAGGCAAGAGTTAGTGATAAACTATACAAAAAGGAATTCCAGTTATGCTCGGGACACAAAATCAGTACATGTATCCGAAAAAAACAAAAGAAATCAGTACATGTATGGTAAGATATGTTATTCTTGCTTTTAAGGACTAGAGCAAGTGAGCGGGGTCTCACACATACCCTCGGCCGTAGCAAAGTCATTTGGCCTTGACCTTTGGCATGAAAGCGCTTAGGTGAGATATATAGAATGAAAATATGGCTGTTGATAAAGAAGTATGTGACATTTGCAGTTGATCCAACATACGGTTGCAGATAAATTGTGTACTTAAAACTTTAATGCAAATATTTCAAAACATTTAACACAATTTGACCTTGACCTTGGCCATGAAAGTCACATGTGTGGGCTATAAAATGAAAATATGGATGTTGATTGTTGATAGACAAATATATGAAGTTTCAATTCAATCTGACTTACGGTTGTAGAGAAATATTGTTTACTTAAAACTTTAACACATATTATTTCAAAAACATTTAACGCAAGTTTCAAAAGTAATTTCACCTTCACTGTGTGCATGAAAGCCGTATGAGTGGGCTATAGAATGTTTGTTTAATGGTGTTTAACGGCCTATCAACAGCTATGGTCTAATAATAATTTCATCGAGAAAAATAAAGTCAGCCCTGAAATTAGAATAACCTGACCTGATGCCAGGTCCATACCACACCAAAGTCACTTGGCCCCTTTCCCTAAAAAAGGATTACGAATAATCGTAATACTCACACAAGAGATATACCGGTAACCAGATTCAACTGTCACATACAAAATGCCAAAGACGTATGTGAGGGCCGCCAAACCAGGTCTCCAGTCGGATTTCCGGTAAGGATGAATCGCGATTGTTAAATTACCCATCACATGCACCCACCAGGGCTATAGAAAGAAAATATTGATCTTCTAACTTCATAAAGAAGTATATATATGAAGTTTCAAGTCAACCCGACTTGCGGTTGCAGAGACATTGTGTACTTAAAAACTTTGACATGTTTGATGCAAATATTTCAAAACTTTAAGTAATTTGACCTTGTGCAGGAAAGCCATATCGGTGTGCTACAGTATAAAAAATATGGATGACGATAAAGAAGTATATGAAGATTCAACTCAATGCGATTTACGGTTGCAGATATAATGGGTACCAAAAAACCTTTAACGCAAATCTTACGGATGGACGAAAATACAAAAAACTATATACACCTCGACATACTTTGTATGCCTGGGTATGAATCATGATTGAAGGCACTGTGTTACAGATGATGCCCCTCAATATGTTGTTTGTCACATCATGCACTGCAAATGACCAATATCAACCAATTGCACCATTTCATTCGAAGTCAAATTTCGAAGTCGAAATTTATTGTACACATGTAATTTGTTACAAGTTTGACCATTGGGCATTGATTTCAATTATAATCATGATAATAGCACAAAAATACATCATTAATTCGTAAATTTTCATTTCCCTTCGAAAGTCTACAAAGTTTGTCTTTGGTCTATTCTGGATGTTTCAAGTAAAATCCTTTATTGCGAAGATAACTGAAACCATGTGAAACCAACCAAATATAGACTTTATAGATTGTGGACGTTAAACAGAAATTTATGAATCAAAGATTGAATGCAATACCTTAAATGTTAATCATTCTAGGTTGGCGGTAGGATTTTTAAATTTGCTCAAATATGTGTCTGTGACTGGAGAAATGGGGCTTATGGGATTTGCGACCAGTGTAGATACACATATCCGCACAGGATCTGCACTGTTCACCATTGCATCAATGAAATCTCCATCATGCTAACAAGCCACATCATTATCAGGCTACAGGAGTGTACTATTTGATCAGGAGCTACACTGGTCACAAATCCCATAAACCACATTCTCCTGTCACAGCCACCGGTTAAAGTAACGGACCAATACCTATAAATACATTAAATATACCTAAAAGCATCAATAAGTGAAATAAAATAGGCTAAACAAATTATTTACTCCCATATATCACACATGGAGTAAATACATTTTGTTTAGCTTATTTTTCTCTCACTTATTGATGCTCTTAGGTATATTTAATGTATTTATAGGCCATGGTCCGTTACTTCAACCTGAGGTCACAGCCACATATGTGTAAAAGCATAGTAAATATATTTCTGACCATTTCAATATCTAGTCCTTCGAGTGTCACATAATCAGAAATGTACCAATGTCATTCTGTCCACCACAAGAATGAGTCACCGATTCAAAAAATATTGACAAATCTTAAACTGCACAAGTCAGATTTGTGTGAATAAGATTCATTCTCAATTCCATCAACACAAGAAGTAACATGTCTTCACGACACATCCTTTCAACAGGTTGATTAGATGATTAGAGCAGAAATCAGAGTTAAGAACCACACAAACATGCCACTGGCATGGATGGTACTCCGGTTAAATGGTTAATTAATTTTTTGTAACTGAACTTGTCTTTCTCAAGCTCTTCCTCGAGGGTTATATTTTCATTGATGATCGCTGATCTTAAGATGATGACAGTCTGTCATGGCGACACTATATTTTGCTTCGTGTAGGTCAGGAACTGGATCAGTTCCATTTCGCGAGTGTTTGGCAACTTGTTGCCCAGGTGGAGTTGTGTCTTCGGGCGGGCAGCGATTCTTCTGGTGGCCTTTGTCCTTCAAACAGCAGAATGAGAAACAATTTCCGCCTTATCTGCTTCTTCTGAAACCGCCCATATACTATCTCAATAGCCCTGCTTGGTGTCTGCCTCGACTGCAGGGTGAAGTTGAAGAGGCTCGACGAATAATCCAGATGGCTAAGATCTGTAGACGGCTTCCCTGAAACAAACAATCAAACACTATTATGTTCATGGTTAGCCTTTTATTGAATTTCTTACCAGTATTAACCATTACTCAGCAAATGGACTCTCCGCAACTTTCCAACATGAAACAGTGCTTAGAGAACTACATCCCACCCGGGCATCAAACTCACAACACTTGGATAAATGTGGTAAGCGAGTAAGCCACATTGTTCATAGTTGTGAACAGTAACTCTTGAAATCTACAACCGTACTGTCCGTAGCAGAGTTACGTTTCCATTCATAGTCTTCCTCTGCAGAATAGTGAATAAGAGATCTTGGTTCGCAAATTACATGTAGCAGCTAAAGTTGTGGTCCTATCCACAGGTTGTTGAAGTAACGGACGAGGTATATATATGTGTGTGTTATAGAGGGAGTAACAAAACTTTTTTTAGCTTTTTTTTTTCGTTTATGGACGCTTTTAGGCGTATTTAATGTATTTATAGACCTCGGTCCATTACAATGTACTTCAACCTGTGGTCCCATCTAGTAGGCATAACAGTTTGCCTATAAGAATTAAATAAGTGTATAATTGTGTAACTACGGTACATGTATTCCACCAGTTTTAAAAATTACGAGTGCAGGCCCACTATACACATATAATCATTCAGTAATATTGATTTTACTGATAGTGACTCGCGGTGGTATCAGGCTATTTTGATATGCAAATGAGACATGACATTTTAAAATTATTTATACCCATTAAATGTGTCGCTACCGAACAAATATTTTTATTGACACATTATAAAGTACGATCATAGTGCACATAACAAAACTAAGCAGACAGAATATAGTTTCCATTAACCTTTAATGGAAACACGGTTATCGCCCCTGATATCAGTGACGAAATTCACGTTTCATACAAAAAGAAAAAGTACATGTATATTTTCACGTACATGTACAAATGGGGGGAAAATCCCAAAATCAGAACTGAATATTTACAATAACAAAACTATATATTCAGCGCTGAAATCAGAATAATCCTGGTCTAATGCCAGGTCCTCGCCACACCAGAATCACTTGGCCCCTCCCAAAAGCAGTAGGATAAGTAATAATCTTACTACTTTTATAATGGGCAATAACCCAATTCAACTCCAAGGTAACAAAAGAGCCAAAGATAAAAATGTACTGAAGGGTCAAACCAGGCAAATAGTGATTCCTATATGGAGGAACCACTACCGTTAATTTAAGTCGTCTCGTTCTCCCGACCACCACCCACGTAAAGTTTTGTATTACTTTTATAATAGTTTTTTTTTCAGATGGAAAATAATACAAATTAGGTCACAATTAACAACTAAAGTGTAAATCAGATCTGATTAGCTATTCTGTAGAGGAAGCCTACGTATATCATTTATTTGTTTGTTGGGGTCTAACGGCCAATCAACAGATGCGGTCATTTAAGGCCGGGTCAATGGGTTTAGTAATAAATCCCATTACCTGTACAAGTACATGTTCAAGTACATGTACAAATGGGGGGAAAATCCTAAAATCAGAAATTAATATTTACTAATAAAAGAACTATATACTCAGCCCTGAAATCAGGATGATCCTGGTCTGATGCCAGGTCCTCGCCACACCAGAATCACATGGCCCCTCCCAAAAGCAGTAGGATCAGTAATAATCTTACTACTTCTATAATGGGCAATTACCCAATTCAACTCCCAGGTAACAGAAAGAGCGAAAGATGAAAACGTGCATGAGGGCCAAACCAGGCAAATCGTGATCCATACGTATTACTTTTATAATATTTTTTTTCACATGGAAAATATACAAATTGTGTCACAATTAACAACTAAAGTGTAAATCAGATCTGATTAGCTATTATGTAGAGGAAGCCTACATGTATGAATGGAATAGTAACTCTGCTACAGACGGTACAGGAGTTGATTGCAAGAGTTATTGTTCGCAACTACAATAACATGGTTCAATAATAATGAGACATCAGTGATTCGATATTTTATTGGTGTCGTTTTTATAGTTTCGATGTAGAACCAATAATTCATTAAACTGTGTTTATTCCATTGGGTGACAGTCCAGTTGTTACATTTATAACAGTATAGCCAATTGTTCTCGTCATTTTTTTAATTTTATTTCCACTTCAAGGGACCAGGGGTCTCAGAAATGTAATTTCCGTTATGTACATTTACATGACGTATAATATAGATTTAACATTTACCATTTTTTTCTGTTTTCAACGGCATAAAACATACAACTGAAGGGGCATCTATTTAGAAAAGTGTCAAGAATATGGTAAGCTAATTGTATTAGTGCGAAACAGAGAAATTTAGTAGCAAGTCGTGGAATTTCTCATTTATGGCAACCCAACAACATGTATTTTAATATGAATCAGTAAAGTTAAGCAAAGCAAAATAGCTTGGCAACTAACAGAATGCCGTGTTTTACCACATGTACCAAACATCGTTATATACATGGTATTATACATAGTTTCTTTACTGAAAAAAAAAAAAAATTCCTTATAAATTGTGTGATTTGTCAGTAAATTATACGGGACACCAGATGTACATAAAATATAGAATCACTGACATACTATCTGTACATGTATCAAACCAATGAAAACTGACAATTCTTGATCTGCATATAAAAAATGTCATTTCGGCTAATTCTGCGCACCGGCTAATGCACAATTCACGTAATGTTTTGCCAGCTTTAATCACGTCAGAATAAATTATGTTGATTTTGGAATAAATCAGCTGATTAACGGTATACTAAGTCACAATTTTATCCCATTCCGATAGTTTGGTAAAAAGGTTATTCAGAACATGGTCAAAATGATTAGTGGTCCTGCTTACTAAATTAATAGATCAACAACAGATCTGTTAAAAAAAGCTTCATAAACCAATAATACACATGCAAATATACCGACATTGGTTATTATTTTATTCCCGTATTATTCGCAAAACTCAAGGACAAAATGGACTGATATTTTGATCAAATTTGGCTGGGTCTCCGCTAGGCGGATACAGATAATAGACGACAGATGAAATAGTAAAAGCCATCTGTTTAGCCGTGATTATCTTGGCTAAGAACTGCCTTGAATGAATGTTCAGGGAATTTAGACTGAATATGGACATTTTCACGAAAATTATTATTAGGTGTGCAGAATTAACAGACACGATTGTAATCCCAACAAACATACAGTCTCCACCCCCGCCCATATTTCGTGAGGTCACCCCAATGAAGCAAAGAAGTCCCTCATCACCACCCCAGACCAAACATGGGTACCCTGTGTACAAAAATAAATTTTAGGAAGCCCACCCACTGCAATACAAATACTTAATACAAATACTGCACTTCAATTTTTTTTACTTGTTTGGTCACTGTTGTTAAAGTTTTCTAAATCGTGTAAACACGTGACTTTCTGAAAACACTTGTCTTAAGAAAACAACATGAATAATCAGACATGTAAAATATTGGTGTGTGCAAAGCCACATACACGGTGCGAAGCCGGGTACAATTACTTAATAGAAATACTGCACCGGCCTATATTCATGATATTTCGGGGAAAGTCACCGCTGTGCAAATGCAGTGTACCTGGATTCGCACACCTCAATTTTTTACTTATTTCATCACTGTTGTTACAGTTTTTATAAACACATTTGACTCTCGTGGGGGGGGGGGGGGGGGGGGGGGGGGGAATGAAAGTAGTGTCTTTTTAAGTGCTAAAAGCCTATAATATATAGACAATAGATAACAGATAACAGATAATAGCCTAAATAAATAAATAATGAATTGACATGTTGGACTGAAAACATATATTCAAAGTGAATCTACAAGTATCGAGGTGCCACAAACACACAGAGTCCGAGAGATGCACCATCAATTAGCTATTTAAACAACAATTGTGGAAACAACATTGGTCGCGAAAACCAATGACTCGGCACATGCACAGGCAATGTTGAATATCCCCACCCACTTGAATTCATGTTAGATTGAATACAATGGAATTATTTTAGTAGCCCTGTGGTTAAAAGTGCTGTCGAAGTCAGCACGATTCAAATATTGGTCAACAGTAATAAAGAAATAATTCCTACCTGAAACGAATGTTTCGTGTCTGGCAGCTAATAGACTTGAAATGTAGGTCAATTATTGATGCGTCTTGGCTGTCGCCGTATTGTCCTCTCAACTTTAGCAAATTTGCAGAAATGTACGTCTGTAGCATTCACAAATCGTCGAGTACACAATGAGTATCTGTATTTCCGTATTTAGAGCTTATCAACAATGAAGACAGCAATAATGACACGATGGCTTCGACCAGTACGTGTAATGGCAATATGACCAATCATTGTATTATTACGCGTTTGGCAGGACACGAAATATAGTATGACGTCACAATGAAAATAAAATCGCATTTAACAACAAATAGCTGACTTTTTAAACGTAAATTTGTTATTGGTTGGTATATTACATTAAAAAAAGTGTCCTGTGTCCAATAAATTGGACACATGACACTATGGCGTTTAGTAAAAAGGTTCAAATATTGACTCTATATGTGCCGGACGTTCTAAATGAGGCTCCATACGGGATAATCTATTTAAACTAAATTTCATTGGGAAGCTATTTTTTTGCAAATTACATGCGTATTATTATTTTAATATAACCTATCAATGTTTACAGGTGTTAGCATGTTTCAATATTGAACTAACATATAGCTTGTTGGTATTGGCACACTTTCATTTTACGAAGTTTCCCGCAGCGAACCCCATTCGGCCCATCGACCGATTGTAATTATAGAACGCCTGTAACTATTCACGAGAATATAGGCGTTCTATGAAAATATAATTTCTAAAATGGTACAAGTTGGACATCTGGATCTTCAGGGTTTGCAAATGTTGGCTTTATAGTCTGTAGGGTTGAAAGGGTTAAGATCAATTTGGTCTGGCTGACCTTCCTACATTCACGACTGAACTGGCCTACATTCACGGCTGAACGGCTGTCAATATCCTGTAGCTCCAGTAATTAATGATTACTTGTGTATATTGTATGTTACGGCTAATTGGCCAATGATTGATGCTGCGTAGAGGCTGTGGTAATGTCACATACACATGCAAAATGTGAAAATACCCGCAGTATGTCAAATGATATTAATGCAGTGGAACTTCTATAAGCCGGACACCCTGGAAACTTCACAGAGTGTCCGGTTTAAAGCTGTTCCGCTGTACTTCAGGTGTATAAACACTCAAAGGCATGTAGTGGGTGGCAGGTGGGAGCATGCCATGGATAATTTAACCCTTACAATGCTGAATTAATTTGTGTCGTCTGCTGAATATTTTTTATTTTTCCATTTTTCTCATCAAAAACCTGGTTTGGCAGCACTTTCGAATCATTTCCAATGGAAATGATACTAAAATGCTGCCAAACCAGGTTTTTACTGAGAGAAAAGATAAAATATGAATTATCAGCAGATGACTATTTTCGGTTCCCGCATTCTAAGGGTTAATGATCAGGATTCATCCTTACAGGTATCCATATCGTACTTCCTTCAAAAAGCACATAGGTATTGATGATTATGTTATGGGACTGCACTGAAGCGGATCTGGCCAATAGTTGGACATTACATGGGGAATGTCCTAGATGGAAAATCCTGTCACAGGGGATGTCCTGTGATTGACTCGTCTTACATAACACGTGTAATAGATCTGGCTAGAATTGCTTCATTTGTAGCCTGGCACCCTTACAATGTAGCAGGCTGAAAGGAAATATATCTTCCTGACAGCAACAAAAATATCAAATGATAACATCTCTAATGATGGATGAGCACAGCACAATGTGTGAAGGAAGGAAGGAAGGAAGGAAGGAACTTGGTTTAAAGGTACATGCCCACTCAGTAGATTATAATATAGGGAGACAGTTAGGTTTGTATATTCTGTAAATATGACATTTTCTGGCAAAATAAACATTCATTCACCATTACCCCACGTATTGATAGGCATTATTATACATTTTGTATCAGACGTAAATGTCCACACTGATATCAGGGGCGATAACCATGTTTCCTTAAAATGTTAACGGACATTATTATTTATTCTCTGTATTTATTTTTTGATGAGCAATGATCATACTTTATAATCTGTTGAAATTATTGTTTTTTCAGGTGACACATTTAATTAGAATAAATATCATACCTCATTTGCATATGATAATAGCCTGATACCACCGCGCGTCACTATCTGTAAAATAGCCTGATACCACCGCGCGTCACTATCTGTAAAATAGCCTGATACCACCGCGCGTCACTATCTGTAAAATAGCCTGATACCACCGCGAGTCACTAGCAGTAAAATAGCCTGATACCACCGCGCGTCACTATCTGTAAAATAGCCTGATACCACCGCGCGTCACTATCTGTAAAATAGCCTGATACCACCGCGCGTCACTATCTGTAAAATAGCCTGATACCACCGCGCGTCACTATCTGTAAAATAGCCTGATACCACCGCGAGTCACTAGCAGTAAAATAGCCTGATACCACCGCGCGTCAATCTATCTGATCCACCGAAAAGAGTCACTGCAGTAAAATAGCCTGATTCCACGCGAGTCACACTAGCTGTAAAATAGCCTGATACCACCGCGCGTCACTATCTGTAAAATAGCCTGATCCACCGCGAGTCACAGCACTAAATAGTACCATCGCGTCACTATCTGTAAAATAGCCTGATACCACCGCGAGTCACTAGCAGTAAAATAGCCTGATACCACCGCGCGTCACTATCTGTAAAATAGCCTGATACCACCGCGCGTCACTATCTGTAAAATAGCCTGATACCACCGCGAGTCACTATCAGTAAAATAGCCTGATACCACCGCGCGTCACTATCTGTAAAATAGCCTGATACCACCGCGCGTCACTATCAGTAAAATAGCCTGATACCACCGCGCGTCACTAGCAGTAAAATAGCCTGATACCACCGCGCGTCACTAGCAGTAAAATAGCCTGATACCACTGCGAGTCACTAGCAGTAAAATAGCCTGATACCACGCGCGTATCTATCTGCAGTAAAATAGCCTGATACACGCGCGTCACTATCTGTATAGCTGATACCACCGCGCGTCACTATCTGTAAAATAGCCTGATACCACCGCGCGTCACTATCAGTAAAATAGCCTGATACCACCGCGCGTCACTATCAGTAAAATAGCCTGGTACCACCGCGCGTCACTATCAGTAAAATAGCCTGATACCACCGCGCGTCACTATCAGTAAAATAGCCTGATACCACCGCGCGTCACTATCAGTAAAATAGCCTGATACCACCGCGCGTCACTATTAGTAAAATAGCCTGGTACCACCGCGCGTCACTATCAGTAAAATAAACATTACTAAATGAGTATATCTGTATAGCGGGCACTCGTAAGTTTTACAACTGGTGGAATAGTGACACAATTGTACACTTATTTAATTCCTATAAAGACCATGTTGTGCCTACTGAGTGGGCACGCACCTTTAAAGGTGGGTTTGCATGCATGCAAAATTACTATTCAAATGCCTGATGACAAACAGGTGACAAGAATAGGTGGATGTGTTAATATGTAATTGCCAAAGCATAAAATAAATAATTATTACTTAAATCATAAAAAAATGAGAGAACAGGTATTAGGCCAGAGAAAACTAATTTTCATTTTCATCACCACCCAACTGCAAAAGAAATTTCCAGATACATGTAATTATTTTATTTGTATATATTTTCCAAAAATGTATAAATTATTTTTTACACTAATTTAAGACCATTTTCAATAATAAAAAAATACATAACATTGAGAATACAGAGAGTGTTTGCATGTCCGGTTTAGAGAGGTTCTACTGTAGGGGAATTACGGGGCTGAAACAGGATATAGGACAGTAGGACAGGGTAACCGTGACATACACGGGATGGTAAATAGACATAGATACAGGTAATGGGCAGCCAGTGATACGGCGTGACAGGCTGCAGGTGAAATAAATCTGCTATCAATGTAACCTGAGGAAACAAAAACCATTTTCCGCATCCTGTAATCACAGGATATTAGTAGCAGCTGCAGTGGCATTGGAAAGTGAATGAGTTTTACGTCCCAGCAAAATCGACAGTACCTCAGTTTCAAGGTTGAACTCACAACCTCTGGTATTGAAGTCCAGTGTCCTAACCTCTAGGCCAAAATTTGTTGGAAAAATATGTGTGTTATATAGAAAATATAATATATATAAATTAAAATTTAATTAGTAACCATGCATTGATTGGAAAAGTTTCTAGTGCATTTGGTTGATATAAATATTTTGTATCTCATAATTCAACAAAGAAATGCATACGGTATTGAAAATACACAACTACACATACACTACTGTCTGTTCCACGTTTTGCTGCCAACGATCTTTTGGCCATTAAACATATTAAATCTTAAAAATATGTAAGTACTTTTTCATCAATAAAAAAAGTCACCCTCCCCAAAAAAAATTATTTGATGAAATTCCGTCACATATTGATTTTATTGCGAAAAACTATTTTTCTATGGGAATTTAACATATGAGCTAAAAATAGATTTTTTTTTAAATGTTTTTTTTATTTGTTGACCAATATTAAAAATCTAACTTTCTTTTCCTAGTTACATCTTTTCCAAGCTATCTAGTCAGGTTTCGAAGTCAAGTTCCACATTTTTTAGTTTTTTTTTACACATCCCCCACCTCTTCCACCTCTTTTCCCCCATGTTAAAATCGTTTCTTTGCTAGAAAATCAATATTTGATGCAATTTTCAAAAAATTGGGGATGGTGACTTTTTTGTTATTGGTGAAAAAGTACTTACATTTAAATATTTTTCAGATTTAATGTGTTTAATAGCCAAAAGTTCATCGGCAGAAAAAACGTGGAACAGACAGTAGTCAGTTATGGCATTTTAACCCTTGCAATCAGGGGCGTAGCTAGCCAATTTGAATCTGCAGGCCTGGTTGACGACTTCGAGCACCGTTGGTGCGAGTATGCTAGGGAGGTCTGGGGGCATGCCCCCCATAAAAAAAAATCGAAACTAGAAGGTAAATGATGCACTCTGGCACATTTCAAAACACCTTTGTATTGGCAAAAAATTGCCTACTGTCCCCCCCCCCCCCACCCTATTTTTATTGCATTTTTGGCGTTTTTATTTTTTCTATTTTCTTGAAAATTCTGCAGGCCCAGGCCTGCAGTGCCTTAATGCAGCTATGCGCCTGGCAATGCTGAATTAAATTTGGACGTCTGCTGTTTATGTTCTATAATCTAAAAGGAAATGATACTATAGTGCTGTTGTGTTTATTGAGAAAGAAGACAAACCCTAAAACAACACAAACATCCATTTTTGTTTCCAGCATTCTAAGGGTTCAGGGTCCCTTTGTCAGCCAGAAATCACAATTATGCCACTGCTGCCCTTACCTTGTGTTTGCCCAGATAGGAACATAAGTTCAGCCCCATGACTAATGGTGGCATCATGTTGCAAAAACTGAATTAATCTATCTCCTTGCCACTGTTGCAAAATAGGGCACAGCTGGTATGTATCTTCAGTTCACCCCATGGGCCTGCTGTGCTGCACATTTGTTTCACTGTAATGTCACGTTTGCTTAATGATTACATCTACGTTTGTCTTAGCATTTACACTCCCATCCAATTAGTTCACGCTACAATGTTATTTGAAAGGATTTTTTTTTGTTCAGAATTTATTTCCATAGATGTTTTCAGAATATAATTGGCTCAAATGTTTGATGGGTGGGTGCACCTGTGTTAATCTTGTTGGGAAATATTATATTTTTTTTAATTCTTCTTAGGAGCTAATACAATGCCCCTCCCACCACCCACCTCTGCACAAGGTCAAGGTCAAATGACTTTGGAATTTCTGGTTCAGTAGATGTGTGTGCATGTTTCCATTCTCCCATATAGAAGATACATATTTACTTTTATCGTGTTCATCGGCGATTGGCTTGAAATTTCATGTGCATATTCATGATCATCTAAAATTTCAATCCCCACCCCACCGGAACCCATACTTCCCCTGTGCCCATGGTCAAGGTCAATCAGCTAGATCTCAATGAGACGGTTCAAATAGTGGTCAAGTATGTTGTATTAAGTATAACATAAATGGAATAGTCTTAAAATTAGCATGGAAGATCCCATGTTGGATAATTAGGGCTGACAGGGGTACCCTTGCAATGCTGTATTCATTTGTCGTCTGCTGTTTATTTATTTTTTTCTATCAAAAACCTCTTTTGACAGCACTTTAGAATCATTTCTAAAATGCTGTCAAACCATGTTTTTAGCTCACCTGAGCGAAGCTCATGTGAGCTATTGTTACCGCAATGTGTCCGGCGTCCGTCTAAAAAATCCAAGATGGCCACCGTCTAAAAATAGCACAAATTCTTCAAAAATCTTCTTCTCAAGAACCGCCAACCGGATTTCGACAAAACTGGGTAGGAATGATCGATGTACAATGCTCTTTCAAAGTTGTTAAAATGGTGACCCCGGGGTCAAAAATGGGCGTGGCATAGGGGTCAAATTTTATTTTTGATCGAATATGGTCATGTCTATATCAAATCGAAGATATCAAAGAGGCGATCGCTCTGGTACATTATTTGTCGAAATTGGATGGTCATGTCATCCAAGATGGCCGCCGAAAGGTCAAAATGTTGTTCTTTTATTAGAGATTTCAAAATTGTTCTTCACACGAACTGCTTGACCCATGGTGGCCAAACTTCACAGATATGGTCCATGGGTGAAGCCTTTTCAAATTTGTTAAAATGGAGGTCGTCACTAATCCAAGATGGCCGCCGTCTAAAAATAGCACAAATTCTTAAAAAATCTTCTTCTCATGAACCGCCAGCCGGATTTCAACGAAACTTGGTAGGAATGATCGATGTACAATGCTCTTTCAAAGTTGTTAAAATGGTGACCCTGGGGTCAAAAATGGGGTGGCCCGTGGGGTCAAATTGGGGTAAAATGTTATTTTTGACCAAATATGGTCATGTCTATATGAAATCGAAGGTATCAAAGAGGCGATCGCTCTGGTACATTATTTGTCGAAATTGGATGGATGGTCATGTCATCCAAGATGGCCACCGAAAGGTCAAAAGGTCGTTATTTTATTAGAGATTTCAAAATTCTTCTTCACACGAACTGCTTGGCCCATATTGGTCAAACTTCACAGTTATGATCCATGGGTGAAGCCTTTTTAGATTTGTTAAAACGGAGGTCGTCGCTAATCCAAGATGGCCACCGTCTAAAAATAACACAAATTCTTAAAAAATCTTCTTGACCGGGGTCAAAAATGGGCGTGGTCCGTGGGGTCAAATTTTATTTTTGACCAAATATGCTCATGTCATATATCAAATTGAAGGTATCGATGAGGCGATTGCTCTGGTGCAATATTTGTCAGAATCAGATGATTATGTCATCCATGATGGCCTCCAAAAGGTCCATTTATTCGAGATTTTGAACGTCTTTTTCTCAGGAACCACATGGCCGATGCTGGCCAAACTTCATAGTAAGTTAAGATCCTTGGGTGAAGCATTTTCAGATTTGGTAAAATGAGAGTCATCGCTTAATCCAAGATGACTGCCATCTAACAATAGCACTTATGAACTCGATGTCACATTCTCCTCTGGTGTTCATGGAGTCAGGTGAGCGAATTAGGGCCATCATGGCCCTCTTTTTATTGAGAAAGAAGGCAAATGACAATTTTCGGTTCCCGCATTTTAAGGGTTAAAATTACCTTGGAAAATGGAATGTTGGATATTTAGGTCGGACAGGGTTAAGTCTCTCGAGCACACAGGTTGATCTTAAGGTCTACACTCGTAGCAAGCAACATAAGCCCAATTTCTCCAGAATAGTCACTCCCAGTCACAAATTAACAAAAACAAATCAAACCAACTTTTCAATTCAACTTGCTCCATGGATCACATGATTTGTGTTTTTTTTAGCAATATGAGAAGAAAACACACAGATGATTAATAGCTTTAACCCTTTCAACAAGACAGGCCTGTGTAGTGGTATTGGCAAACAGTGTAGATCCAGATGAGCCAGCTCATGACGAGCCGTCTCATCATGATCTGCACTTTTTGCAAATAACAAAAACACCCCCTATTCATAAATGGACCAGTCTGAAAATCATTTTATGACCATTAGATTGGTTGAAAAATCCATTTCAGTTATTTAGGGGTGAAAGGGTTAATGCCACTTGCATCCAAGCTGAGATCCAGTTAATGAATCAAAGTTTCATGCTATGTCTTCCATTTGTGAAACGTTGGGCTGTGTTATTCAAGACAGAACTAATGCGAGAATTATACATATAGCCAGCCCCCAGCTTCATCTGATCTCCGTCCCAAAACCTTGCATTTTATACACATTCATTGTCATCTATTTACACCCAGCGTCACGTCACATACTGGTATCACCTGCAGGCCATGTGTATGGTGAATGTATAGGCATATTGTCACAATATGTGACTGGAGAAATGGGGCTGCGACCAGTGTAGATTCGGATCAGCCTGTGCATCCGTACAGTCTGATCAGGATCTGCACTGTTCGCTATTCCATCAATGAAACACCCAGCATGCTTCTAACAAGCAATATAGATCGCTATCAGGCTTCAGTAGTGTGATATTTGATCAGGAGCTACACTGGGGTAACAAATCCCATAAACCACATTTATCCAGTCACGGCCACATTTTTAGTTTGAGTCTATGTTGATAATAGTTAATACAGCAGTCAGACATGTGACTGCAATTGAAGGGGTCAGTGGAAGAACGGGGCTAAGTCCTTATGGACTTAGCCCCATTCTTCCACAGACCCCATCAATTACATAGATAGATTTCTGGTGTCATTCAAACTTGTTTATTTTCTTATGAGTTGGCTGACATTTCTTACATCAATCTCTAGTCTCACAATGTAATCATTTGTATGATGATATTTTGATATTTTTTGCTGTTAATACGGAGGTTTATACCAGAGAATTGCTACGGGTTGTTATGGGACTGTGGCTTTGATTCTCTGCCTTATACACCCACTATCATATGATAACATGTATACCAGGGTAACAGAATATTTGATTCCCCGTCTATTCCACCCCTCCCGACTCCTTTCCCCACTGTTGCTAGCAGTAATGTGAACATAAAGGTTTGCCACTCGGTCTGCTCTAGCAGTGGGAATTTTAACTTTTATGGGAAAAAAATATACCTTATTTATTCTAATGGCTATGCAATTCGTGGGGATCAAAACGTGGAAAATAGTATGTTGTAGTATGTTAAATATAATTCGTTCGTCGGATTTTTTTGGGGATTAGCTGCACTATATATTTTTTAAATGGAAATTGGACGAGGAATCCGAAAATCGATGTTGCGATTTGCAGAAATAACTTTTTACACCTCAATTTTGAATTTCAAAATGGCCACCATAAAAAATACTTGTTTTTCTCATTATGTCGCTTTTATACGAGATATTTTCTCAAAATAAATTGCGAATTTCAGATTTTCAATCAATCTATATCCGATTAATATATTTTTAAATTGAAATATAAAAGTTTTATGACATTACCTACCCGTATAGAATCCTAATTTTATAAGGTTTGGCACAGTCCCCGTTCACTAAATTTGCTTGTAAACTAAAGATGCAGCTGCTAATTCTGCACATGCTATACTGCGATTATTGCAGACCCAAATTAATCTGCGTGTGCGTACATGCTGATATAGGTCACATAAACCCCAATGCACCCATTATGATGCGGCTCAATATCCGTATGGTGCGAACGTTACATTCACGGGCCACCTTATGATGCGGCAAGAAATTAACACATCAAATTGTATTTCAATCCATATTAGTTGCTCTATCGACTAACCCTCCATTACTGTGTATATTTCAGTATATGTTTGACCACGCGAGCGGGATTCTGCACAAATTGTCAGATGTGCGTCGTGTGTCAAGCAGACACGGTGTGGAAAGGACCGTTGGTTGTTCAACAACAGTTTGAGACTTATAAACGTATGGTTGATGACATACAGGAACTGTCAAATTTCCAAGACGGCAATTTTGCACATATCAACCAACTACTCGTGCGCGATGCACGTGCTACCGATGTAAGATATCACAAGCAATGCTGTAATGTGTACTACATCCTAAGGGAAGCTGAAAATGAAAGCAACCAAGAAAGACCCAATAACATGTCCAATTGCATGTCCAATCGCATGTCCAATTGAGTGACTAAATTTAATTTACAGAGAATGATATATCGATGGCAGACATTGAAATCACTTGCTGGAACTCATTAGGTGTCGAACAAGTGGAGAAACAATGTCCTAAATACAACATAAAATGGCTCGAATAGTTAAGCGTGGGTTGCCCCATTTTAATGTGTACTCCAAAAGGACAGACGTAAGTCTGCTGTTTTCTATTCTATGCAAGGTGAACGTATGTCTAGATTCATAAGCAGAATTGTTGATCAAAGTATTCCTGAAACCAGCACCACTGACGACGTGCCTGTTGAACTTCATTCACTGATCAGGTGGGTTATGGTGGGCACCCTCCGTGAATTGGAAAATATAGCACGGACACATATGGTTGACAGAACTGTGCTCCCAGCACGCCAAAGCATTATGTATGGTCTTAACACTGATAGGCAGCCGGGTACATCAACAACTAACAAATGATTGTGATGATTTCCAGAGAGGTAGCGGACGCAAAAGTCCACATGTTCTTGGATTAGGATTGGCTGTCTGACATAAAACCAGGAGCAAGAAGGTTATCGATCTTCTACATGCAAATAACTGCTGTATACCGCACGGCCGAGTACTCAGTCTTGAAACATCACTTGCAAACGCTGTGGTTGACAACATAAACCAGTTTGGTGGACTGTATATACCACCATTTATTAAGAAAGATATATCTGCAGTTGACAATGCCGACTTTCTGGAAGGCACACTTGGTGGTAAAATAACTACACATGATACAAGTACCGTGATATTTCAGAAAGACAGTGATGAGGGGATCCGATCACGCTACCTGTGAGCATACAGGATGAAAGTAGCAAAATGGTAACCATGTACCACACACCGATCGTACCTTGTAGTAAGAATAAACCACCGTAGCAGTAGCCGTCGTCACCAGAGACTGACATACTTTGTTCAAAGTCAGTGCTGCTGGTATTGATGACACCAGCACAAAGTTTCATTGGCTTATCTCTTACATATAATCTCGACTCATGGGAGTAACAAATGCGCACCTGGTCTGATTCCTGGCTGAGCAGGATACTTTTTATCATTCTCTGTAGCTCGATAATTGACACAAATAGGGGCCATGCCTATTTTGGAGGAATTAGCACAGGACTGATCAACTATAATGAACCAATTAGTTCTTGGAAAAGATCATCCATCTGTGGTCTCATGTGATATGGCCCTGTCGAAAAGATAGTGAAGATCATTGATTCGAACCTCCAATATAAAGAAACAAGTTATGTCACGGCTGGGAGAGTTGCACGTCGTTATGGCGTAGAATCTTTAAAACTATGGAATCGATAATGCATGGCTATAAACAGATGTGTATGTACCAGCAACTAAAAGACAACTCTTGAAAGTTCAAGGAAATTCTCACTATCACCTGACCATCATACGTATGTCTCTCAATAATAAGTACCCCAAATAGTGAAGATGTACACATCGGGAAATAGGAAACGGACGATAATTATGTGTTTAAATTGATTGATTAAAGGAAACAAAATATATGAATGGACGGCTAATGATACTAACACAGTCGAGCAGGGATGTTTATATGAGGTTTATATGAGTATACCTTACACTGACTCCAATGTCACTCTTTCACAATGTGGATCCGTACTCACATGCAATGGCAAATCGAAGTTGATACACGCACTTCAAGAGATGCCAACTAACGTAAAATTGCCATTTCCGATGGAATGATAACTGTACAAAAGCTGGAAAAGTAATCGGCAAACATACAGACAGTCGAAAATCTCAGAAAATGTTTCATCAATAGACTAATGCAATACGTGGTAAACTAGTATACATGTATTTACAAGGAATATTCCATGAAGACTGCAACCATAGAAATTAGGAACAAAGGACAGCCACATGTACAGTACCAGGTTAAGGATGGCACAAAACTTAAGCATATCTCCATGAAACGAGTCCTATCCCATTGTAAGACGAAAGAAGACCTAACAACCTGCTTGGCAAATAAGACTCTTTGCTGTTTAACAGCAAAAACCACAAGGAAGCTTACACTTATTTAATTCACCATACATACAAAAGCCATTTTTAGCTCGCCTTCACGAAGTGCAGAAGAGCTTATGGCATACCCCCGGCGTCGTCGTCGTCGGCGTCGGCGTTAGAGTCGGCGTCGTCCACAAACTTAACGTTGGGTAAATGTCTTATAACTTCTGTTTCCTTTCATGGAACACCTTGTTATTTCATACATGCATTCCTCAGATGACCCTCTATCATGCTGTAGCAAATTCATGACCCACGACCCAACCCTTACCCCAGGGTCAAGGTCACAAACTTAGCACATTCACAAACTTAACGTTGGGGTAAATTCCTTAATAACTTCTGTTTCCTTTCATTGGAACACCTTGTTATTTCATTACATTGCATTCCTCAAGGATACCCTCTTAGCAAATGCTGTCCCCAGTCAAAAGGTCCACAAACATAAGGGGCACATTCCACACTACGATGGGGATGGTTCTTATAACCCTTCCCCTTCCTGTCCTTCATGGCAAACAACCTTTGGGTTTATTTCATACATGCATTCCTCAGATGCCCACCCTTCCTATCAGCAGTAGCAAATTGCATGACCCACCACATCTTAAATCCCAAGTCAAGGTCAACAACCAAATAGTAACAAATTCCATAAACAATAAACGTTGTAAATTTCTTATAACATCTGTTTTCCCCTTTTCAAGGGTCAAGTTCACAAACACTTAAAAGCACATTTCAAACCAAACTTAGTTGGGTATGGTTTCTTATACTTTCCCCTTGGTTTCCCTTTCATGAAACAACTTTGGGGTTATTATTCATACATGCCCATTTCCTCATGACCCTCTATCATGCTGTAGCAAATGCATTTGAACCCACCACCCAAACTTAAATCAGGTCAAGTTCCCACCCCCCACCAATAAGGTTTACCCAATTCATTACCCCTTACGTTGGGTAATTTTTCTTATAACATCTGTTTCCTTTCAAATGGGAAACAACTTGGATTATTTCATAAACATTGCATTCCCTCAAGAGATGCCCCTAAATCATTGCTGTACGCAAATTCCGCATGACCCAACCACCCAACCCTAAAACCGCCTGGCAAAGTCCAAGTCAACAAACTTAAGCCAATGTTTCATTAAACTTAATGTTGTATGTTGTTGGTACTTCTTGTTAATTTATTTTACAGGAACACCTTCATATTTCATACATGGATTCATCTTGATTATAACTCATCGTGCTAAAGTAGCAAATCCTGAACCTCAAACCGCCCAAATTTCAAACCCTTACCCCAACCGGTCAAGGTTCACAAACTTTAGCACCCACCCTTTCATAAACGGTTAACAAAGATGGGTAAATTGTTTCTTATAACATTTATGTTTTTTCTTTCCCAATGGAACGTTCTAAAGATTAATTTGCTGATGATACCTCTATCGTGCTTATTAGCAAATCATGACCATCCGCCCCACCCTAACAAGGTCGAGGTCACACTAGCACCCTTTTCATAAACTTAACGTTGTGTATTGTTCTTCTTAATTAAACAAAATTCTGTTTTCCTTTCTGGATGATACCTCCTATCGTGCTATAGCCATCATGACAACCGGGCTTACCCTTTACCGAAGGTCAGTCACACTAGCCCACTAATTCAAATACTTAAACGTTTTGGGTATGTCTTTATTTAAACATCTGTTTTCTTTCTGGACGGCCTTGATTATTTCAATACAAATGCAATTTCTCAAATGACCCTTCCTTTATCATGCTGTAGCAAATCCACGACTCACCTCCCACCCCTTACATCAAGGTCAAGGTCACAAACCTAGCACATTCATAAACTGAACGTTGGGGTAAATGTCTTATATAACATCTGTTTCCTTTCATGGAACGCCTTGATATTTTATACATGCATTCATCTGATGATACTCTATTGTGCTATAGCAAATCCATGACCCACCCCTTACCCCAAGGTCAAGGTCACAAACTTAGCACATTCATAAACTTAACGTTGGGTTAAATGTCTTATAACATCTGTTTCCTTTCTTGAAACGCCTTGATATTTCATGCATGCATTCATATGATGATATCCTATCGTGCTATCGCAAATTCATAACCCACCGCCCACCCCTTACCCCAAGGTCAAGATCACAAACTTAGCACATTCATAAACTTAACTTTGGGGTAAATGTCTTATAACATCCGTTTCCTTTCATGGAACGCCTTGATATTTCATACATGCATTCCTCATATGACCCTTTAACATGCTGTAGCAAATCCACAACCCACCACCCAAGCCCAAGGTCAAGGTCACAAACTTAGCATGTTCATAAACTTAACGTTGGGGTAAATGTTGTGTAACTTTTGTTTCTTTACAGGGAACGCTTTGATATTTCATACATGCATTCATGTGATGATCCTCTATTGTGCTACAGCAAATCCATGACCCACCCACCCCCCACCTTTTTCCCCAAGGTGAAGGACACAAACTTAGCACATTCATACATGCATTCCTCATGTGAATAGCTATCATGCTGTAGAAAATCACCAACTTAGTGCGTTCAGAAACTTAAAGTTGGGTTAAATTTTGTTTTACTTCTGTTTTCAGGGAGCGCATTGATATTTCATACATGCATTCATCTTAATATGCTATATTATGCTACAGTAAACCCACGACCCACCTTGCACCACTGACCCCAATGTCAAGGTCCACCGCACGCCCCTTAACCCAAGGTCAAGTTATATAGTATCCATGTTTTTTTATGCAACTGTGCCAAGTTTGAGTGAAGGCTGCCAACAGGCGAGCTTTGTTGTCTTCTGACAACTCTTGTTAAATGGCTTTTGTATGTGAAAATAACATATTTAGAATGCAAATATGGGAGTGGGGCTACTATTAGAGAGGGGGCTACTATTAGAATAAATACGGTACTTGATCAATGGGGGGAGGCTCGCATATGTGTCCACATGTAATTATTATCTCACCCCTGGTCTCGATGAATGAACAGTGTAGGCCCTGATCAGGCTCGGTGGAGGGGCAAGGCTGAGGGAAAACGTATGCTTATAATGATCATACCTCCATAAAGGATGGACTTGCACGAGATGATTGACAAACACAATATAAATGTGGCTGTGACTGGAGAAATGGGGCTTATGGGTTTTGCGACCAGTGTAGATCCAGATCAGCCTGTGCATCCGCACAGTCTGATCAGGATCTGCACTGTTCGTTAATTAATCAATAAAGCATCCGTCATGCTTCTAATAAGCAATGTAGATCATTATCAAGCTACATGAGTGTGCTATTTGATCTGGAGCTACACTGGTCACAATCCTTTAAGCACCATTTCTCCAGTCACAGCCACATATAGTGTTTGGACTGTGTGTCCATCCATGTGTAGTGTTTGTGTCCGTGGGCCCGGTTAAGAAGTTTCTTATGATCCAGTAGCCGATTTCATCAAAATTGCGAAGTATACTTATCTAGCAAAGAATACTTTGAGGGAGTAATCATTTATTTTTCCTAAAATGCATTAATATTTCATATAGAACTAACCGCTGCATATATTTGATGATTAAAAGTATGCAGAACAGAAAATTATTATACTGAATTTATTACATTATCACAGCCAAAATGGCTGTGATAATGTAATACATTCAGTATAATAAAAAATAATAAATTTATTCTTAAATTGAATATTTCTCCCTCAAGGTATACTTTGCTAGATAAGTATACTTTGCCATGTTTGTGAAATAGGCTACTGGTCTCTGTATATATATAGTAGGGAGGCATGAAGTGTTTGGACTGTGTGTCTGTCCATATATATAGTAGGGAGGCATGAAGTGTTTGGACTGTGTGTCTGTCCATATGTGTCTGTGGGTTCGGTGAAACAGTTTGCCAGAGTTTCTTTAATCTTCCATCAGGGGCATCTGTATGCCGATAGGCAACATTTTCTTGCTTATAATTTTTTTTTTCAGTGTGTGACTTTGTTGGCTATTGTCTGGTATTTACCCTTTCAGAACTACGGGCATGTATAGAGTGGTATTTGCAAAATATGCAGCCTATGCTAAATAAATGTAAATACAATAATTGTTTACAAGAAAACATTGTTAGGTAATGTGAAATTTACAGACTATCATAATTTTGCACTTACAAACATTTTAGTTGTACGAAGTTTAGTGAAACGGCCCCCAGATGAACCAGCTCGTGACGAGCCATCTCATCAGGATCTGCACTATTTGCAAGTAATTTTTTAAAACAAAAACATCCCCTTTTCATAAATGGACTAGTCTGAAAATAATTTTGTGACAATTGGATTGGCTGCAAAATTAACATATCAAATTCCATTCCAGTTACTTAGGGGTGAAAGGATTAAAGAGAAATGTACATATTTTGGTGTATCAACATTCTTGGTGGCAAATTATTTAGGCAATCAAAATAATTATATTCTAATTTGTGCTGCCAACGAGGTTTAGCCAAAAATAGTAGATACAACAATAATGTATCTGTTTTCTGTTGATAAACTAAACTGGCCTGTTTCTATATTGCAGACAGTTTGGCTATAGATTTTAACAGCAGATAGTATGTTGCATAAATATTGTTAATGACTTGTAGTAAAATTGGTTGATAGGCTTGCATTCAAGTTTGAAGAGCAAATTCAAAATCAGCTTCAGCAAAATAAGTTTGCCTATTTGGACAATAATATCTTGTCTGTATCGGCAATATTATGCTGCTGACTGCATGCGAGATCGGCTTACTTGATTGTGTTATTCAGTCAACAATATATCGACAGGTCAGAAATATGATTCGGCTCAATTCACATCTGATTCTGATTTTATGGCTGCCAATGTCGCATTTGTCTGTTGGCATCTATTTGATTCTTGCAAAACAAGATTTGCCCTATTAACCGTTTCTCTCTTTATTAACTGAAATGGACATGTTAATTGTTATTTTTAGACTAGTCCATACATTAGAAAAGGGAAATTTTGTTTGTTAACCCTTTCACCCCTAAGTAACTGGAATGGATTTTGATATGTTAATTTTGCCACCAATCCAATCGTCACAAAATGATTTTCAGACTAGTCCATTTATGAAAAGGGGGGGGGGGTGTTTCTGTTCTTAAACATATGAAAATTCCTTGCAAAAAGTGCAGATACTGATGAGACGGCTCGTCACGAGCCGGCTCATCTGGATCTACACTATTTGCCAATACCACTATACAGGCCTGTCGTGTTGAAAGGGTTAATTTTATGGGTATGAATTTTTTTAAATATTTTAATGCTATTTCTCAATGAATGTATATGTTGCGACCACTCATTTGAACCGTCTCGATGAGACGGTTCAAATGGTGGTCACGACATATACTTCTAAGCACATTGAATCAAAATATTTATGATTTTCGCAAAGGCCATCTGATACATGTTTACCAGTAACGGTCACATTTCTTGATGCTGTCTTAGTTTCTGGTGATCTTCAAATACTTCAGTAAAACACTTATTGATTAGTGTTGGCGTTGGCTTCACAGAAACAGTAGTTATTTACAAATAGAATATCTGCAAGTTCCAAGTAATATCTGCAGAATTCCCCAAATGATGCTTGTCTCGCTGATTAATTGTGTTGTTTTGGTTTAATTTTAGAACGAAGATGAAAAGTACGATACGGAGTATCGATAAAACGGGAATTTAATTTACAAATATAACAAGTGATAACTTATTTGTTGTAACAGGACAGAACACTATCATTTAATTAACAGTTGGTTATTTTCGTTTCTGTATTTTATTCTTGAAAAGTGAGACAGTGAATAAGTCCCAACCAGAGTAAGTCGGTTTGCTGAATGTTTATATTGCTGGATTAACCTGTAACATGTGGGATACAGATTCTCAGGTGGCAACATCTATTTGACTTTTTTTTCTATTTTCTTTATTTCTCATTGAAAGTATATGTTGTTACCACTCAGTTGAACCGTCTCGGCGAGACGGTTCAACTGTGTGGTATAACAACATCGAGACGGTTCAACTATATGTTGTTGAGTTGAATTGTCTCAGCGTGACAGTTCAACAGAGTGGTAACAACATATACTCTAATACCACTCAGTTGCACCATCTCGATGTTGTTGCCACTCTGTTGAACTGTTACGTCGAGACGGTTCAACCCAACAATCAGTCTTGACGAGACGGTTCAACTGAGTGGTAACAACAGCTAGACGGTTCAACTGAGTGGTAACAACAGCGAGACGGTTCAACTGAGTCAGGTAACAACAGTGAGACGGTTCAACTGAGTGGTAACAACAGCGAGACGGTTTAACTGAGTGGTAACAGCAAAAACATGTACTGTACTTTTGATGATAAATAC
Source organism: Conchocele bisecta (assembly GCA_029237695.1). Classification (NCBI taxonomy): domain Eukaryota; kingdom Metazoa; phylum Mollusca; class Bivalvia; order Lucinida; family Thyasiridae; genus Conchocele; species Conchocele bisecta. Next base: position 39,109,956 of record CM055268.1, read on the forward strand.
GAAAAATAATCATTTTGAAATCCATGAGAAAAGTTGTGTATCATCAGCGTGATGGAGTAATATACCATATGTATTGCCAGGAAATGTCATGCAGGCCATGCAGTCAAACATCTGGATTTAATTATCCAACCCTTAGGTAACGATCTGTCATGGTTCTTAGGTTTTTATATGATTGAGGTAGAAAACAAAATAAATGGGAAAACAAATGTGTGAGTAACAATATATTTTTCAGACAAATTCAGAATTATAATTTCTTTAATTTGTTTAATTCCCCATTTGAAGAACATAATGTCTCATATTAGTAGTGAAATTTATGAAGGAGAGCTTTTTCTGAATGTAAAATTTTCATGTTTTGATCCATTTCACTCTGAACTGGCACATGTTCTAGATCTGCATCACCTGACATGCTTTGTTGTCCTCTGATGGCTGTTGTTGATTGTACCGTGTTTTGTTTTAAATCTGTGGATTTTCCCTTGTTCAGTTTTCACTGATAACATTCGTTTTACACAGTTTAATATTTATATTAACCCTTTCAACCTTAAACTCCTGGAATGGACTGTGATATGTTAATTTGTGGCGGTGACTGGAGAAATTAGGCTTATGGGATTTGTGACCAGTGTAGCTCCTGATCAAATAGCATACGCCTGATAACAATATTGCTGATCAGGCTGCGTATGCACAGGCTGATCTGGATTTGCAATGGTTGCAAAACTCACAAGCCCCATTTCTCCAAACCCAACCCTATTGTCACAAAATGATTTTCAGACTAGTCAATTTATAAAAAGGGTTGTTTTTTTAGCTCACCTGAGCGAAGCTCATGTGAGCTATTGTTACCGCAATGTGTCCGTCGTCCGTCGTCGTCGTCCGTGAACATTTTCAAACGTCTTCTCCTCGGTAACCATTGGGCCTATGGTCACCAAACTTCATGGTCATGGTCCTTAGGTAGGGGGATTACAAAATTGTTAAAATGACGTCATTACGTAATCCAAGATGGCCGCCGTCTAAAAATAGCACAAATTCTTCAAAAATCTTCTTCTCAAGAACCGCCAACCGGATTTCGACAAAACTTGGTAGGAATGATCGATGTACATTGCTCTTTCAAAGTTGTTAAAATGGTGACCCTGGGGTTAAAAATGGGCGTGGCCCGTGGGGTCAAATTGGGGTCAAATTTTATTTTTGATGAATATGGTCATTTCATATATCAAATTGAAGGTATTAATGAGGCGATCACTCTGGTGCATTTTTTGTCGAAATCGGATTGTTATGTCATCCAAGATGGCCGCCGAAAGGTCAAAAGGTCGTTCTTTTATTAGAGATTTCAAAATTCTTCTTCACATGAACCGCTTGGCCCATGGTAGCCAAACTTAAAAGTTATGGTCCATGGGTGAAGCCTTTTCAGATTTGTTAAAATGGAGGTCATCGCTAATCCAAGATGGCCGCCGTCTAAAAATAGCATAAATTCTTAAAAAATTCAAATTTTATTTTTGACTGAATATGGTCAAGTCATATATCAAATTGAAGGTATCAATGAGGCGATCACTCTGGTGCAATATTTGTCGGAATCGGATGATTATGTCATCCATGATGGCCACCAAAAGGTCCATTTATTCAAGATTTTTAATGTCTTTTTCTCAGGAACCACATGGCCGATGCTGGGTGAAGCATTTTCAGATTTTGTAAAATGAGAGTCATCGCTTAATCCAAGATGACCGCCATCTAAAAATAGCACAATTTTTTTAAAACACATGAACTCAATGTCACATTCTCCTCTGGTGTTCATGGAGTCAGGTGAGCGAATTAGGGCCATCATGGCCCTCTTGTTTAAATATTAAAATTGCAAAAAGTTCAGAGCTTGATGAGATGGCTAGTTACGATCTACACTATTTGTAAGACTGGTTTGTAGTGTTGAAAGTAACTGGAATGGATTTAAAATCATTTTGATATGTTCATTTTGCAACCAATCCAACCATCACAAAATGACTTCCAGTCCATTTATGAAAAGGGGGTGTTTTTGTTCTCAAAAATATGAAAATTACTTCCAAAAAGTGCAGATCCTGATGAGACGGCTCGTTGTGAGCCGGCTTATAATGGATCTACACGTTTTGCCAATATCACTATACAGGTCTGTGGTGTTGAAAGGGTTAGAATCACTTTCCGAGACTAATTCTATGTCCGCCGCCCTTATTTCGTAGCCTCCCTGGTGACCTGCAGTGGCCCATTTCCGAGACAATAATTATCATGAATCAGAAGAATAATCATTTTCAAAACTTGAGTTTCTATCATCAGTTCAATGATCTTGATAATGTAGTAACCCATCACATACGGAATACGTCTTTACGGGTATGATATATTTTATTTTTGCTATTTCTCAATGAAAGTATATGTTGTGACCACTCATTTGAACCGTCTCGATGGGACGGTTCAAATGGTGGTCACAACATATAGTTCTGAGTACATATTAAGAAAATATTTATGATTTTCCCCAATCAAAATGGCATATCCTCAACATGAAATGGGTTAAAGGCAGGAGAAATTGACCCCTTCATCCTTTTGTTGTTGTTGCTAACAGTTGTGACCTTGATCCATAATCTTACAAATTTACGTACATGTAGATGAATGATTCGAGACCCAAATGTATGCTGCTTAGTGTGTAAAAGTCAATCTTTCTGTTCATCATTGCGACATAATTTGAGGCAACTATACTGGCATAAATGTGAGAAATACAGACATAATTTTCACTGATTTGAGCATTGATGTGTATAGAAAATTGATTGCGAACTGTTGCTACGGTAACACAATGTGACATCTGTCGTAAATTGACATTTTAATATCTTTTGATATTTTGATAGCCAGGTAATGATTTGTTTTCAATTAGAAGTTCTTCTCCAGTCTCTATTCTATTTAAATATCTTGCATACCATGTTTTTTAAATTCCCGAGAAAAACAGTGGTTGTCTGTTTGTTCTGACATTTGTGTCTCGTGCTCACAATCAGAAAGTTTTGATCGGTCGAGGATGAACTGTACTCAACCAACCAAACTGCCTGATTGCGAATATGATTTAGGAGAAAAAGTGCATGCTCTAAATGAACAATATTTAAAACAAGCATTTCATCTGGATTTTAGTATGTACAGTCGAACTTCGATGGGTCGAAGAGCCTGCGGGGTTAAGTTTTACTACTTGGGATTTTCTACTGTAACCATTTCAGATCTACGAGTTGGTCAGTGTACTAAGTGAAACAAGTCGTCATTACGACACGTTGTTTCATATAAATGCGCTTACATTTGCATTTACGGTTGATTGTCACAGTCGTTTATTAACAGAAACAGGCTTTAATAAAATAAAGAAAGCGGCAAACTCATGTGTGTTTTTATTTACATAGCCATTATACAGCAATAGAACATAAGAACAACAGAAAATGATTACGAAATACAATTGGCGGACTTGATTGCCCCGTCCGATACGATCATGTGAAAGCATCTCTGATTTTGTACCTATTGGCATTTGCGTAATTTCATGACAAATATTTTTCTAATCAAATATAAATCTTTGTGAGTGAATATGTATTTGCCATAAAATGATGCGCATGCTTGTAGGTATAAAATTACATCGCTCGTCATACACTGATAAATCAATAGATGCATGCCCAGTCGCCCCATCACTACTTCGGACCCGGAACCACATTCACTGCATATCATAATTTACTATCACATGGAACCCAGTCCCATAAATTACCACTTTAATTAACTAACAACTTCGCCGACATTGGTCAATGCATAATTACCACGTATGCTGGTCACGACTGCCGTTATTGTATACGCTCAAATGACCACTTGAGATTTGTTTGACAACCGGTTAACAATAGGTGTGAAAGTCAATCAACTAGTCTGGAGACAATCGTCTGACATGTTCGAGTTTTTGTGGTGTTTATAGTGGATTGATGCACGACTGGGCGTGACATGGATTCGAGGCATTGAGGGTTGTTCGACTTTCACAAGTTTGACCTATACCGGGTAGTTTTAACGTATTTATATAGGAATTCTGCCGGGAACTAAAGGCTAGTTCGAGGCAAGCATGGCTGACGAGTTTACCAGGGTTCGACCCATCGAAGTTCGACTGTACATGTATTGTGAATATCTTCAGACTTTTACGCATCCATGCATTGTGAGGAAATTGTCTGCACATGTATAATTATTATCAACCTCATGACTTGCAATTCAAATGTACACAAAGATGAACGTTTTATGAGAATATTGATACATGTATATATGTGGCTGTGACTGGAGAAATGGGGCTTATATATGGGACTTGTGACCAGTGTAGCTCATTATCAAAGCCTGATAACAATTTATTTTTCTTGTTAGAAGCTAGACGGATGTTTCATTGATGGAATGGCGAACAGAGCAGATCCTGATCAGAATGTGCGAATGCACAGGCTGATCTGGATCTACACTGGTCGCAAAACCCATAAACCCCAGTTCTCCAGTCACAGCCACATATATAGCGGATAATCTACATCACTCACACCTGCTATTTAGGACAGCTTCCACCCACATTCCCCCCCCCCCCCCCCGAATATCTTGGAAACTACCATAATAAATCTAACTGTTTGGACACCATTTGTTCCCAGTGGGTGGTGGTCGGGCGATTTGCCTGGTTTGGCCCTCATGTATGTTTTTATCTTTGGCTCTTTTGTTACCTGGGAGTTGAGTTGGGTTATTGCCCATTATACAAATGGTAAGATTATTACTGATCCTATTGCTGATATTGCATTGGAAGTGATTCTGATGTGGCGAGGACCTGGCATCAGATCAGGATTATTCTGATTTCAGGGCTGAATATATAGATTTTTCATTGTAAATACTCAGTTCTGATTTTTGGATTTTCCCCCCATTTGTACATGTACAATGTACTTGAACATGTACATGTACATGTAATATTTGGGATTTAGTACTAAAACCCATTGACCCGGCCTTAAATGACCTTAGCTGTTGATAGGCCGTTAAACGCTAACAAACAAACAAACAAATAAACCATTTGTTCCTGAAACAAATTGTATCCAAATACATTATTATTATGATAAAACAAGTACAACCATACTTTAAACCATAAATATTCAGACACCATTTATTTTGGGAAACCCCTATAACCATACTACAGTGGAACCTCTATAAACCGGACAGGTAGGTCCACAGGGTGTCCAGTTTAGAGAGGTTCCACTGTACAACAGACGGACAACTATTCCATGACACGTGTGGATGTTTTGCGATCATGAACAGACACATTCAGTGGAGATAAATGGCAATGAACCCGAATACAATTAAGTAGAACAAACTTTCATTTGTGTTCGGTTTAGAGGGGTCTTGACTGTAAGTGTAAATAGTTGAGCATTCTTTGCTGTGAGAAACCATATATTAACCCATGTGTGTTTCCACAGATTAAATTGTGTCCGAATATTTAGTATTATTATGGTACTTAACCCTTACACCGCTATCTTAATTTTTCGTCATCTGCTGTTCATTTTCTATTTTCCATTTTTATCATCAAAAATATGCTTTGACAGCACTTTAGAATAATAAACTACCGGTACATGCTTTGACAGCACTTCAGAATCATTTCCAATGGAAATGATTCTGAAGTGCTGTCAAACCATATTTTTATTGAGAAATAAGGCAATATATAAAAGCAACAGCAGACGACAATTATTGTGTGTGGCGGTCTATGTGTTAAGCCATATTGATGCAAAAATGTGCAGACACTCCTGTGAATTAAAAATATTACCTGCCTATCACATGTCTTCAAACAGCTTTATTTAGCCATTCATGAGTTATTTGGAGAACACTGGTTTTTGTAAGTTTTCTCTAAATAGCTTGGGAATCTCTAAAGTTATGAGGATGTCACACACTCATGTGATACGCAGTTTCCTGAAGTATCTGCCATTTCTCCCTTCAGAATTTGTTCCAGTAATTTCTAAGATATTTAGAAAAATCAGGCGCTGTCATCTGCTGTTTATTTTTAAATTTTCCATTTTTCTCATAAAACATGATTTGACAGCACTTTAGAATCATTTTCAATGGAAATGATTCTAAAGTGCTGTCAAACCATGTTTTTATTGTGAAAAAAGGCAAAATAGTAAGCATCAGCAAAAGACACTTTTCATTTCCAGCATTCTAAGGGTGAAAGGGTTAAACCTAAAGAAATTTGGTCTCTCATTTCCAACATGCAAGTTCAGCCAAACTATTCACTCCCAATATTTGTTTTGACAGTTTGTAGGTGCGATGATACACAAATATTTGGTAGCCTACTATTGTGATTAGGTTTACTATCAAACTATCGATCGGTCTCACAGTAGTGGGGTTGACAACACTGGATTGTTCACACAAATGACACAGAAAGCTGCTAATGTGCCATGGTCAAAAGGTTGCAATGTTCTGTTGTCACATTTGTCTCCCCAAGACTTGTGATAATTGACAACTTTAGTAAGGATGTATGGTACATACTTCATACACGTATTTGGTTACAAAACACAACTAGACATTATGTTTGCAAAGCATGTGTTATGCACTGTGACAAATGCAGGCCAGACATACAGAACAGACAGCAGTATGCCCCCACCTTGCTGGCTATATATATAGAGGATTTTCCATCGTACATTTTGAATAGCGGGAAGTAATACATGAGTTCGTCGGTTTCCCCGTAAGTAAAGAGTGAGCGTAGCGAACGAGTTGCTTGCACGGACGCCGACAGACACGAGTATATTATTTCCGCTATTCAAACATGTACGATGCAATATCCTATTTATTACACTTCATGGTGGATACAATGTATATGCATATTTTTGAGACTGTAAGCAAAGGAATTGTGCTGTGCGTATGAATAGTTACACACTAACGTGTTTGTTGCGTTTGACGTCACATTGTGTGACAACGTCAAACGTGACGTCATGTAAAACTTTTTGAAATAAAAATTCCGCAGCTATTTTTATGAACTACCGGTAGATATATTTGAGTGCATGTTTGGAATGTGCTCAGTCACATTAATATTGTACATTAGTCGAGACTCTCTCCAAATTTTTAAATAACTTTATTTTTACTGTAATAAACGAGGGTGCAATTACGGGTGTTCTTCACGTTGTATTATTTGTAAGGATTTTCTCTCACAGCGAAACCCATGCAAATAACACGCAAGAGTGTAATAAATAGAATACTCCCACCTGATAAAGGGAAATAATTTAATAATTAACTTGTAACAGTTTTAAACCATAATATGTTGAAGCTTGAAACTTGGTACATAGCTAGGCTAAGTAAATTTTCATTTTTATTTCACCAGCATGTTTTTATTGAGAAATTTAGCAAGATATAAAAGCAACAGCAGCCGACAATTGTTTTGTGTTGCGGTCTAAGGGTTAAACTGTAATAGGCTTGCTACTTGGTAATTAGTTTCCTTACAGTGTGTAGATGCACAAAGTATTTTTGATCTGACCCCGCCCTCCAGGTCATGGATTATCTCCCCCTTTTGGCCTTGTTTTGCTATCAAAGTGGTTAGGTGGGGCAATCCGTGTTCTATGAACACATTTTCAAGTTTATTTGATAAAATTCCATCAAACATTGATGATATTGTACAGAAGATGAAAAACTTTGGAAATTAACTCCAAAGCCAGACATGGTAGCTCAAAGAAAATAAATTAAATTTTGAAAATCGGTCAACAGATTCTAAAATTATTTTTAAAAAATCATTGCTTTTACGCAATAAACCAATAATTGATGAAATATTAAATAAATCATTGGGAAGGGTGATTTCTTTGAGTACTTGTATTTATGGAAAAAAAGTATTTGGAAACTTGATACATTTTTGGGATTTAATGTCAAATGTAGGTCATCAGAAAATGTGGAACAGACAATTGTATGATACTTCAGTTCCTTGCTTCCTTGCTTCCTTGCTTCCTTGCTAGATATCTGGCTGCACTGGATCCCACTGGCTTTCATGAGTAATAAATTACCAGTGACTGGGAGCCAGTCATGTGGACATGGTCACTTCATTATCCACTGACCCTCCATAAATTATGGCCCTTGGGAGGATGGACAATCATCCTTGTAAACATGCCCAGTGCTCCATGACCTGTAGAGTCCACTTGACCATTGATCACTGGTGTTACAGTATGGGACAAACTGAATTGAACAACAGAGGGATTTAGAAAGGAATTTTGCTGATATATTGTACTACTGTGAACGGAGGGATTTAGAAAGGATTTTTGCTGATGGTACTTACTGTGATAAGGTGATTGTCTTGTCTCATTGCGGAAATTGGCCTGCCCTGATTATGCAAACAGTGTAACTCCAGATCAGCCTGCGCATCCGCGCAGTCTGATCTGGGGCTACACTGTTTGTCATGTAGTGTGTGAATTATCTGTGTTGCCTCTGATAAATATAGGGATATGGTGATTCGTCAGTGGTTGCTTTGATTGCAGAGCAAATTTTAAACATTCAAAATGTGTTGCATGTATATTCTTTAGATCATATGTTTTTAGTGTCACTTCAAACCCACTATAATACTTGAGTCAATATAACACAATTTTCGATAGAAGACGATCATGGCTCCAAAATATTCAGTTTTACTATTTATCATATACATTTAATATGGAGAAACACTACTCACTTATAACACAATTGCATAGACCCAAATCATGGTGCTATAGAGGGGGCAGGGGTGTGAATTTTCCTCTTTTCAGTTGATTTCCTTTTTTTTTATTAAAATTTAAAAAAATAAAAAATGCTGGCTTTTTTTGAAGCTGCACAAAAATCATACTTTGTGCAGGAGGTGAATGGGTTTCCTCTTTTTTGTTACATTTTTCACCGATTTCCTCTTTTCTCGCAATATTCTGCTCACACCCCTGAGGGGTTCAAGTGTAGTTTACAGAGTGAAACTTCATTCTTGCAATCACATCCTTGTAAATATTTTGGATTAGCTCTAGCAGGACTTGGATCAATTTTATCATGGTGCGTAAAATATCACAATTATAGGTGCATTTTAGGTGAATGTGTTGAGGGTCTCTATCTATCAGAGACTGATTATATTTGCTGAGAATATAATTCGGTTATTGTCCACTTAATGTTATTGGATTATATACTGGCGTTGCATTGAGTGCAGCTGGATTGACATTGAGGCCGGCCGGATATTGGTCAGTTGTAACTGCCCAGTGTAACATCAGCGACGGCGACATTTGCTATTTGATTATTACATTGGAATTGACCACCAAGGAGTTGGGGAATAATTCATACACTACGGATCCTACTTGCACTGACATTGTGAAATTGTGAGTATGATTTTCCATTTTTCTTTCAATACAAAATGTATTTGTATCTTCAGATCCAGCTGCGTTTCATTTTCGGCTTTCAAAAATATTACTTTTAATAGTTACCGGTACTTGTATGTGTGACGTATACACTGGGTGATAGATTTGTATTTCAAAATTTATTATTTCATATAAATAGATTTTTGTCATTCAATCAGTTGATTGCTGCAAAGAAAATGCAACTTAAAGTGTTGTTAAAGTGTTGTTAACAAAGAATGCTAGTGTTCCAGGGATGGAATTTATAATGGGCAATTCTGGAAAATTCAGATGTTTTTGTAGAGCCCTCTTGCGTACAGCGCGATATCATTGGCATACGTACGTACATGCGTCCGGGTTAAAGTTTTCAGGTATACTATGAAAGCCTTGGCAGGCGCGACATGCGGACCGCGGCCATCTAGTTTATTCTTGAACATAGAACTGCTGTGAAACCTCTCTCAACCAGATACCCTGGGAGGTCCCAGGGCGTCCGCTTAAGAGAGGTTCCACTGAGAATCAGGCATACAGATATTCCGATAAATACATGTATGCTTTGCAATCATGAACAGATAATAGCATCAAATATTAATACCGTGGAAACAGATTAAAAATAAGCAAACAGACATCCTTTGGGTGTCTGGTTTATGGATATTCTACTGTGTCTGTGTATTTACATTTTATAGTGGTAATAGTCCCCAGATTATTATATTCACATATATGTGGCTGTGACTGGAGAAATGGGGCTTATTGGTTTTGCGACCAGTGTAGAGCTGATCTGCAGCTTGTGCATCCACATAGTCTGATCAGGATCTGCACTATTCACCATTCCATAAATTATTCCATCTTTATTCCAAGCAATACATATCGTTATCAGGCTACATGAGCAATTGCTATATGATCAGGAGCTACGCTGGTCATAAAACCCATATTAAAGCCTCATTTCTCCAGTCACAGCCACATATTCAGCCTAGTGGTGCAGTATAATTCAGCACAAATGTTCTTCCTGCGCCCATGGCAGTGAGTGTCAGTTGGAGTTCTGGTGGGTGATGTTTGATTGCCTGGCTGGGGGCTGTTCCAGCACTGTGATTCTTGAATTTTAATAAAGTACCATAATAACCTTAAATATTTGGACACCATTTATTTTGGGAAACCCCTAGTGGTTTCCCAAAACAAATTGTATCCAAATATAGTGTTATTATGATAAACCAGCTAGTACAGTTAAACCTCTCTAAACCGGAAAACAAGAAACATATGATCATAATTTTGATGGGATTCTTGGTCATTTATCTCAGGTGATAAGGCATGTTCATGATCGCATAGCACACAACTATCACTAGGAATAATCAAATACCTGATGTACAGTGAAACCTTGCTAAACTGGACACCCTGGGGACCTCCCAGGGTGTCCGGTTCAGTGAGGTTTAACTGTACAACCATACTCACCGTAAACATAGGGACTCTCTTTATTGTAGCAAACCACACATGTACATGCGTTTCCTAGAATAAATTCTGTCCAAATATTTAGTGTTATTATGGTACACCAAGCTTTCATGTAGTTACCCAGAGCTCCAGTTAAGGTGCATAATTTGGAGGTAATTTTTTTATTTCTCCATCAAAAATGGCAAGTTGGGAGTGCTTTAGAATCGTCTCAATGAGACGATTCTAAAGGACTCCCAACTTGCCATTTTTGATGAAGGAATAAAAAAAAAGTCACCCCAAGTTGGTCAAATTACGCAGCTTAACTGGAGCTCTGGTTACCAATCCATTGGCACTTCCTTGTGTTTTTGTTCTCATGATTTCTTCTTCATGAAAGTGTAATGTTTGTCACACTCAATCGGGCTGTATTTTGTGTGTCAATCTTTTGTTGTAAAGTATAAAGAGGATATGTATGAAATATTTTGAAATTGTTACAAAATAATTGGTATCCGGTATGAAATGTGTTTATGCAATGTGGTTTTACAAATATATCCTTCCTGATACATGTATAACGGGACTGTGATAGGGCAGAGGATACACCATTTTGCTTGGGTCCTGTTGGTGTATGTCACCAGATCAGGAGATTAGGATATTTCATAGCTAGTTGTGTATTCACCATCCCCACAAATGTAGTTTTTCTCCTGCACTCGGCCCAATACAGCAGCCCCTTCTCAGCATGGTGATGTTGATGTGTACATGTAAGTTGCATACTGGAACACAGTCCCACCTCTCCCATAATGGCATACATTAGACCCTCTCTAAACCAGACACCCACAAAGCTAAATAAAACGTTTCATTTTCATTGACCTCGCATGACAATATCTGTTCATAATTGCAATACACACAGACAATGCATTGGAGGGAACCTCCCAGGGTGTCCGGTTTAGAGAGGTTCCACTGTGGTCACAATCGGGAACATATGCTTTTCTCCTGCTCCCAATAAAGCAGCCCCAGCTCCCAGCATGGTGATATTGATATGTAAGTTTGCCTACTGAAACATGAGTCCAACCTCTCCTATAAGAGTCTGTACTCTCAGCGGAGAACATGTGGTCCCTGTTACCCCTGGGGCACTGTGAGCCTGTGATCAGGCGGTGTGACCCCTAGAACAATAAACCACAAATTGGATTGGGGAGAATACTACAGACCCCCCACATATATTTTAATGTAGATGATAATTTTAGTTGTGATGGGGGAAAATGGGGTTTGTTGCTTGTTCGACAAGTGCAGAGCTTGATCAGGTTGTGACGGGAGAAATGGGGTTTATGGCCTGTTTTACCAGTGTAGACCCTGTTCAGCCTGCGCATCCGCGCAGGCTGATCAGGGTCTGCACTGCTCGCCATTCAGTAAGTGCTTCTCACAAACAGTATAGAACCTTACCAGGCTGCAGCTTGGTTGAGTTCTAGACTGGTTACAACTGCCATAATCTCCATTTCTCACAGTTCTGTATGGTAACCAATCTTTATCTTGTCTAAGTACTTTTATATTCATCTGCCTCCCAGATCTTTATCTTGTCTGGTACTTGTATATTCATCTGCCTCCGAGATTTCAGTGATATTTATTTTTAATCTGACTAAGAATATTATTATTTATATACAGACCGTTTGATTCACCCTGGGTGATGGGATAACACAACAAAGGGATTATAATAATGCCTTTTGATAAACGGCTTCCTAGGTACTTTCATTATTTGCCATTTTGCATGGTAGAATCCCTAAATTGGACACTGTTCGGTACTTTCTGTCTACAGTTATAACCTCTATAAACCGGACTTCATGTGGACCGAATTGTGCTTAATTTATATTTGTTTGTCTGTAATTTATATAAGTTATGACTACTGTGTAAAAATAAAATATTTTACTGAAAGTATATAAGGGGGTGACGTGTGGTGCTATTATTACAATAAATATGGTAGGCCCCATTCCAGCTGTACTCAGCACTTACAGGCACCATGTTTATTTCTTTATGAGTGTAACACCAGTCTGGGATACAGGGTAATAAAGATAGGGAAGGCAGCATTGTCACCGCACTGTCTGCCGATGGGCGTCAACTGATATTGTAGTTTTGTTCTGAACACTGCAGGATTTCAATTTACGTAGATGTACGCAGTGAAAAGTCCACAAATTTTATCAGTCAACGTGATACGGTATAACCTTTATGTTATGTCCAAACCCTGCAATTTTGTATTATTCACTCGGGTTCCACAGTTGGCAAGGGAAAATTAATTAGTGGATTCTAAACATATTTTGAAAATGGAATGGTTCCTAAGCTACATGTACATGTACATGTATGTATTATATTTCATTGAAAGTCCTTAATTACATAATTAGCATCAAAATGAGTATCTGCCAATTATATTAAGTTTTTCTCTGTTTTCACCCCTAAGTAACTGGAATGGATTTTGATTTGTTAATTTTGCAACAAATCCAATGGTCATACAATGATTTTCAGACTAGTCCGTTTATGAAAAGGGTGTGTTAAATTTGTTCTCACTCAAACATATGAAGATTACTTACAAAAAGTGCAGAAGCTGATGAGACGGCTCGTGTCGAGCCGGCTCATCTGGATCTACACTGTTTGCCAATACCACTACACAGGCCTGTGGTGTTGAAAGAGTTAAATGAATAAAGAAATAGTTTTCCTCTGACCTTACAGCTCTGTCTATTTGCAAATTTAGTCATTCAGCAATAAAGCATACCTGCAGCTACAGAGAGGGAATTCTGTGGCTGTGATTGGGGAAATGGGGCTCATGGGTTTTGCGACCAGTGTAGATCCAGATCAGACTGTGCATCCGCACAGTCTGATCAGGATCTGCACTGTTCGCCATTCCATCGATGAAACGCCCGTCATGCTTCTATGAAGTAAAACAGATCATTATTCATCTACAGGAATGTACAATTATCCCAGGAGCTACACTGATGACAAAACCCATAAGCTCCATTTCTCCAGTCACAGCCACATTTGATATAGAAATCCCCCCATCCTTCTTTATGACTTCACTTCCATGGAATTATAACCCAGGGCTGTAATTACTAGAGACATGCCTCTGTAATTTGACAGTTTCAGTTTTCATGGCTCGGTATTATAAATGAGGACGTAATAAGGAGATAGTAGCTAAATCATGTCATAATAGAACGCCTTCAAAGGTGAACGTTCAATCCTCTGTATGGTTTACTGGAGTATTCGGAATCAGATGTCTTCTTGCCACACCTATACATCTTCTGAATGAATCCTGGGTCAGGATATTGTTCCGACTCGCTTTGCGAAAAATTAGCTTATTGCCTTTGAACCCAGTGTACGTATTGCCACAGATCCGCATGCGTTTTCATGCAAGAAACATTTAGCCATTCCTTATGCCGGCAAGTTTGTTTCTTCAAGCAAGTCACAACTTCATGGATTTCTTTAGTATTCTCACACCCGAAACATGTGGACATAATTATGTGATATGCGCATGCAACCAATCATATGACCTTGACCCTTTTAACTTCCACAAGATCCCTGACACTTTTCTTTACATCAAACATTCTGAGAGTTTATTTTACAGTCCATGGGTCCGTTTCACTAAACTTTGTACGACTAAAATGTTCGTAAGCGCAAAATTATGATAGTCTGTAAATTGCACATTCACAATGTTTTCTTGTAAACAATTATTGGAATTACATTTATTGAGCATAGGCTGCATATGCAGCCTATGCTCAATAAATGTAAATCCATCAATGACGATCCTAAATTTGCACTTACGAACATTTTAGTCGTATGAAGTTTAGTGAAACGGTCCCCAGGAGCCAGTTTCGCTAAACTTCGTGCATGTACTATAAAAAAGATTTTCCTATAAATATTTGGTTAACTGACCTATATTTTGCACCTATATGCACACACCATTGCATTTGAACACATGCACTATACTGAAGTTTCCAACATCGGCTGGCAGTGTATAAATGTTACTCTGAAATTAAAGTTTGCACTGACGGATGGATGTCTTTGTGTCTTTCAAAGTTTAGTCAAACCGCACAAGTATACCAGTGGCCATGACCATGTTTTACAAACATAGATGTACTGTCTATCCAGATACCATAGTGAACAAGAAATGGTATCATTAACTCTTTGCATGCTGGGAAACTTGTGGGCTATAAATAGTTCAAAACTAGCGGACAAAAATTTTCTTTTATTTCTCCTTGTAAATATCATGAATATGTCTTGGAATTTCATTAGAATTGAGTCCTGAGGACTCGATTCTAATGAAATTCAAAGACATATTTACAGAGAGAAATAAAACATATACTCCTAATTTGTTTGGCGGATATTTTCACCGCTAGCATGCAAAGAGTTAAACGAAGCTTATCCCCTCGCTGGCAGCATTGATAATTTAAAAAAAAACACAAAAAAAAAACACAAGTCCTTAGTGACCTTGACATTGGGCGGTCGATCGTGGGTCGTACTGACAGCCTTGATAATAAAAAAATGTTTGCCTTTCACATTTGCCTTACAAACAAGGTGAACATAAGTCCTCAGTGACATTGGGCAGTCAAATGTGTGTTCTATGCAAAACAAAGCACCATCCCTAGACACACAGTGTGACCAAATATTATCAAAATCGGTGTGAAGATGTTCACGAGTTATTGCAAAATGAATGGTGTTACTAACGTATGTATGCACGTACATACATGAACATACGTACATACATGAACATACGTATATACATGAACATACGTACATACATGAACATACGTACATACATGAACATACGTACATACATGAACATACGTACATACATGGACATGTACATACATGAACATACGTACATACATGGACATGTACATACATGAACATACGTACATACATGAACATATGTACATACATGAACATATGTACATACATGAACATACGTACATACATGGACATATGTACATACATGGACACGTACATACATGAACATACATACATACATGAACATACGTACATACATGAACATACGTACATACATGGACATACGTACATACATGAACATATGTACATACATGGACACGTACATACATGAACATGCATACATACACTAATTACATCCTAAAGCATACATGGAACACGTACAGTAACATGAACATACATAATGGTACCATTAACAATCAATCATATGTAGGCATACATAACATATGTACATAACATGACATACGTAACATTACATGAACATATGTACATTTCACATGACGCAAGCGTACATACATATGGACATCATACATACATGAACAGCATACATACATGAACGACTACGTACTTAAATGGAACACGTACCTACATGGACACTACATACATGAACATAACATAACATACATAACAGAACAGTACATACATGACATATGTACACAGAACATACGTACATACATGACATACGTACTACATGACATACTTACATACATGACATACGTACATACATGAACATACGACATACATACATACATGGACATGCGTACAGACATGGACATACGTACATACATACATGGACAGTGTACATACATGGACATACGTACATACATGAACATACGTACATACATGAACATACGTACATACATGAACATACGTACATACATGGACATGCGTACATACATGGACATGCGTACATACATGAACATACGTACATACATGAACATACGTACATACATGAACATACGTACACACATGAACATACGTACATACATGAACATACGTACATACATGGACATGCGTACATACATGAACATACGTACATACATGAACATACGTACACACATGAACATACGTACATACATGAACATACGTACATACATGGACATGCGTACATACATGAACATACGTACATACATGAACATACGTACATACATGAACATACGTACATACATGAACATACGTACATACATGGACTAACGCTATATCCCCTCTTGCCTATCGGCAAGGGGATAATTAACTTATCAGAAGCTACACTGTCCTAAACTACACACAACAATTGTCGTCTGCTGTTGCTTTTATAATGTGCCTTATTTCTCAATAAAAATATGGTTTGACAGCACTTTAGAATTATTTCCAATGGAAATGATTCTACAATGCTGTCAAAGCATGTTTTAAATTATTCTAAAGTGCTATCAAAGCATGTTTTTGATGATAAAAATAGAAAATAGAAAATAAACAGACAACAAAAAAAACTAGAGCAGCTTGAGCTGCATCAACGGTTTGAGCCTCAAACATTGATTTCATGTGTAACTAAGCTTTAGCCCAAGGTGTAAACTATCGGTTACAAAAAGAATGACCATTTCAAATTTGAAAAATTGAAAAAAAACGTCCAAGTTTGAAAGGCAATAGAATCAGAACTATTCAAGCCATTGCTCTGAAAAATATCATCTTCTGTGCGGATGAATGTCCCGCGTGACGCTGTCAAAAAATTATGTTGCCACAGCATGTCAGTTCGTATATAAAACCAGTGTCTGATACAGCCCACCATACCTGTCTGGCCTCCACCTCGAAGTTTGTCAGCTGTACACACTGTTCTAGGCGGCTAAGTTTATATGCTCGTTCTCAAACTTCAAATGCATGTAGCTCGCGCATTTGAGCAGATAGCTAAAAACTACCAGCGAATCGGAGATAGAGAATTTTATTGGCTTTTTAATGCAAAAAAAATATTTGAAATCGGTTGAATAATAAGGAAGTTATGACCATTTCAATTTTTTTTAAAAACTTCAAATGCCTACAACTCTCTCATTTGGGCAGATAGCCAAAAACTACCAGCGAAACGGAGATAGAATTTTGTTGGCTTTTTAATGCAAAAAAAATATTTGAAATCGGTTAGATAATACAAAAGTTATGACCATTTCAAATTTGAAAAATTGAAAAAAAACGTCCAAGTTTGAAAGGCAATAGAATCAGAACTATTCAAGCCATTGCTCTGAAAAATATCATCTTCTGTGCGGATGAATGTCCCGCGTGACGCTGTCAAAAAATTATGTTGCTGAGATTACTGTACAAATTGGAAACTGTTTTCAAAGACCACCCGTTAAAATAAAATAAAAATCTGAAATTGTTGATTTTTTTCATTTTTCTCAATTTCACATGTCTATAGCTCTCTCATTTGAGCAGATAGCCAAACATTGTCAGCGAAGCGAAGATAGAGAATTCTCGCAGCTTTACAATTCAAAAAGAATTTTTGAAATCGGTTGGAAAATAAGGAAGTTATAGGGAATTATATGATATATGACGTCACTTCCGGTTTCGTAAAAAGTGACGTCATGAGAATTCTGAAAATTGCGTTATTCTCGTCTCACTGTTGATGCGAATCGGTATACAAAATTTGAAGTCGATCCGACCAGCGGTTTGGGCTGTAGTCTCGACGGCTGAATAAAAAGAAAAAAAAGAAAAAAAAAAAAACCAACGAAAACAAAAGGTTTGAGGAATCAAATTCCTCAAACCTAATAAGATAGAGGTCTAAGTGTTAAGCTTAATTTTGTCATAGTGTGTATTTGGTGGTACAAATGGTAGGTCAGGGTGTGATTTATTGGCTGTCATACAACCAGCCTTTGATGACCCAGCTGGCCATTAGTCATAAGGGCAATAAAGGGTCCTCTTACATGAATGAAGGCTACTCAGTGGTCAATGTTGCTTAGTCCTTTTGAATAGGATATTCAAAAGGACTAAGCTACATTGACCACTCGCCCTCTTCATGTTTTTTGTAGCATTCACAGCCTCTCATATCACAGCTATATTCTTGCATGTGAGAATAAAGGAATTTGTTTTTGTAAGTTTAGCTCTTAGAATGCGGCAAACAAAAATTGTCGTCTGCTGTTGTTTTTTTATTTTGTCTTCTTTCTCAATAAAAACTTGGTTTGACAGCATTTTAGAATCATTTCCAATAGAACAGAAACAGCAGACGACAAAATTGAATTAAACATTGTATGGGTTAATTGACCGTCTTATCACTGACTGAATGCCAAAGAGTCTGCAGACCCTGGTCAGACTACATGGATGTGCAGGCTGATATGCGTCTACACTGATGGCGAAAATTGTAAATCCCATTTCTCCACAATCACAATCACTTGTGATTCAAAAAATATTATTTCGCAATGTCGTTAAACAACAATCAATCTGACATATATTTTTCCAGTGTACCTCAATAAAAAGTTTTTAAATGCTTGTAAAACCAATAGCTGAATTTCTGTCCGCTCATTTTCTATGGCGCCAGCATACCAGCGAGCTTCAGGCATGCTGGCTTTAAAATTAATAAAGGAAATAAATAAGTTCATTTTGTGTGTAGTTTTATTGCCATTCCCAATTTCCCTTTCTCATCTATGCAATTTGTTAGTCAGATTCATAAATTCAGGAATTTTATGTGAAACCATTTGTGCTTCATTGCTACCCAGAGGGAAATTGGGCACATTTAGGTGTTTATCACCATGTAAATCAATAAATATTCCCAAGCCAAATCCGAAAAAATACAATGGTATTCGCCCACATACTTGATGTTTCGAACAGGAAACATTTTGTCCCAAAAGTAACAGGAATTTTCCCATCCATGTATAATTCCAGCACTAAAATATTTACACAATTCCCTAACATTTGATTGGCCCGTAGCAAGTCTCTGTCCAAAATTTATATCCCAGTAAACTCCCACGCCAAACTACTTTCCGTAACCGTGAGGCGCAGTTAAACTAATTCTTAAGAAAACGGAAAATAAACACATTTTCTTGATGAATTTATTTAAAATGCAGGAATTATAAGGAATGAATGGCCTTTATGTGGAATTTATCGGGGATATAAACTTGGAAAAGTCGCGGGAATACTGGACGAGGCCTTCCGGCCTTCGTCCAGTATTCCCGCGACTTTTCCAAGTTTATACCCCGATAAATTCCACAAAAAGGCCATTCATTCCTATAATAAATTTACAGATTATTATGCCCCCTGTCTAGGTAGAGCATAAGTTCCAAAGATATGGAGGAAGGGCCATTTCCATTGTTCTAGAACAATAGAAATGGCCCCTTGTTATGAATAGAATAAGGGGCCATACGGAATAAATCAAAGGATTCATTTGTGTTAGGCTCCTCCCAATGGCCCCTTCCTCCCGTTTAGTTGCCCTGTGCATATAGTCTAATGGACTGTGTATCCATGTGCTTCTGTCGGTCGTTAAGAATTTTGTTTTATTTCCAATCTACCACCCGGGGCATTTATGTGCTGACAGCCCAACAGCCCACATTTTCTTGTTCCATTTATCAATAATGGGATAATTTTGTGAAAGTTCAGTGTAGATCCAGATGAGACGGCGCACTACACAGTTTGCAAATATTAGGACTGTGGTCAGTTGTGTTGAAGGTTAACCCTTACACCACTATCTTAATTTTTTGTCATCTGCTGTTTATTTCCTATTGTTATCATCAACAACATGCTTGCATTGACAGCACTTTAGAATAATTTACATCATGCTTTGACAGCACTTCAGAATCAACAGACGACAATTGTTGTGTGTAGCAATTGTTGTGTGTAGCGGTCTAAGGGTTAAATCAAGTGAGTTCGGAATTTGGTTGGAATGTGTTGTTATTGTGTTTGGAATATCTTCCCCATCTCTAACAGTCTCTGCATGAGGCTGGTTGTTCCGCATGGGATACAGTTGGTTTTCTCAGGCTGTATTCTGCTCTCAGTGTTGAGGTCCCACTTGGGTTGTATGAAGATGGATATAATAGTTCACACCAAGTGGTTTTCCTGGTGCTGGGTGAGATCACACTGGCTGATATTACAGCTGGGACCTGATGCTGGAATTCATTATCTCCCCTTTGTTTGTAGGATTTATTGCAGTGGAACTCCCTGGATCTTCTTCTAATGAAATACATGGTACGTGTATGGAGTTCCATATGCGGAACTGGATATTATTGAGTCCATATTTTTTAATGCAAACAAGTGAGTTTTTCCAGTTTTTATTTGGGTGTTTTATCTGTTAGCCAACTATTTATTTTTTTCATTTGGGCAATTCTAGTTGTTTGTATGTTAATTCATAGAAACACGATGCATATATAGTATCCTGGGGGCCGTTTCACTAAACTTTGTACGACTAAAATGTTCGTAAGTGCGAATTTAGGATCTTCTGTAAATTTCAATTGATGGATTTACAATGTACATTTATTGAACATATGTTCGATACATGTAAATTCAATAATTGTTTACAAGAAAACATTGTTAATGTGAAATTTACAGATTAATTTTGCACTTACTACCATTTTACTGGATTTTAATGTTAATTTTGCAACCAATCCAATCGTCACAAAATGATTTTCAGACTAGTCCATTTATGAAAATTGGGATGTTTTTTTTCCTCAAAAATATGAAAATTACATGTACTTTCAAAAAATTGCAGATCCTTAAATAAGCCGGCTAGTCCCGACCCGGCTCACCTGGATCTACATTGTTTGCCAATACCACTATACAGGTTTGTAGTGTTGACAGGGCTAAAACACAATATTTTGCTCAGGCAATTAACGTTAAAGTGCTTTTATGCTAAACTATTTTAAAATATTAATCTGTGGGAGAGACACATTTCACGGGTATTTTAGCTGTAAATGACTTGTGTAAATAATATATTGTAAATTCTGCTCTTCATAATCATTATTGGTTCAATGTCTTTAATACATTATTTGACAGAAAATCTGGACCTGGGTTTCTTTGCAAAACAACAACATGATTTATTAACCCTTACACCGCTATCTTTATTTTTTGTTGTCTTCTATTTATTTTCTATTTTCCATTTGTATCATCAAAAACATGCTTTGACAGCACTTTAGAACAATTTAAATGTTTTGACAGCACTTCAGAATCATTTCCATTGGAAATGATTCTGAAGTGCTGTCAAACCATGTTTTTATTGAGAAATAAGGCAAGATATAGAAGCAACAGCAGACGACATTTGTTGTGAGCAGCGGTCTAAGGGTTAAGTGTTGTGGCTTCAACTTGCCATTAAATCTACGTGGCAGCACACTAGAGATTATACTGTACTAAGTCATTGTGTGGATCATTCTTTATAGTATGTACATGTATTTACTTAACTCTTTGCATGCTGGGAAATTTGTGGGCTATTATAATAGTTCAAAAATAGCAGACGACATTTCATTGTATTTTCTTTTATTTCTCCCTATAAATATCATGAATATGTCTTGGAATCTCATTAGAATTGCGTCCAGAGAGGACGCAATTCTAATGAAATTCCAAGACATATTTAGAGAGTGAAATAAGAAACATACGTACACGTACGTACTTGTTGGATGTTATTTTCACCGCTAGCATGCAAAGAGTTAAGGCATTTACGACTAAAATACCCGTAAAATACCACTGTGGTCACAACTTACACTTTAGATGAGAAAGGAGAATATTTTGATGTTTTATGCCCCTAGAGGGAGGTATTTGGCAGGTAATGGATGAAGCAATTTAATGCCATAGCGATTCAGATATCGGTGACTGTTTTCCATTTGATTGCCCATGTGTTACACTAAAAATTCTAAATTTCTAATTTCTTCTCTGAAATATATGTTGTGACAACCATTTTAACCGTCTCATCAAGACAGTTCAAATGAGTGTTCAGAACGTATACTTTGGATGAGAAAGGAAAAAAATTGTAAAAAATATTTAGATTTTTTAGCCTCTTGAGGATTATTCGGCATGTTATGGATTAAGCAGGGCTGTAGAGATTGAGATGTCGTTGGACAGATTTCCATTGATTTTGATTGCCCATGTGAAGCACTGAAAATTATAAACACTTTATCTTTCTCTAATATCTTCTCGGAATTATATTTTGTGACCACCATTTGAACCGTCTCATTTATGAGAAATGATTTTTTTGGTAAAAAAATTTTTTATGTCCCTAGAGGGTACTAGTATTCAGCATATACTGGATTAAAGCAGTGCCATAAGATTGAGATGTCGTTGGACAGATTTCCATTGATTTTGGTGGCCCGTCTGACACTCGTAGCAGCCAATTTGTCTTGGACTGTCCCGAAGTCACGGAAATAGAATAGCAATTTACCGATTGACAAACCAAGAGATCCACCTCATTCTAACATAATAATATTGTAACAGAAAGCTCACATTCGGCCTGGGATCAAGTGGGAAGTTGTTGATGAAAGGAACCTTAACTCTTTGCATGCTAGCGGCGAAAATATCTACCAAACAAATTAGGACTATATGTTTTATTTCTCTCTGTAAATATGTCTTGGAATTTCATTAGAATTGAGTCCTCAGGACTCAATTCTAATGAAATTTCAAGACATATTCATGATATTTACAAGGAGAAATAAAAGAAAATGTGATGAACTTTTGTCCGCTAGTTTTGAACTATTTATAGCCCACAAGTTTCCCAGCATGCAAAGAGTTAATATAACTCACGGTGACACCTGGGTGGTCACAGATCAACCTGAATATTGACAGTCTAATTAGGGTCTACACTGTTTATGTTGAGCTTGAGCTTACAGAGCAATGACCTCCATGTCTGTGTCCGTCAGTGTGGCCATCTAAGTGTCCATACAAAATATGCAGTAAAGCTTGCGGAAAGCGAGACATATTGATCACAATGACGTCCGCGTGGTCCGTGCGTCCGTGCGTCCGTGCGTCCGTGCGTCCGTGCGAGTTTACAAATGGATACATATGTGGCTAGGAGAACAATTGGTTATGTAATATTCTATTGTTCCGTGATTTTATGTGGCTAAAAATGGGTTTATGTGGCTACAGAACAAAAGGGATGAACAAAGGAAAAGGTTAGGTTAGTCACATAAGTATTCATTTGTAGGAACGTCCGTCCGTCCATCCGTCCGTCCGAAATCTGCGTTAAAGTTTTTAAAAATACCATCAAATGCCTCGGCGGGCTCGACATGCGGCCGCGGCCATCTGGTTTCATAGTGATCACGCCTTGACGTCCTCGTATATTCCCGTTTGAAACAATTGAGTGTGTTGTGGTATGGTGATGTCCGTGAGGTGGTATTGGTCATGTAACCTTAGCTGTTGTTGTGACGTCAAACCAATTCACTTCTTTCATATCTTCAATGGACATATGTTGTGAACTCTGTTTATGTTTTGTCTTTTTTCTCAATAAAAACATGGTTTGACAAGACTTTAGAATCATTTCCATTGGAAATGATTCTAAAGTCTTGTCAAACCATGTTTTTGTTGAGTGGAATAGAAAATAAAGATAAACATCAGACAATAAAAAAATTAATTCAGCATAGTAAGGTTGAATTAACCTGTACAATGCTGAATTAAAATTTGTCGTCTGCTGTTTATTTTCCATTTCTCTAATCAAAACCATGTTTTGACTACACTTTAGAATAATTTCCATTGGAAATTATTCTAAATTGTTGTCAAACCATGTTTTTATTGAGAAAGAAGTCAAAACAGACAGCAGACGACAATTTTCCAGCATTCTTAGGGTTAATGGCTTTACTGAGTGTAGGACATAATCCCCCCCCCCCACGGACATAAATAATCCCCCCCATGTTTTTTTGCACAGAAGGATCAAACAATTAAGATCAAAGTGACTGTAAAATATAGACATATATTTGACAAAGCGGGGTGGGGGGGGGGGGATTATGTCCTACCTGGGTTTTTATATGGGGGGGGGATTATTATGTCCTACCTGTATTTTAGACGGGGGGGAGGGATTTTGTCCTCCTGTGTCCAAAAGCATGGGGGGATTATGTCCGGGGGTGGGGGGGGGGGGATTATGTCCGTATCCTGGCTTTACTGCTCAGCCGCATATCTGGTTTTGATGAGAGAAAAAATGGAAAATAAAAATAAACAGCAGATGGCAAATTTTAATTCAGCATTGTAAGGGTTAGATAACAACAGTATAGTTTGGAGCAGGAGTGTAGTAGATATCAATAGCTAGATTGGTCACAACTGCCATAGGCCCTATAGTTTTCCAGCCATAATCACATTTTTCAACAAACTGTTTTCTAGGATAGCTAATTATCTACACTGGTCACAAACACCTTCGTTGGCATATTTCAGAAGTGCCAATTCACATATACAACACAAATACATTTTGCAATTTCACCAAGGCTTGTAATGCCTTTCATGGGGTTTATGCTGTGAATGATAGAGCATACTGCGCCATAGAATTCATACTCCAGTAATCTGATGTGTGTCCCACTTGTATTAAAAATCTGCCTAATGGATTTGTCAAATAAAATCAAATCTTTTTACTCCATTCACAAACATTCTATGCAAGTGTAACCTGTTAGAAATAGAACTACATCGACAATATTTACCGCTGCTCGATTATACATTGGAATATTTTAACCTATTTTTGTATGACAGCATAATTTTTAAAAAATCCACATAATCTTCAGTAATTGATGTAAATCGGGTGATTTTTTTTCCAGCGAATGCATCAATTTCTGCATATACTTTAATTCTGCATTTGTTTGCTTGGAAACATTTAGCAACCATTTGCTTTATTTACAGATTTTATGGATTGATTCTGGCAAATTAATTTGGCTACAGTTACCCATGTGATAATTAAGAGAAATAATAAATAATTTAACCCTTACTACGCTGAAGTAAATTTGTTACCAAAACGTGTTTTTTTGTTAAAATAATAAGTTAAAAATGAAAAAAGCAGACAATAATATTTTGTTCTAACTAACAGCTTCTGCAATAGCATTATTTATTTCTTTACTGGCCCAGTGTGGACCATTAACCCTTACAATGCTGAATTAAATTGTGTCGTCTGCTGAATATTTTTTATTTTCCATTTTTCTCATAAAAACATGGTTTGGCTGTACTTTAGAATAATTTCCATTGGAAATGATTCTAAAATGCTGCAAAACCATGTTTTTACTGAGAGAAAAGACAAAATTTTAATTAACAGCAGACGACTATTTTCGGTTCCCGCATTCTAAGGGTTAATAGATTCAATATCCATGTAACATACCCAAGGACTTACCATTCTGAATTAAATTCTGTTTTCTGCTGTTTATTTTCCTTTTTTATTCATCTGAAACGGTGGTTGGTCGGTCGAACACGACAGATTAAATTAATGGTTGGGGTTCCTCCTTATAGGAATCACTATATGCCTGGTTACTGGCCCTCAGGTACATTTTTATCTTTGGCTCTTTTGTTACCTGGGAGTTGAATTGATCTGTTGTCCATTATAAAAGTATTAAAATTATTACTGATCCTACTGCTTTTGGGAGGGGCCCAAGTGATTCTGGTGTGGCGTGGACCTGGCATCAGATCAGGATTATTTTGATTTCAGGGCTGAATGTAATCTTTTTTATTGTAAATATTCAGTTCTGATTTTGGGCTTTTCTTCCCATTTGTACAGGTAATATATGGGATTTAGTACTAAACCCATTGACCCGGCCTTAAATGACAGCTGTTGATAGGCCGTTAAACCCCAACAAACAAACAAACTCATGTAAAACATATTTTGACAACACTTTAGAATCATTTCCAATGGAAATGATTCTAAAGTGCTGTCAAATCATGTTTTTTATTGAGAAAGAAGATTAAATTTAAAACAATAGCAGATAACAAAAGTTTCATGTTTCTCGCAGTCTAAGGTTTAATTGGATTGATGCATCAAATCAGAAATTCAACTTGTACCTTAATAATTGTATTCACTAATTACTGTGTCAATTAACTAATACATTTTCAAGAGTTACTGTCAGTGACTGTCTGTCAATTGAGTCAAGTCCGGATGCTCTTTCTTCCTTGTATTGATTCAAGAGACTGGAAATCACAATCTGTGTTACAAGTGTTGTGAATTAGCCAACAGTGTTTGTCTCCTGTTTTTTCAACTGACAGTTGGAGGTCGGCCTCCACAGAACGGGCTCTGATCCAGAACACCTACTACATGTTGACTATGGATATACATGTAGTGTGCTGATTGTTTGATATATGTTCTAGTTTATCGCCAATTCTTTATGCGTATTTATATGTATGGAATAACTGCGATTTAAATGCAAGGTATCCATAAATATTAAATTTGTTCACGTGTCATTGAATAATAATAGTTGAATATCATCTGATTTCTCCTAACTGCGTGGAAAACCTTATACTGTCAGTTTCATTGAATGTCAGGTTTACTGACATTCCATGAAACAGGACAGTAGGGTTTTTGACACAGGAGTTGCTATTTTATCAAAAATGTGTAGTATCTTCAAGTATTTGCATTTTACCCTTATATCCTGGACTCCACATAATCTTTTGTCACCAGTTTCCTGTATCGCCTCTGTGCTTTTGGCAATCCAGCCTTGATCCGTTGTGGACTCCTGCCACTTGGCTGCTTCCTGCTTCAGTATTGTGTTAACACCTTCACCCCTAAGTAACTCGAATGGAATTTGATATGTTAATTCTGCAACCAATTCAGTCAGTCACAAAATGATTTTCAGACTAGTCCATTTATGAAAAGGGGGTGTTTTTGTTCTTAAAAATATGAAAACTACTTGCAAAAAGTGCAGATCTTGATGAGACGGCTCGTCACGAGCTGACTCATCTGGATCTACACTGTTTGCCAATACCACTATACAGGCCTGTACATGTGGTGTTGAAAGGGTTAAGACCACAGTACCTGTAATTATTTGGGTCATATATAAGGGTGGGAATTGGCTCTATAATCTCCCATACACAGTCATTGCCTTCATATGCTTGCACAGAAGGAGGACATGTTTAGACTGTGGTCCAGTCAGTAAACAAACTTGTATGTACATTTACTAATTAATATGTGCATATTATACTTTTATGTGGTATTTGATAGATTTCTCTGTATGGAATATTCAAGGTATGGAATTTATTCACTAAACTTAACATCAGAGAAATATGTTTTATTCCGTCAACACAGTGCCTATGTGCCGTGAAACACGGTGCCGTGAAACATTTTTGATATCCAGTCAATACTATTTTTGCATTTTACAGCCATTTGTAGGTGTTGACGGGATAAATAGAATAGTAGGTTAGTGCCGTGAATGGGAAAAATATCTGGCGCGGCACGGAAACGGGATGTGCTCGGCAGAGCCTCGCCAATCCCGTTTCCTGAGCCTTGCCAGATATTTTTTCCCATTCACGGCACTAACCTACTATTCTCTATATAACTACTTATTTTGGGGTACCTGGGCCCACGCGGGAGGTATTCTGTAAGCCTCGGCCCCGTGCAGGCACCGGGGCGGGATCAACTGATCCTGAGAATAGTGCTGCAGTAGCCATTGCTTGTCGTAAAAGGCGACTAAACTGGCTTAACGATTGGGTTCATACTTTCCGGAACCCACTATACCGGATTTGGCCCTCGTGTACATTTTTGGCTTTCTTGTATGTGAGAGTTGAGTCGGGCTATGCCCCATATATAAAAGTAAGATTAGCGCTAATCCTATTACTTTTAGGGGATTGGATAAATGATGCTGGTGTGGCGAGGGCCTGGCACCAGATCAGGTTGTTCTAATTTCAGGACTGAATATATATTTTGATTGTAAATATTGAGTTCTGAAGTTGGGATTTACCCCCCTTGGACAGGTGGATATGGGACTCGACCCCGTTGACCCGTCTGCGTGTAGACTCCCTGAGGCTTGTACCTCTATGTCAGAAAAGCGGACGTTAAACCCTATTCACTCACTCACTCTGTAAGCCTCGCTTACTGACAAATCTAGTTCGGCATGAAAGTGTATTTATCACACTAGTGATGAGAATTAAAAGTATATTCCGAGAAAAAAATCTGAAGACCATACATGGTAGGCTATATTACTTGATGGGCTACTAAAGGACAATTTGAATTTGATATTTCTAAATTCAGGTGATATGGGACACATGCATTATTAACGTATTATAATAGACTTAAATTATTGTAAGTTGACATATTTGAACTTCAGAATCAGTTCACCAACGATAAGGTTACTTTATTGTCAGATGAAATCACTGATAATTTGACTATATTGTTAATTTAATATTATTATCCTATTTCATTCTGGTACATTGCATTTGGCCGATTTATTAGCCAGGTTTTTTGAAAAAAAATCCAGGCTATTGGATTGGCGAAAGCCGGGCGGGTGGGCGGCGGGCGGCATCCACAATCAATGTTAAGTTTTCGTGTTTGAGTCCATTTCTTTGTTACTGTACCACCTAGGACCACCAAACTTTCACAGCTTCATAATCAAGGGGTGCCCACCACATATCACTATCCAACATGTTACCTTTTTTTTTTTTAATTGACCCATTTTTTCCGCGTAGCCGACTTAGCCATTTTCAATGTTAAGTTTTCGCGTTTACAATGTGTGTCCGGTTAAAGTTTTTTGGTTAAAGTTTTTCCATCTACTATATCTATTTTTTTAGTGTCCATGCCTCGCCCCAAGGCACGACATGCAGGCCACGGCCATCTAGTCTACAAAAAGTGGGTATAATTATGTTATCCAAGTGTCTATGCTTTGAAAAAACCTGGCCTTTGTGGCTTTGCCTCGTTTCATGTTTTCTTTCAATTATGTTTATTAGCTCCATAAAATTTCTGAGGCTAACATGGAATGGTTTACTCTTTACATTCAAAATACACCATTACAGATATCAACTTTTGTAAATATTTTTGTTATTTCTAAATAACAGTATGTTGTGACCATTCATTTGAACCATCTCGACGAGATGGTTCAAATGGTGGTCACGACTTATACTTCGAAGCACATGTAAAGAAACTATTTAGGATTTTCCACAAACAAAATCGTGTATCCTCAGCATGAAATTGGTTGGTGTAGATCATTATGTTTTGCTGACTCATTTCAACCTCTGGCAATGCTTGCACCATATATAACTGAGAATAAAACTATTCATAACTTTATGGCGAAATGATGTTCACTATCTGTTAGTTAATTTAATATCATATTGTATCTTTGTGAAATTGGCCTTAGTGGAGCCAGGCGTGTAATGTGTAATGTCTGACATGGCTGGCCCCCTGTGATGGGGTGACCTGTCATGGACTATAGCCTCAAGTGGCAGATATATCTCCTCCAATTAACCCTTAGACCCCTACTCACAACAATTGTCGTCTGCTGTTGCTTTTATATCTTGCCTTATTTCTCAATAAAAACATATTTGACAGCACTTCAGAATCATTTCCAATGGAAATGATTCTGAAGTGCTGTCAAAGCATGTTGTAAATTATTCTAAAGTGCTGTCAAACATGTTTTTGATGATAAAAATGGAAAATAGAAAATAAACAGCAGCCGACAAAACAAATAAGATAGCGGTCTACTTAGAGTTAGCCCTACATGTGGCAGGCACACTTATTGCTGAGTATGACTGCCTGAATACGCCTACAACTACATCCTGTATAAGTCAAATACCATATTTATTCCAATAAATGTATGTAGACTTTTATTTTCCATAAACAAAGGACTATTTTTCATGTAGACTTCTATTTTCCCTGAACACTGACATCTTGGCAGGCCTAACACGGTATATAAGTAAAAACATAGTTTGGCAGCACTTTAGAATCATTTCCAATGTACTGACAAACTATGTTTTTATGGAGAAAAATATAAACAACAGTAGACAGCAAGTTTGGTTTCCAACACTCTCAGGTATAAACTGTGTGATTATAAAGTCTTCACATATCCGGGGTGAATCCAGGATTTAGATCTGGAGGGGGCGTGGATTCTCAATTGTAAATGAAACATACATTGTTGTCAAATATCCTAGTTGCGAACAGTTACTCTTGAAAATCAATTCCCGTACTGTCTGGAGTATATTGCAAGAGTTAGTGTTCACAACTACAACTTTCCTAAAATGCAAACAATTGATTATGCATTTTTTCTCATTTCTCATCAAAACTATATGTTGTTACCACTCAATTGAACCGTCTCGACGAGTAACAACAATATAGTTTTTGGGTGAGAAATAAGAAAAGCAATCAGCTCTTGCCACATCAATAAGTGGGTTAACAACTTAACTCGGCAAATTTTAGAGGGGGCGTACACCGGACACACCCCCGCCTGGATCCGCCCATGCATATATGGTACATAGGTTATACCTATCACTTTGGGTGAGTCATTGGAAATGATTCTCAAGTGCTGCCAAAGCATGTTGTAAATTATTCTAAAGTGCTGTCAAAGCATGTTTTTGATGATAAAAATGGAATATATAAATGAGTGTAGGACATAATCCCCCCCGGACAAAATCCCCCCCGTGCTGTTTTGACCACAGGCACAAAATCCCCCCCCGCATCAGATTTTGCAGGGTAGGACAAAAACCCCCCCGCTCAGATGCAAGGGGTTAGAACAAAATCCCCCCGCTCAGAAAATGCCCCCCCAGGTAGGACCAAAATCCACCGCTCAGATGCAGGGTAGGGACAAAATCGCTCAGTATGCAGAGTAGGACAAAATCCCCCCCGGTCATATACAATATTCCTAGCTATAATATTGTCAATTTTATATAACTTGATTGAGCTCTCAAGTATCCGTAGCGAAGATGTACGAGAGAGCCAAACCATGTAGTTATTGGTAAGGAATTATGTAATTGAAAAACAAATCTTGTGTCAGGTACCTTTATTGGCACAACAAGTTCATATTAAGCAGATGAGAATAACATTTAAGCACATGAGTCTATTAAACATTTAAGTCTATGAGCACACAAGTACACAACCACATGAGTCTATTATGCAAGTCTATGAGCACACAAGTACACAAGCACATGAGTATCATTTAAGTCTATGAGCACATGACTACACTATGTATGTAAGATAGCAAATGTTCAGACAAGTCGTATACATTCCCCGATGGCATACATGAAACTCGCCAGTGTCTTCTCCCCATCGCGGTATTGGCTGCACAGCTTCTTCAGTCGGTCTTGGTGAGCGATAGTCGCCTTCCGCCTTCGCTTGGATGATGGCTGTCCCGTTCTCCGTCGTTCCAACTCCGTGTTCACCGCCGTCTGATCCCTCTGTAGACATCCTATGACCGTCCATAGACTCGGGTTGCTATGTCCGATCAGATGTTTGAACGCGTTGTTCCAGCTCTCGCAGAGATTGTTCGTTCGGTCACCGCCGCCAAGTGTAGCCTCGTTCACGTTCCAGGTTGCCGGGGGAAATCGTGGCTGTGTTCGACGCATTCGGATGACGCCATTCGTTCCGCGGACGGTCTTGAAGCCTCCACTCACGTAGGTGGTATCGAAGTAGTCGATCACAGGTTCGAGGGAGTCTGGGGCGAGTTCCTTGAGCGCATCCATGCCCTCCTTAACGTCATCCACGGGCAGGAATGCCAGTCCGTCAATCATCCCCACGAACTGCTTGATCTCGTCGTTGTCCTTGTAGTCGGTCGCCAAACCTTCTGCTTGAACCTTCCTCCAAGTACTCTGCGTCAAGTGGTAAAAACATCCCTTAATGTCTACATCTCCTAACATGGTCCTAACGGCGTTGTGGATCGCAAGTTCGAAGTCCATTATGACGACCGATGGTGTTGGGCGGATGTCTCGCAGAAGGCACGCATCTAGAAGACTAGACAAACACTCCTCATACACTGACTGGCTCTTAGACGGTAACAAGGCATATACGGCTGATACGGCGACGTCGCCCACTTTCACACGGATAACAAACAGTTGTTCGAATTGAGGGGGAGATGTCCCAAATGTCCCATCCATGAACCAGGTGTCGTTGTCGGCGAGTAGGTTGACTCCGGTGTCCGTCCCAAAGATGATGATGCGGTTGTCGGATGCCCCGTTGTCATATAAAACGAAGGGCACCGCCGGTTGTTCGGTACTTGTCAGGGAATGGGTGAGGAATAGCGTTTAGCGAGTCTGGCTCTCTCGGGGCGCCGGCATGTTTGGTTCTCCTCACGGTCCGCTTAAGGGAGTCAAGTCTCCCCGCAGCAACACGTACCTGGAACATACATTATAATATTATGTAAACGTATATATATCACGTATAACTGCATCATAATAAATGTGAAAGTGAGACAAGACTCACAATATCAAATTATGGTGGCCATTTTGATTTTTACATTTATATCCATATTTGGGAATTGCTGAGTAGAGCTATAGATACTAACCTGATATATTACTGGCCGGAGAAACTGGCAGACTAATTGTGAAAATGAGACAAGAACCACAATATCAAATTATGGCGGCCATTTTGATTTTTTTACATTTATATCCACATTTGGGAATTGCTGAGTAGAGCTATAGATACTAACCTGATATATTACTGGCCGGAGAACTGGTAGACTAATTGTGAAAGTTAGACAAGAATGTTCATACCTGGACAGGATAACTGTGCATTTGGTCGGCGATTATCTGACCCGGTTGTCCACGACTAGACTTCACAACCGTCTTTATCCCCGATCGGAGTTTTGCGGCTTCAATGGCGAAGTGGTCTGCCTCGTGTGTGTGTGTAGTAGATGATGTGATCTCGTCAGCCTGAAGCAAATATAATAAAATTAATAATTACCTTTGGCAGCTCTGTACATATTTCATGATACATGTAGAACAAATTATTGGCATTGCAGTACATATTTCATGGTAGAACAATTTATTAACATTGCAGCTCTGTACATATTTCATGATAGAACAAATTATTGACATTGCAGCTCTGTACATATTTCATGATAGAACAAATTATTGGCATTGCAGTTCGGTACATATTTCACGGTAGACTTGTTATTGCAACTATGTACATATGTGATGGTTGAACAATTGATTGACATTGCTGAAACTTACACCTGAACTTACCTTCAAATCTGTGACTACGGCGCCGTTGCATTTGAGACTACCACGTTTCGAACATTCCCATCGTATGGACGATTTAGACTTTCTTCTTGGTATAAGAAAACCCATTGAAACACAACTTAACAGAACCTTTGTTACTGGTAATAAACTCCATAATGGAAGATTGTGATTCCCATCATGTTTAATGAACTTATATACATATGTTAATTACCACCTCAAATGCGTGATAACGGCTTGAGTGAGATATCTCATAATTATCAACTCATTATTAACAAATATTCATAAATAATTAAATTAGCCTGACTAACATGACGTGTGAAAGAGCATCAAAGACACCAATTTGAAAACCAAACATACTTTAATTAGCTTGAATAACATGATTAAAGTGATCAGAGAAACCAGTTTGAAAAATAATTAAGTGATCATAATATCATAATACCATCATCAATTATTCAAGAAACCAAAGATGTTAAGAATTATTAACAAAATTAAATGTTCTATGTAACTGGTTGTGGGGGGGTTTTGTCCTACCCTGCATCTGAGCGGGGGGGATTTTGTCCTAGCTGCATTTTCTTCTGGGGGGGATTTTTTCTACCCTACATTTGAGCGGGGGGGATTTTGTCCTACCCTGCATCTGAGCGGGGGGGATTTTGTCCTACCCTGCATCTGAGCGGGGGGGATTTTGTCCGCCTGTGTCAAAAAGCACGGGGGGGATTTTGTCCGGGGGGGATTATGTCCGGCTCCCATATAAATATAAACAGCAGACGACAAAAAAAAAAGAAGATATATAGCGGTCTAAGGGTTAAAATGGCCCTGGGCCGAGAACTTGTAAATGACAATGCAGCAGACGTGTGCGGTTTTCACTCGCAAGTAGAGCAGTTTGTCATTTAGTCACCTGATCATTACTACAAATCTGCCTGCCGGTGTGCAGAAGTGTGAAGGAGTGGGACGTTCCTGATTTACATTTACAGTCCGCAACTCATTTCCGCCCAAATGATAATGTTTGTAGCCATAAGTGCATATTTCACCAGAAACATCATGTACATATAACATTTGTTGTCTGCTGTTTATTGTTTTTATTTTCTCATTAAAACCATGTTTTGACAACACTTTAAAGTCATTTCCATTAGAAATAATTCTAAAGTGTTGTCAAACCATGTTTTTATTGAGAAATAAGACAAAACAGACAGCAGACGACAATTTCCCAGCATTCTTAGGGTTAATGGCTTTACCGCTCAGCTGTGGGAAAATACGCTTTATCCGCATATCTGTGCAATGTCGACAGCTGTATCAAAGTTCCTTGTAAATGGTATAGAAAGTTTGCTAAAATTACTTGCAATTTTCGTTTGTTTCGTTTCGTTTGTAAATGCTTGCCAAGGCAGTTTGCTATATGTGTTTTGGCAAGAACTGTAGATGTTATCATATATATTGTGTGATCGTGACGATGGTGAATACTTTCACATACACAGACTCGATTGTACGGGGTTAATTGTCTTACCATGTGCAACATGAATATGGTTTTTGTGAGTGAGTAGCTTATAATTACAATGTAAACATCTCACATGATGCCTTCCTATACAGTAGTAGGCAGTCAGTAGTCATGTTATAGATCAGCCTATACATCTGGGGCCCATTTCATCAAAATTGCAAAGTATACTTTTCTAGCAAAGTATACTTTGAGGGAGAAATTTTCACGTTAAGGATTAATTTATTAATTTTTATTATACTGAATTTATTACATTATCACAGCCATTTTGGCTGTGATAATGTAATAAATTCAGTATAATAATTCTGCATACTTTTAATCATCAAGTATTTGCAGTCGTCGATTCTATATGACATAATGCATTTCAGGAAAAATAAATGATTACTCCCTCAAAGTATACTTTGCTAGATAAGTATACTTTGCAATGTTGGTGAAATAGGCTACTGGGGCCCGTTTCACTAAACTTTGTACCACTAAAATGTTCCTAAGTGCAAAATTATAATAGTCTGTAAATGTCACATTAACACTGTTTTCTTGTAAACGATTATTGGATTTACATTTATTGAGCATAGGCTGCATATGCTATATGCCTATGCTCAATAAATGTAAATCCATCAATTGAAATTTCCAGACGATCCTAAATTTGCACGTACGAACATTTTAGTCGTACGACGTTTAGTGAAACGGGGCCCCAGTGGGCCCGCCAGTTAGATCAGGGTCTATACTGTTTGCTGTATAAAGGTAATACGTTATACCTGATGCAAAGGCGAGTGTTTTCTGAAGTTTTAGCTTGTCAAAATATGGCTTGCCAACTAAGAAAAACGAACTTTACATTTTGCGATCAGCAGAGCCACAGAGCCTCAGGCGCTGCACTGTTCGTCATTCAGTCAGTGAAACACACAATCATGCTTCTAACAAACAGTATAGATCCTTATCCAGAGCTCCAGATAAGTTTTGTATCTAAAGAGTATTATAAAGCCAGATTTCAAATTCAATGCATATTTTACTTTTACAAATGTATTATTGATTTTCTTCCATATTAAATAGGGAAACAGAAGATAAAAACTAATAAAACATTAACAACTTGACTTATTTAGCTGCAAAAGTGTTTGCTTTTTGCAGCTCAATTAAGTAAATTTCAACTTAAAATCATCAATTTACTCAATTTGGAAATCGAGGCATATTTTCACATTGGTGTGAGTATTTTGTACTCCCACTTTGATAATAAGTGTGTATTCTGCTAAAATAAATGCGTAAAATACGCCAATACGCACCTTATCTGGATCTCTGCTTATCGGGCTGAATGAGGGTGTAAGCGAGACTGTTGACAAATGTCGATCATAAGCCCAATTTCTCCAGAACGGCCATGTATTAATGTTTGGCCCAGTACCCAGCCAGTAGATAGAATTGGAGAGCCTGTCAAATAAACAACACCATCGTAGACACCAAGAGATTGTTCAGAAATGTGAATGGAGATAGATGTTTATTTGCACATGTACTGGTAGTCTTGGCAAGAAATAGGCCACTGGTTTAGAAAAGGTGTCTTGCGACATTCGTGACCAGTGTAGTCCAAAATCAGCCTGTGCAACGTATCTTATGTCATTGCTGCGACCAGTTTAGTCCCAGATCAGCCTGCGCATATGCACAGTCTGATCTGGGACTACACTGGTCACCATTACGTCAATTGAACATGTTTATGCATCTGTCTGAATAACAGTTTTGATCAATCTCTGTTTTTATACATACACACACATGATCATCAGGGTATACACTGGTCACAAATGTCGTAAGGTTCAGTTTCTCAATCTGCGGCCAAATACATACTATGCAATGTATCATGGAAGTTAATTAGAATAACATCAAGCAGATTTGTGAATTTTCAATCTTGTAAGTTGTAAATTGTTTAGTGTTTTTGTATACAATTCTATTAGGAAATCTGTCTGCAATGATGTGGTTTTCATGCAACATGTTCTATTTTAAGAGATCAAAACTGATCATGGTGATGATGAAGTGGCCCTTTAACACACATGTCGAAGACTCTGACCTGTGACATAAAATAAACGCCCATTAAAAATCCCAGTACCCCACCTACCTGGTTTCGTAATGAGATGTTTTTTAATGGGCATTTTCAAATCCAACCCTGCAGACCATAATTCATTCCCACGAATTAACACGAATCCTCGGGATTGCAGTTTTTAATTATTTTTCAAATTTTGAAGAAGAAAACAACCTATCCTTATTAATGGAATTGGCCATAATTGTCTATAACCCAAGTATGAACCCAATGCGATTTTAGGTGTATGTAAATTTTGAAATAATTTTGCTATGCTGATGCATAGAAACCATATGTTGTAACTACGTCTCAACAAGACTGTTCACATGATGGTCACAACATATACGGTACTTTTGAGATGATATGGTGGCTATAACTAAAAAATGGGGCTTGTGGGTTTTGCGACCAGTGTAGATCCAAATCAGCCTGTGCATCCACACAGTCTGATCAGGATCTACACTGTTCGATATTCCATCAATGAAACACCCATCATGTCTCTAACAAGCAATATAGATCGTTATCAGGCTACAGGAGTTTGCTACTTGATCCGGAACTACACTGGTCGCAAAACTCATTGGTATGCCCTATTTCTCCAGTCACAGCCAAAATAAGAACACTATTTTGAAAATGAAAATGGTGCCTTGTCATTATGTAATTTATTATCTAGTTGTGAAGAACTATGTATGGCCCTTTTATCAGTAGCCTATTTCATCAACATTGCAAAGTATACTTTACTAGCAAAGTATACTTTGAGGGAGTAATCATTTATTTTTCCTGAAATGTATTATTTCATATAGAACTAACAAATGCATATATTTCATGATTACAAGTATGCAGAATTATTATACTGAATGTATTACATTATCACAGCCAAATTGGCTGTGATAATGTAATAAATTCAGTATAATAAAAATTAATAAATTTATCATAAAATTGAAAATTTCTCAAAGTATACTGTGCTACTAAAGTATACTTTGCAATGTTGATGAAATAGGCTACATGTAACAAGCTTTGGATTGGCCCAATACACGGATAACATAACATGGCTGATAACATAATGTCGTAACATGCATTGACTTCGAAATTGCAGCTTACCTGGCTCAACAAATTGAAACCTGATGTTTCATTGGTCTAACGGCATCACATGACCTACCGAATGACGTTGATGTAATTACGCAATATAAACAAGTATGCGCTCTTTTCAACAAAAACTATTTTATATGCATAACACATTACCTGATAATGTCTATTGATATCCAGGTTATCAGGCTCGACTCAGAAATGGTAGGAATTCCTCTGCAAGCCGAGGAATTCTTACACGTTTCCTAGCCGAGCCTGATAAACTTGATATCAAAAGACACTAGCCTGGTATTCCCTGCATACAGTTTGGAAAGGATTACCATATAGTGGTGAAGACTATGTATGGCCCTTGTACAGTTTGTCCTTGTCTGTTTACAGATGTGTGCCCTACTAGAGTATGAGAGGTCCCCGTCAGGTGGGCGCCGCCAGCTGCTTCTACACAAACCCGAAATGTAACGCGACCCCCGCCAACTTGCTCCCGCCATCCACTAACGCCTGGAAACCATGGTCGTGTAGTTGTATCATGGGGTTGCCACGGCGACAGATATGGATTCTAGTCTCCTCGGTGACAGTAGTCTTGTATATAATGTTAGGTTTTAATAGTTACGTATGGAACTCTCTCAACGGGAATTCCAATCTCGCCGGCGATGATTTATCTGGATATGGATTCCGGAAGTTACTGGAGAATGGGGATATACGAAGTGACAAGTTACGGACAGAGAAAATGGAACAACGCCTACCTCAATGTATTATCGTTGGCGTGCGTAAATGTGGCACCCGCGCCTTACTCGAATTCCTTGATTTACACCCACAAATCCGCACCGCCGAGATAGAAACACACTTCTTCAATAACGATGAAAACTACGAGAAGGGATATAGCTGGTATCAAAAATACATGCCGTATTCATTTGCTGATGAAACGACAATAGAGAAGACGCCTCGGTATTTTATTTCGGACAGTGCACCGGAGCGAATTAACAGATTGAACATGACAGTGAAACTAATTGTGATATTCAGAAACCCCACTGTGCGAGTGATCTCCGATTATACTCAAGTGTACCAGAACAAAGTCAGCCGTAACAAGACAATAGAGCGATTCGAGGACACGGTGATCGACCAATCAACTGGCCGCGTCAACACCGCATACAAGGCTGTTCGCATCAGCATGTACTACTACTATCTCACACATTGGCTACATTACTTCAAACTTAACCAAATTCATGTCGTAAACGGGGATATTTTAATAAGCAATCCGCTGCATGAAATTAAAAAGATCGAAACGTTTCTGGGATTGGACCACCGGATAACGGAAGACAATGTGTATTTTAATGTAACTCGAGGGTTCTACTGCATGCGGCAGGGATCCTCACAACACTGTCTTGGTGCTACAAAGGGTCGAAAACATCCTCATATAGACCCGAAAATCATCCAGAAGTTGAACAGATTCTATCGGCCGTACAATAGAAAATTGTTTTCCATGATAGAGCAGGAGATGGACTGGGCCTAGGCAATCTTCATTCTCACCATCGCAGCATTGCATCCGGGTCAATGTCTGACAAAACTGGGTTTACATGGGCTGCCTCCTGATAAAAAGGACCTTTAACCCTAAGTAACTGAAATGGAATTTGATATGTTAATTTTGCAACCAATCCAATGGTCACAAAATGATTTTCAGACTAGTCCATTTATGAAAAGGGAGTGTTTTTGTTCTCAAAAAAATATGAAAATTGCTTGCAAAAAGTGCAGATCCTGATGAGACGGCTCGTAACGAGCCGGCTCATCTGGATCTACACTTTTTGCCAATACCACTATACTGGCCTGTGGTGTTGAAAGGGTTAAAATATAAAAAGGACATTTGTGACCAATGTAGTGTTTATAGAGTTAATAGATTGATACAAACTTGTCATTAAATTGACTGACAGTTAGCATAGGCTGATGCGCAGGCTGATCTGAGCCTATGCTGGTCGCAAATGTTGTAAGGTTGCTTTTCTCAGCCTGATTTTATTTGCGACTGTGACATATTTAGCAAGTCTAACACTAATGCAGTCTGCAGTCTAATAAGGATTTCAACTGCTAACAGCATAATAGGCGTTTCCTTTGAATGAAACTATGGCAACCAGAGTAGTTATAAAGAAGCTGTGGTGATGCTCGTCTCGCAGGCAATAAACCCTGTTTTGTCAGGTGTTGACCCATTTATCATCATCATCTTTTTCATCATCATAAAATTCATCATCGCATTACCACCACATTATGTCGTCATTTGGTCATCATTTGGGAAATAATGAAGCCATAGTATCATTAGTGATTATTAACCCTGAGAACGTGGGAAACGTAAATTGTCGTCTGATGTTGATTTATGTTTTGACAACACTTTAGAATAATTTCCATTGGAAATGATTCTAAAGTGTTGTCAAAACATGGTTTTGATGAGAAAAATGGAAAATAAACAGCAGACGACAAATTTTAATTCAGCATTGTAAGGGTTCAAACTTCTAAAACAGAAGGTTTGCTGGCTGAATTGCTGATCATAGAGGCACTAAGCCCTGTTTCACCAGATTGTGGCATATTTATTATCATTGTCACCACCATTACGATTATCGTGGGTGGCAGGTGGGAGCACGTGATGGGTAATTTAACGATCAGGTTCATCCTTACTGGAATCCCGACTGGAGACCACTAGCCGATTTCATCAACAGTGCAAAGTATACTTTACTAGCAAAGTATATTTTGAGGGAGTAATCATTTATTTTTCCTGAAATGCATTATTTCATATAGAACTAACAAATGCATATATTTCTTGATTAAAATTATTATACTGAATGACAAATTATTATGCAGAATTATTATACTGAATTTATTACATTATCACAGCCAAATTGGCTGTGATAATGTAATAAATTCAGTATAATAAAAATTAATAAATTTATCATAAAATTGAAAATTTCTCCCTCAAAGTATACTTTGCTACTAAAGTATACTTTGCAATGTTGATGAAATAGGCTACTGGTTTGGCCCTCACGTACGTCTTTGGCATTTTGTGTGTGAAGTTGAATCTGGTTATACCCCTTATGTGAGTATTACGATTATTCGTAATCCTATTTTAGGGGAAGGGGCCAAGTGACTTTGGTGTGGTATGGACCTGGCACCAGGTCAGGTTATTCTAATTTCAGGGCTGAATATATTTGTTCTCGATGTAAATATTCCGTTCTGATTTTGGAATTTTCCCCCCAGTGCAGCAGGTTAAAATGGGATCGAACCGGTATGCCTGGCCTTACATGACCGTAGCTGTTGATAGGCCGTTAAACACTAATAAACAAACAAACAAACAAACATTACGATTATCATCATTGTTTGATGAGCAATTCAGTTAGGTTAGCAAATGTATAAAATCACAATTATCTTACTTTAGAATCTCTTTTGAGGCATGCAATGTTGGAATAGACATAGTTTTAATATATTACGTTAAATTGGTTAGATTAACTCTTTGCATGCTGGGAAATATGTGGGCTATTATATAGTTCAAAACTAGCGGACAATAATTCATCATATTTTCTTGTATTTATACCCCCCGCAACGAGTTGTGGGGGGGATATACTGGAGTCAGGTTGTCCGTCCATCCGTCCGTCCGTCCGTCCGTCCGTCCTGATAAACTTAACATCAGAGAAATATTGTTATAACTTCTATTTCCTTCATCTAAAATGCTTGATATTTCACACATGCATTCCTGTAAGGCTCTACTACCATGCTGTGCCAAATCCACGACCGCCCAACCCCCGCAGATCCCAAGGTCAAGGTCAATTACTTAGTCCGTAAACTTAACATCAGAGAAATATTGTTATAACTTCTATTTCCTTCATCTAAAATGCTTAATATTTCACACATGCATTCCTGTAAGGCTCTACTACCATGCTGTGCCAAATCCACGACCGTCCAACCCCCGCAGATCCCAAGGTCAAGGTCAAATACTTAGTCTCTTTACAAAACTTAACATCAGAGAAATATTGTTATAACTTCTATTTCCTTCATCTAAAATGCTTAATATTTCACACATGCATTCCTGTAAGGCTCTACTACCATGCTGTGCCAAATCCACGACCATCCAACCCCCGCTGATACCAAGGTCAAGGTCAAATACTTAGTCTCTTTACAAAACTTAACATCAGAGAAATATTGTTATAACTTCTATTTCCTTCATCTAAAATGCTTAATATTTCACACATGCATTCCTGTAAGGCTCTACTACCATGCTGTGCAAAATCCATGACCGTCCAACCCCTGCTGATCCCAATGTCAAGGTCAAATACTCTTTACAAAACTTAACATCAGAGAAATAAGTTATAACTTCTATTTCCTTCATTGAAAATTCTTATTATTTCACTTGTGCATTCCTCTAAGGTTGTACTATCATGCTGTCACAAATCTACGAGTGTCCAACCCCCGCTGATCCCAAGGTCAAGGTCACATACTTAGTCTCTTTACAAAACTTAACATCAGAGAAATATGTTATAACTTCTATTTCTTTCATTGAAAATACTTAATATTTCATATGCTGTGACAAATCCCCGCTGATCTCGAGGTCAACGTCACATACATACCGTATAACCTCGGCTTAACGCCCCCCTCCTAATAATTTTTTATTTTTTTTTTACTGGCTAATAAACGCCCCCCTCCCCAAAAAAAAAAAATTTTTTACCAATGACCGCCAATTTCAAACACAAATAATCCTTAAATCCTTATTTGTGTTTGAAATTGGCGGTCCTTGGTATTATTATTTTTTTTTTTTTTTTTATTTTTTTTTTTTACTGGCTAATAAACGCCCCCCCCCCCCTTTTGTAAAATGTAACGCCTCCGGGGGCGTTAATTCGAGGTTATACGGTAGTCTCTTTACAAAACTTAACATCAGAGAAATCGGTTATAACTTCTATTTCCTTGCTCGGATCTGCTTCACATTTCACACACTCATTGCTCCAATGGACCTCTACCACCCTGTGACAAATTCACGTTCATGCCGCTCACGCTAATCCCAGAGTCAAGGTCACAAGCCCACACACTTGGAAATTTGTACATATTTTAGGGGTACCTGGGCCCACGCGGGGGGTATTCCGTAAGCCTCGCTTACTGACCAATCTAGTTCTCCCCGTAAATATCATGAATATGTCTTGGAATCTCATTAGAATTGAGTCCTGAGGACTCAATTCTAATGAAATTTCAAGACATATTTACAGAGAGAAATAAAACACATACTCCTAATTCGTTTAGCGGATATTTTCTCCGCTAGCATGCAAAGAGTTAATACTATTGTTGTTTTCAATGTAAAGTTAACCATCATGACGTCAAAACTAAAAACTACACAAATTCTAACATCGCTTATGCCTTGTGAGTTGTTCCGACAGAAGTTAGTGGTTATTATGTTCCACCTGTGTAACATAGTTGTAAGACTTTATTAGCTACTCCGAGGAAATAATCATTTGTCATCTAAGCATTGTGGTTCCACTTATTTTCCTTATTCTGTTGATACACATGCCAATAGAAATATATCTTACGATCACTCATTTGAACTAGTTTCCTGAGATAGTGAAAATGACTACTGTCTGTTTCACGTTAACCTGCCCAACTTTTACACCTATTTAAACACCCTAAAACTCTTATTTTTTGGCATAAAATCATTTTTCAGCAAAATTTAGCAATGAGCCATCTTTTTATTTTTTGAATTTCGGTCCTATAATGAAGTAATAGCCATAAATCAAGAATTGAATGCAGGGCTGCAATGTTAAAATGTCGCGTGCGGTCAGATTTTCAACATTTTTCTAGCATCGAACTGCTTGCTGGATTTCATCATTAAAAAAAAGACACTAATCTTGTATTTATGAGAGCAAATCTTGCCAGGTTGAAACATAAAGGAATCAAGCCTCCATTTCTCGGTGTTCGTACAATAATTCCAGAAGAAAATGCCGAGAATTTGGTAAAAATACAACATGATGTCATCATCATCTGCTACAGCTTTCGTATCTATTGACAACGCCAAGCTGAGGTTGGCACGCTGTTCCTACCATGCAAAATTAATTGCACATATCCTTGCACATCGACACCGGTGTAAATCTACATTCTCTAATGGTATGACTTGGGAACACCATATGTCATTTCCGACGGAAGTATACAGTCACTTCCTGTGAGCTAGTTTCTTTGCCGGACAAATTTCCGGCGGACAACTTCGAAATAACTTTGTTATTAGACGGATTTTCTTGAAATAAAAAGTAGGCTCATTTCTAAAAAATAGTTTTACATTGTTTTATATAAAAAAAATAAGCAGTTTGAACTTTGGAGTGTTTTTATAGCAATAAATCTTGGGCAGCACTTCGTGGAACAGACAATAGTCACATAAT
The DNA here is from genome assembly GCA_029237695.1 of Conchocele bisecta. NCBI lineage: Eukaryota > Metazoa > Mollusca > Bivalvia > Lucinida > Thyasiridae > Conchocele > Conchocele bisecta. The sequence goes on from CM055268.1 coordinate 39,154,437, forward strand.
TATATGATGTGGAGAAAGGGGAAATAGATGAAAAACGTTTTGCAATTTCTTACTTATACAGTGGGTTCTGCTTCTTAAGCCATTACTTTCAGAATGCAGTTCCAGGCATAAGCAATTTTGAAACTTATCTGTACCTATTTTCATCAATACTCAATGATTATATGTTGTAGCTCATTTGAACCATCGCAGTGATATCTCTGAGTGATATGGTACAAATGGTGGTCATATCATACACATCTGATGAGGAATTTTTAAGAAAATATTTGAAAATGTCTGTCAGTAAAATGGTGCATCTTCCAATTGTATTGAATTCCAAGAGCAATTGGGAATGAGCCTCAATGAGATGCCGGCTCTAGCACAAGGTTGGCAACCATTTGTATCCCACGTGGAGATCTACTGTCTGTTTCACGAAACCTGGCCAAATTTTACGGCTATATAAACAATGCAAAAACAATATTTTTTTGTGATAATAGTAAATTAAAGCAAAATTTAAGACGAGCCTTCTTTTTGTTTCGTGAAATTTGGTCAAATATTGATTTTATTGCGGAAAAACAATTTCCCCATGTTAATTCCCCATAGACATGTATGTCTATGGGGACTTAACATGGGGACATTTTTTAGAATTTCAGAAATACTGGACCGATTTTCAAAATTTAACTTTTATTAACTTTTATTTTCTTAGTTAGATCATTTCCAAGATATCTAGCCAGGTTTCGAAGTCAATTTCCAATTTTTTTTGTTTTTTGACTCCTCCCACAGCTCCCTCCACTTCCTTTTCCCCCATGTTAAATTCTCAGACAAATTATTTTTCGTAATAAAATCAATATTTGACCGAATTTCACGAAATAAAAAGAAGGCTCATTCTTAAGTTTTCCTTTAATTTAATATTATCGAAAACAATATTGTTTTGGAATTGTTTATATAGCCGTAAAATTTGGGCAGCTTTCGTGAAACAGACAGTAGCTACATAAATTCCAATTTTCTTGGCTCTACACTATGCAGATGTTTTTACACAATTAACCCTTACACCGCTATCTTAATTTTTTGTTGTCTGATGTTTATTTTCTATTTTCCATTTTGATCACCAAAAACATGCTTTGCCAGCACTTTATAATAATTTACAACATGCTTTGACAGCATTTTTGCGTGTAGCGGTCTAAGGGTTAACCCTTTGAACCCGAAAGGCCGCTATAGCGGTTTATGCAAACAGTGCAGATCCAGATGAGCCGGCTCGTAACGAGCCGTCTCATCAGGATCTGCACTTTTTGCAAGTAATTTTCATATTTCTTAGAACAAAAACACCCCTTTTTCATAAATGGACGAATCTGAAAATCATTTTGTGACCATTGGATTGGTCGGAACATTAGCATATCACAGTCCATTCCAGTTACTTAGGGTTGAAAGGGTTAAGGGTTGAATGTACTAACCACTCGGTAGCAAGAGTTATTTTATTAGATTGAATATGTAATTTTTCACATGGTTTCCAGTATGGTAATGTCTTCCATGTCATGTGGGGTATTGAGAAAACGTATCAACATTTTCTTTATGTCTAATTCAAAATACATGTTGTTATCAATCATTTGAACCATCTCGATGAGACGGTTCAACTGATTGGTGACAACATATACTTTTGGTTAGGAATAAGAAAAATAAGAAAAAATATCCATGTCAAAAATGTTCTACATGAAATGTGTTTACCCTTAGAATGCGGGAAACATAAATTGCCATCTGCTATTGTTTCTGATTTTCTCAATAAAAACATGGCTTGACAGCACTTTAGGTGTAAATGATTCTAAAATTCTGTCCTATTAAACCATGTTTTTATCAAGAAAAATGAAAAAAATAAAGAAAAAAAAGCAGATAACAAAGCAGAGAACAAAATTTACTTCAGCATTGTAAGGGTTACTAGACAACAAGGTCAGTTTTCTGGAGCCACAAGACTGGCCATAGCTGATGTAAGTGAGCAGCGAAACGTTTCCCGAGAGGAAGTCGCGTTCACGCGACGTCGCGGTAAATCTCCACATTGTAGGGTTCGTCATTCAATTGTACCATCCATGTAGAGCACTTACGGAAACTGCCTGTCCATTAGGGTGATCTTGTTTCCTCGAGATTGATGGACACTCTCTTGGTCGTGGTAGACTATGTTATGTTTGGGCCGCCATGAGAAAATGGATTTATTGAAGTTTGACCAGTGTAGCTTCTGATCTGCTACTGCACTCATGCTGCCTGATACAGATCTGGAACCAGGAATGTTTTCATAAAATATAGGCAAACAGTGTAGGTCCTGATCTGCTCAGTGTGATGATCCTGGTCTACACTGGCCGCAAACTTAACCCATTGAAGACGGGATATAATAATAGTAGTAATAAGTGAAATCATTTTACCCACATTTTTTAATTTTTCGGTTGAACACGTTTCAATTAATTGATCCTTGAACATATATTTTTATTTTTATGAAATTTTTTAATTTTGTGCCATAAAAAAAGTACTTTGGTTCTCAGATATCGCAGCGTCAGAAAAAGAGCATTTTATCGTCGTGGAGAAGAGGAATAAAAGTGTACTGTAAATTCGCCACATGATCAATAACAACCTTGCATAAATATGTTAAATCCAAGCATGTCTGACGAAAATCGTGGGTGGTTGATCGGGCGACTATGGCAGCGTAAATTAACGGTCGGGGTTATTCCTTATAGGAATCACGATTTGCCTGGTTTGGCCCTCAGGTACGTTTTTATCTTTGGCTCTTGTTACCTGGGAGTTTAATTGGTTTATTGCCCATTATAAAAGTAGTAACATTATTACTGATCCTACTGCTTTTGGGAGGGAGCCAAGTGATTCTGGTGTGGCGAGGACCTGGCATCAGATCAGGATTACCGGTATTCTGATTTCAGAGCTGAATATATAGTTTTATCATTGTAAATATTAAGTTCTGATTTTGGGATTTTCCGCCCATTTGTACATGTACTAAACCCATTGACCCAGCATTAAATGACCTTAGCCGTTAAACCACAACAAACAAACAAACTGACGAAAATCTGGTGATTTTTCACGTTGAAAGTCGGGTTATAGTAACATTATCATTGTGCAAACGCCGTGTCAGAGAACCAAAGCACTTTTCTTATGCCCTGAATATACAATTTTTATTTCTATTTTTAATCTCAATTTACATGGCATGTTTTAGTTGAGATGAAAAAAACAATTGTTGAAAAAAACATACCGGTACCAACAAATGTTTTGCTTATCTCGACCTATGCCATTACGTACGTGATTGATGGCAGTTTGGCAGGATCTGAGACAGGAAATGTTGGTATCCAAACAGCCAGCAATTTTATGCAAATCGTTACAAAACGGAGGTTTACTTTAAACCTTGAAAAGTGTCTGATCAATCACTGACAAGCGGCACACGAGGCAGTGTACACAATTCGATGTCTGTTGTATTCATAGAGCCAGACAGCATATTCCTGAACTTTGATCAGTGTCTACACGTACTCTATATTACTTGATATTCCATCCATAATTATGTAATATCTTTGGTTAACCTATTTATACATAGCGAGGATGCGTCATTTTCTTTACATAAAATTCTAAATATTTTTCATAACTCTTTCCAGAAGTATATGTTGAGACCACCATTTGAACCGTCTCATTGAGAAATTAGAAAAAAACATAGAAACTGTATTTAATTTTTTATAACTGTAGGCTAGTATTGCACAATTATGTAACACAAAACTCAGATATACATGTACATGTATAAGAGACTGGTTCCAATGCCTGTCTATAACTCTGGCACCAATTTCTGGGAAACACAATTCACTAGGTCAGTCGGTGACTGGTTTAAGTATTTGCTCATCTGTCAGTTGACAAGACAAAAAAGCATATATTGAAGGAGTAGATGATCCAGCTGATGTGTTGCTGGCTTACATCGGTAAATATTTGCATAAAGTTTTGCTTAATGCAGTAGTCTGCAAATTATTAACCCTTACAATGCTGAATTAAATGTTGTCGTCTGCTGTTTATTTTTAAATTTCCAGTTTTCTCAACAAAAAACGTGGTTTGGCAGCACTGGAAATGATTCTAAAGTGCTGTCAAACCATGTTTTCCAGTGGAAATGATTCTAAAATGCTGTCAAACCATGTTTTCTTGAAGAAAAAAAACCCCGAAAATATGACAAACAGCAGATGACAAACAGCAGGTTCCCGCCTTTTAAGGGTTGACAATCCTGAATAAAATGCTGTTTCCATTCTTACGGTACTGTATATATTCCATAATGATTGACTGAATGGGGTTTGACTGCTGGGCTGGCGTGTTTTACCCATCTATAGATGCACATCGCAGCGATCCTGCATTACACGCGCCACAGCAAGGTACCATTATGTTTATCACGGCAAACAACCAACCCGCTGTTTCCATATGTGGCCGTGACTAGAGAGAGACTTGGGGCTTAAGAGATTCATGACCAGTGTATTTCTCTATCAAATAATACAATGCAATACAATTTATTCTGGCTTATAACATAAATTTGGTGTGGTATGGACCTAAAACAGAAGGTTTGCTGGCTGAATTGCGAATAGTGAATCGCTGATCATAGAGGCACTAAGCCCTGTTTCACCAGATGTGGCATATTTATTATCATTGTCACCACCATTACGATTATCGTGGGTGGCAGGTGGGAGCACGTGATGGGTAATTTAACGATCGGGGTTCATCCTTACTGGAATCCCAACTGGAGACCACTAGCCGATTTCATCAACAGTGCAAAGTATACTTTACTAGCAAAGTATATTTTGAGGGAGTAATCATTTATTTTTCCTGAAATGCATTATTTCATATAGAACTAACAAATGCATATATTTCTTGATTAAAAGTATGCAGAATTATTATACTGAATTTATTACATTATCACAGCCAAATTGGCTGTGATAATGTAATAAATTCAGTATAATAAAAATTAATAAATTTATCATAAAATTGAAAATTTCTCCCTCAAAGTATACTTTGCTACTAAAGTATACTTTGCAATGTTGATGAAATAGGCTACTGGTTTGGCCCTCACGTACGTCTTTGGCATTTTGTGTGTGAAGTTGAATCTGGTTATACCCCTTATGTGAGTATTACGATTATTCGTAATCCTATTTTAGGGGAAGGGGCCAAGTGACTTTGGTGTTGTATGGACCTGGCACCAGGTCAGGTTATTCTAATTTCAGGGCTGAATATATTTTTTCTCGATGTAAATATTCCGTTCTGATATTTGGATCTTCCCCCCAATGCAGCAGGTTAAAACGGGATCGAACCCGTTTGCCCGGCCTTACATGACCTTAACTGTTGATAGGCCTTTAAACACCAATAAACAAACAAACATTATCATTTGAATTTAAATAGTTTGAAGTAGTGATAATCGTTAGATCGCAGATTGCAACCACAGTGTCACCCGTTTTTGGATGTCTCTCATTGGTAGCCTGATAACTGTCCATATTGCATGTTAGAAGCATGACGGGAGTTTCATTGATGGAACGGCGAACAGTGCAGATCCTGATCAGACGGTGTGGTTGCAAAACCCATAAGCCCCATTTCTCCGGTTACAGCCACATATCGAATCCAGCTGTATCATCTCATTACCACCTCATTTCCATATGGCAAATATGTAAACACATGCACGAGAAACATGAATGAATATTTATGATTATGTTAATATGACTACATGTTTTTATCATTATGCATACCATGACATTACATGGACCCTGTGTATGATGTGCGATTTGTCGGGAGCTTATTGTGTGCAATCAGCGTAGCCCCAGATCAGCCTGCGCATCCGCACAGTCTGATCAGGGCCTACACTGATTGCTAGTGTGTCGGGCTGTATCGGTGTACTATGGAACTACAGTCGTTAACCCATTGAAGTTTATGGAGGCAATACTGTTTATTGAAACAATCTGATTATTTTGTTTATCTCTCCGTAGAAGTATATGTTGCTACCACTCATTTGAACCGTCTCATTGAGACGGTTCATATGAGTGGTAACAACATATACTTTCGACCAGAAATAGAGAAAATAGGGCAAAAAAAATCTCCAGATTTTCATACTTTTGTAATTGTATTAGGCCTATAACGGGCTAAGGGCTCAATAAGCCCTTTTCCCATGTCTCATTGGTAAACATGTTAGTATAGGTGATTTTCATGTGATTGCCATTGGAGGAAAATAAGCCAGCATGGGATAATATCACATATGGGCCCACGATCTGACAAAACTGGGCTTGTTTTATTCCCGACCAGCGTAGATCCTGATCAGCCAGCATACCAATATAACCTGATATTAAACAGCTTTCATCAGCGTATTTATAATGGACTCCATCATATGGTTCACTGACCAGCTGGCGACCAGTGAAGACTCTGATCAGACTGGTCTGTATATTTGTTTGGTACAAAGGCAATAAACCCAGTTTCGTCAGATTGTGAGCCCGTTATACATGTACTTTATTTTTTACTTCATATTTTGGTTTATTCAAATAAAATGTTGAAATAAATTTGAGCCTTTATAAAAAAAGTTAGTTCCAAAAATGTGCATTTTGTCACACACTATCTTTGTCTTTTATCAAATTCGTGCTGATGGGATATGAGGGGATAACATTTTGCTTTGAAAATTCTAAATATTTTCGTTATCTCATCAGTCATGACCACCATTTGAACCCTCACAGTCTAACTGTATCGTTGACGAAAGTGAGGTTACGACTGTGCAGGCTGATCTGCAGGCGAATGCGCAGGCTGATCTGGGGCTACGATGGTTGCATATGTCGTAAGGTCTCTTTTCTCAGCATGCAGCCCGAATTACAACAGCCCGATGTTTTAATACCAGCAAATTGTGTTCTAACAATTAGTATATAATTATAATCAATAACGCGTTAACATTAATTAATACCCTGATTGAAAAGAAAAACATCATTATGCTGCAATCATCAGTAATCATCGTCCTGTGGCGAACAGTTGATTAAAGAGGTATTACGTTTTTGTACATGTACCCATGATGTGTGTGAGTGAATGTTGGCGGCTGTGGCGTCATGGTTATACGAGTATATTGATATTTGTCTTACCTCTGTGGAAATCTAGTCTTTATTATCATAAGCCACTTTAGGCTTGTCTATTTAACCCTTACTACGCTGAATTAAAAATGTTGTCGTCTGCTGGAAATGTTTTATTTTCAATATTTCTCGATAAAAACCTGTTTTGGCAGCGCATGAGAATCGTCTCCAGTGGAGACGATTCTCATGTGCTGTTAAAACAGGTTTTTTGTTAAGAATTAAGGCAAAAATGAAAAACAGCAGACGACAATTTTCGTCTCCCGCGTAGAGAGGGTTAAACCTACATCATGCTAAGGATTCATCATTTTTCTGATAATTTTTTTGTTTCTTATTTGTCCTCGCAATCATATGGTGTGACCAATGACATCAAATAAATGGTCACAACAATAATGTTCATATAGGGTAAATGTGACAAGTAGCGAAATATTAAGAGTTTTTATACACATTTCTGGTTAATCGAAAATACTCCGTATATACGTTTTTAAATTTTAAAAATATTTTCAACCAATTTATCATTGAAAGTGTATCTTTTGACCACTTATTTGAACTGTCTCAACAAGATGGTACAAATGGTTGTCATGACATATACCTGACGATGGTGCATCCTCAGACTGTATGGGTTTAGCCCTTAGAATGTGGGACACCAAAAATTGTCGTCTGCTGTTGTTTTATATTTTGTCATCTTTCTCAATAAAAACATGGTGTGACAACATTTTAGAATCATTTCCTATTCTAAAGTGTTGTCAAAAACATTTTTTTGGTGATAAAGATTGAATATAAAAAATAAACAGCAGACAACAAATTTTAACTCGGCATCATATGTGTTTGAGCAACTGTGAGCGATGTATGGAATTGTGATATGTATGCTTCATGAGTTGACTATTGGTAGACCATGTGACAACTTGGTGTTGGCCACCATCAGAGGCTCTGAGCTCTGACTGATCAAGGTCTACATGGTTGGCTAGCCACTCTACATCTTTTTGTTTGAGATTTTAATGATCACGGTGGCAGGTGGGAGGGAGCATGCGATTCTAATTTCAGGGCTGAATATATTTGTTCTCTTCATGTGAATATTCCGTTCCGTTCTGTACTTGCAAAAAGTGCAGATCCTGATGAGACGGCTCGCTACGAGCCGGCTCATCAGGATCTACACTGTTTGCAAACATTGGGATATAGGCCTGTGGTGTTGAAAGGTACAAACCCAATTTTGTCACGTCACAGCCTGCCGAAGATTTTCTATGGATCTTCAAAGATTTAAGTTAATTCATTTGATAAAGTTAGTTGTAGCGTGGTGAATCTAAAACCGAAGCAAACAATTGACGAGATTTGAAAAAAAGAATTGTCTGCAAATGGCACGGGTTAATGTCTTGTTGGCGTTCGCTGCATTTCCATTATTCTGCTGCCTAATAAAGCAGACATACCGATTTCAAGTTGAGAGTAAAATTGATTCTGTTCAAGTATTACGCAGTCAATCGCTCATTATGTGGTCCAGAGCTCGAGGAAAACCAACAAGCCGATGACGTTCACAATTGAATCCTTCAATGTTAAATTTACTTTTGTTGTCTGCTGTTTGTTTTCAATTTGTTCAGAAAAACATGTTTTGACAGCACATGAGAATCGTCTCCAGGGAGACGATTCTCATGTCATGTCAAAACCTGTTGTTTTTTTTTGTTTAGAACGAACTAAAATTGAAAAGCAGCAGAAGACAATATGCATTTCCCGCCTTATTTTGTTAATGTTGAGCCTGAATAGGTTTGTCTGATCACGATTCACCATTGTGACATGTACTTGTCACCGGAACACCACCACACAATTGGCTTTCTGCTACTTTGACCAGTATAGCTCCTGATCAGCCAATATGCTCATAATATATGCACATGCATGAAAACATGGCCTTGATCAGACTGTGGATATGCAGATAGATCTGGTGCTATAAATTTGTCTTGTACAAATCTTACCACTCTTTCTCATGTCATGCCTTGTACATGCATCACTACAGTGAACCCTCTCTCAATGAGACACGCTTGAAGATTCTCTGGTTGCCACTAAATCCTGTTAATCCCCATTAAAAAAGTAATGAGATTAGTGCTGGTCATATTACTTGAAGCTAAGTAACTGGTGTGGAATGGACCTGGCACCAGGTCAGGATATTCTAACTTCTGGGCTGAATATATTTTCTGTAAATATTGAGTTCTGATTTTGGGATTTACCCCCCATCACTACAGGTAACATATAGGATTCCCGACCTAAAATGACCATATACACCATGAAATCAAACCAAATCTCTCAATCAGACACCCTTGAAGCTTCTCTGGTTGTCCGGAAGTAAGGGTATCTGGCACTGGATCAGGACACTGCGTCTCAGTGCTGAATGTGTTTGTAATTTTAGTGTTGAAACAACAGCAGACGGCAATTTACGTTTCACGCAGTTTAAGGGTTAACAAAATTATTTTCAGAAACAAATGTTATATCTTACATGTAGAGCGGGTTCAATCAATCGATCAATCAATCACTCCACCATATATGGTAGCAAACAGCCTGCTACACATTGATGACAAACACGACATGGTAGTGGTTTCTCCGCGGAACTTGTCTGTTCCCTGCAGTCGAGCTTGACATTGGTAAACACGGCCAGTCTGTCACTCAAAGTCGCAATCCGATTGGAAAATTGGGCACTTGAGGAAGCTTCAGGAAAAGATAAGAAGTTGTTGGTTTGCCTAATTGAGGTTTAGTATTAGGTCTTTGTACAGTGCTTTATCCTTCATTTCAGTCGCTACAACTTTAACCCATTACTATGAGGGCAGACAAATGGACCGTGATGTTACAAAACTGGGCTTATTTGTGGCTGTGACATGGGGCTTATGGGATTTGTGACCAGTGTATCTCATGATCAAATAGCACACTTCTCTAGTTTGATAACAATCTATATAGCTTGCTAGAAGATCGACTGGTGTTGCATGGATGGAATGGCAATTGTTATTGTTTGCCGATAATGATTTGGAAAAAAATAGTTTTTGTTTATGTTGAAAGTTGATAACAAAATTCAGAGCTCTCTTCAAATTCTTTTTGTCAATTTCACCCTTTCGACCCTAAATTACTGGAATTAACTGTCATATGTTAAAAAATGTTACCAATCCAATCGTCAGAAAATATTTTCAGACTAGTACATTTATTAAAAGTGTTTTTCTTCAAAAATATGAAAATTACTCTCAAAAAGTACAGATCCTGATGAGACGGCTCGTTATGGATCTACACTTTTTGCAAACACTGCTAAAGAGGTATGTGGTGTTGTAAGAATTAACAGAAATATAACTGATATTTGGAAATCAATATCAACAAATACCAAGTTATCTATTACCGGTACAAGGGAGGCTATTCCAGAACTGTGCTTCGTTGTACTGTACAAGACGTAAAATACCAGTTAATGGATATACCAACGCAATACTATCCTGTCTTAACCCCGTCAACACTACAAACCTCTATAGCGGTATTGGCAAACAGTGTTGACCCAGATAAGTCGGCTCGTGACGAGCCATCTCATCAGGATCTGCACTTTTTGCAAGTAATTTTCATATTGTTCAGAACAAAAACTCCCCCTTTTCATAAATGGACTAGTCTGAAAATTATTTTGTGACAATTGGATTAGTTGTAAAATTAACATCAAAATCCATTCCAGTTACTTAGGGGTGAAAGGGTTAAGTCACAGTAGACCCTGATCCGGTATCATTTCATATAATAGTGATTTGTCTCGACAAAATGTGGCCTATATGGTTGTTCCCCAATGCCAGTCGCCTATTTCACCAACATTGCAAAATATACTTTTCTAGCAAAGTATACTTTGAGGGAGAAATTTTCAATTTTAGGATAAATTTATTAATTTTTATTATACTGAATTTATTACATTATCACAGCCATTTTGGCTGTGATAATGTAATACATTCAGTATAATTATAAATTCTGCATACTTTTAATGATCAAATATATGCAGTTCCTAGTTCTATATGAAATAACGTATTTCAGGAAAAATAAATGATTACTCCCTCAAAGTATACTTTGCTAGAAAAGTATACTTTGCAATGTTGGTGAAATCGGTTACAGATCAGTCTTGAAGCCTAGTTGATTGTAATAAATGTGGTGAATGATTGACAGCCCGAATCACAAACTATAGATCTTGATATTAACCCTTTCACCCCTAAGTAACTGGAATGGATTTTGATATGTTTATTTTGCAACCAATCCAATCATCACAAAATTATTTTCAGACTAATCCATTTTATATGAAAAAGTTGTGTTTTTGCTATCAAAAATATGAAATTTACTCGCAAAAAGTGCAGATCCTGATGAGATGGCTCGTCACGAGCCGGCTCATCTGGATCTACACTTTTTGCCAATACCACTATACAGGCCTGTGGTGTTGAAAAGGTTAAACCCTGCAATGATGTTCACGTAGACATGTTTGTATCACAAATGTAACATGCATGTGTGTTCTGATGATGTGTCATATCACCATTGTATCTTAAGCTTACATGACGTACTGTACGATAACTGCATGAGTAAAATGATGAATAAAATATTTTTGATGATGTTGCTTTTTCTGGTATGTTGATAGTTCCATAAGTCACTTGCCCCGTGCAGGCACCGGGGCGGGATCAACTGATCCTGAGAATAGTGCTGCAGTAGCCATTGCTTGTCGTAAAAGGCGACTAAACTGGCTTAACGATTGGGTTCATACTTTCCGGAACCCACTATACCGGATTTGGCCCTCATGTACATTTTTGGCTTTCTTGTATGTGAGAGTTGAGTCGGGCTATGCCCCATATATAAAAGTAAGATTAGCGCTAATCCTATTACTTTTAGGGGATGGGATAAATGATGCTGGTGTGGCGAGGGCCTGGCACCAGATCAGGTTGTTCTAATTTCAGGACTGAATATATATTTTGATTGTAAATATTGAGTTCTGAAGTTGGGATTTACCCCCCTCGGACAGGTGGATACGGGACACGACCCCGTTGACCCGTCTGCGTGTAGACTCCCTGAGGCTTGTACCTCTATGTCAGAAAAGCGGACGTTAAACCCTATTCACTCACTCACTCACTCATCCTTGCCGGAATCCCGACTGGAGAACTGGTTTGGCCCTCACATACGTCTTTGGCATTTTGTATGCGACAGTTGTATCTGGTTATACCCCTTATGTGAGTATTACGATATTCGTAATCCTATTTTAGGGGAAGGGGCCAAGTGACATTGGTTTGGTATGGACCTGGCACCAGGTCAGGTTATTCTAATTTCAGGGCTGAATATATTTGTTCTCGATGTAAATATTCCGTTCTGATTTTGGGATTTTCCCCCCAATGTAGCAGGTTAAAATGGGATCGAACCTGTTTGCCCGGCCTTACATGACCTTAGCTATTGATAGGCCGTTAAACACTAATAAACAAACAAACAAACAACTCTCTAAACCAGACACCAAGAAAACACCTGTGCTCGTATTTTTTATGAGTTTCTTGGTCATTTATCTCGGGTGATAATATAAGGTTTGATCATGTCCAGCCGTGTGCAAACGTTTGCTGTGGCCCGAGGGAACTGTTTGAACCCCAAGGCCGCAGGCCGCGGGTTCAAACAGTTCCCAAGGGCCACAGCAAACGTTTGCACACGGCTGGACATGATCAAACGTTATTGTTACATTTCCAACACAAAACTGATGTAATTTGAGCATTATATTCAGTATTTTCAGTAATCGTCCCATTCACGTAGATAAGTTTTGGTATGCATATTCCGGGGCCGCGTCATGAACGCCGGTCATGAACGTCATGAAGTAGTGACGTCATGAAGGCACTTCCGCGTAGTGACGTCATGAAGGCACTTCCATTACGCGCGGCCCCGGAATGAGCATTGCCTAAAGCCATGTGCAAACAGCACGCGCTATTTGTTTGCACATATGTGCAAACAACGGAAACCATGTAACAATGTCTGTTCGTGATCGCATAGCACATAACTATGGCTCACAATGATCAAATACCTGATTTATAGTGAAACATCTCTAAGCCGGACCTCCTGAAACCTCTCTAAGCCGGACACCCTGGGGACCTCCTGAAACCTGCCAGGGTGTCTGGTTTAGAGAGGTTTCACTGTATGTGGCTGTGACTGGAGAAATGGGGATAAAAGGTATCCGCTTGTCTGTCGGTCCAAGATACCAGTAGCCTATTTCATCAACATTGCAAAGTATACTTTAGTAGCAAAGTATACTTTGAGGGAGAAATTTTCAATTTTATGATAAATTTATTAATTTTTATTATACTGAATTTATTACATTATCTCAGCCAATTTGGCTGTGATAATGTAATAAATTCAGTATAATAATTCTGCATACTTTTAATCATGAAATATATGCATTTGTTAGTTCTATATGAAATAATGCATTTCATGAAAAATAAATGATTACTCCCTCAAAGTATACTCAAAGTATACTTTGCTATACTTTGCAATGTTGGTGAAATAGGCTACTGGTTTAGAACGGTTACACTGTAAACGTGCCAGTCTGACTTTGTGGGATATATTGAGTTCATCAAACTGGGAATATTTTCATGAAACTTGCACCTGTGAACAGGTGTCAATTTCTAGTTTATTACACTATTTATGTTGTCATAGACAATTTATTGGCTATTAATTTTGTGGCATTATAATGTACCACTTCTCACTTAATGACCTATAATTGCTGTATTAGCCTGTATACATGGTAGTTATACCAACATTATGGCTGTAAACATGACAGGATCTGAGGTCAATGAAGTGCACTTCCCATACATGGCTAGTAGCCTCGGGCTACAGGGAGGGGTAATGTACCTACAAGTGGCTACAATGATCCTCAATAAACCAACATAACAGGTGGTCATTGTGGGGAAATATACCTATAGGACCTATATTGTAGGTCACAGATGGAAGACCTGTGACATAAAAGATGCCCTCCCACACTTCTTGTGGTACTGCACGTTACATATAATATACAGGGAAACCTCGCTAAACCCAGGGTGACTGGGTTAGCGAGGTTTCACTATAAATCAGGCATTTCATTAGTCGGAGCCATAGTTGTGTGCTATGCGATCATGAACAGACAGTCACCTGACATAAATGGTATCCGGACAAAAACCCCTTGAACAGAACACCCTTTGGGTAAAAATGACCACATGGACATTATAAACACCTTCTCAGTTTTTACAGGGTGGACAAAACCTTTCAATGGCCAAAAAACTCCTAGAAAATAAGATCACAGGTGTTTTCTTGGTGTCCGATTTAGAGAGGTTCCACTGTACCTATAGCATAGGCTCAGACCTGTGACATAAACAATAATGCCTATTAACCCTTAGACTGCTGCAGTAAAAAATTGTCGTCTGCTGTTGTTATATATTCGCCTTATTTCTCAATAAAAACATGGTTTGACAGCATTTTAGAATCATTTCCATTGGAAATGATTCTAAAGTGCTGTCAAAGCATGTTTTTTTATGAGAAAAATGGAAAATAAAAAATAAACAGCAGACGACAAAAATTAATTCAGCATTGTAAGGGATAAAAAAAATCACCACCCACAATTCTTGTACTGTACGTTACGTTATATATAACGTAATGTACAGTAGACAACAGGTAGGTGCAGTAATGTGACTTTGTCGTGGGCATTTGTTATGTCTCCGGTCTTCCGTCTGTGACCTATAGGTGATGTACATCACCAAATATGTACAGTGCAACATCTCATTGACACCTGGGGCTACAGGGAGCGGTAATGTGATTTATATCACCAACTATGTACAGTGTAACATCTCTAAATTGACACCAGTAGCCTATTTCATCAACATTGCAAAGCATACTTTTCTAGCAAAGTATACATTGAGGGAGAAATTTTCAATTTTAGGATAAATTTATAAATTTTTATTATACTGAATTTATTACATTATCACAGCCATTATGGCTGTGATAATGTAATAAATTCAGTATAATAATTCTGCATACTTTTAATCATGAAATATATGCATTTGTTAGTTCTATTTGAAATAATGCATTTCAGGAAAAATAAATGATTACTCCCTCAAAGTATACTTTGCTAGAAAAGAATACTTTGCAATTTTATGAAATCGGCTACTGGGGCTACAGGGAAGGGTAATGTACCTACAAGGGGTAACGATGGTTCCCAATATACCAACAGGTGGTCACTGTGGGGAAGAATATACAGACAAGTCAGAGATATGAGTGTAACCCTCACACCCTTATTCATTGTGAAAGTGAATGGGTTTAACGTCCCATCAACAGCTACGGTCATATAAGAGACGGGACCGCAGATTAAAGTCTCATCCGACAGACCAGTGAGATGGAAATGCTATGAAAGTATTTTTGATGCCCAAGACGAGATTTTAACACCAATACCTTCGGATTGGAAGTCAGGTGTTCTAACCCCTAGGCCAGAACCCATCCCCTTATTAATTGAATTATGTTAAGCCCATCCAAAATAAAACACAGTGAGGTCCCCTGAGTTACGGTGTCATGTTTAGAGAGGTTCTGCTGTATACTGCAAAATTGTGTACAACCGATTACAGACATATTTCGATTCATAAAAAATTTAAATAATTTTTACCCACATTTTTCATTTCTTTTTCATGTCTTCAATTTTGCTGTATATTTTGTGACCATATACGGTATTTATGGTAAAAATAAGCAAATCAAATTTCATATTCTAATGGAAAAAAGATATCGCACCTCGAAAGGGACAAATTGCTGGTAGTGCAGTAAAACAGTGGCTGAGGTATTTACTCGGCTAGCATTAGTTATTACTGACAGAACTGCTTACACAGACAGTTACCATACATAATCAGGTATATGTGGCTGTGACTGGAAAATTGGGGCTTATGGGTTTTGTGACCAGTGTAGATCCAGATCAGACTGTGCATCCGCACAGTCTGATCAGGATCTGCACTGTTCGCTATTCCATCAATAAAACGTGTCCTGCTTCTAACACACACTATATATTGTTATCAGGAGTGTGCTATTTGAGGAGGAGCTACATTGGTCACAAATACCATCAGCCCCATTTCTTCAGTCACAGCCACATATAATAATGGGTGTTGCAAAACAGCTGTTCCCACAGGTGAAAGACTCGTGCGGATGACAAAAAAATCCCATTATCCCACCAACACAGTAACATTCTACATGTATATGATAACGGGTGGGCAAGATAATAGATAACCGCTACTCACACCAATTGTCGTCTGCTGTTGCTTTTATATCTTGCCTTATTTCTCAATAAAAACATGGTTTGACAGCACTTCAGAATCATTTCCAAGTTTGACAGCACTTCAGAATCATTTCCAGAGGAAATGATTCTGAAGTGCTGTCAAAGCATGTTGTAAATTATTCTAAAGTGCTGTAAAAACACGTTTTTGATCATAAAAATGGAAAATAGAAAATAAACATCCAGATGACAAAAAAATTAAGATAGTGGTCTACGGGTTAATGACCTTTTTTTGTCTTCAGTCCAAATCTTTCACCTGTGCTATTCGCATGTTGGCCATCTGGTTTACTGTAACACAAGATGGTACAAATGCAGTACATTTACACTCGTTTTTTTTTTTTCAGTTCTAGTGTACGCGAAAACAAAACGCTGCTCTCACCCTCTGGAGGAGACATGGACCCAATTTCGGGTGTTGGGAATTTGTCGATTTCATAAAAAGTCTTATCAGGCGCGGATACAGGGGGGTGGGGGGGTGGTCCAGGGGGTCCGGACCCCCACCCCCACCCCCCCCCCCCCTTGCTCCCGGCAAAAAAAAAAGAAAAAAAAAGAAAATCTACAATACTCGAATAGTTGGATGACTTTTTTCGTGGCCTAGGTGTCAGGAAATCGCATCTGCGGCGATCTGGCATTTCAAAATTTCATGGGGGAGGACCCCCAGACCCCCCCGACTTTACGATTTCGCGCGCGCGGAGGTCGAGTACGCCAAATTTTAATTACAGACCCCCCCGCCCCTGCAATTATTTCTGTATCCGCGCCTGCTTATCTGCCATCAGTTGACAGACATCAACCCCCATCGCCTCACCCAGTCCCGGGCAGAGATATACAGTGGAACCTCTCTAAACCGGACACCAAGAAAACATCGATCTTATTCATTTATCTCTGGCGATAATGTTCATGATCTCATACTACACAACTATGGCTCAGAACGACCAAATGCTCGATTTACAGTGAAACCTCTCTAAACCGGACACCCTGGGAAGTCTCCAGGGTGTCCGGTTTAGAGAGGTTTCACTGCATTATGTTTATTTACCCATGGTGGTACGCATAACCACCATTGGAACTGGCTCACTCAGTCATGTCAAATAGTTGGTCACCGAATGTGCTTTTGAGGATTGACTGATTGACTGGGAATTAATATCCATTCAACAGCAAGGTCATATACATTTAGAGTACATCTCATTGATATATCAGGCATGGGAGTGGAACACTATCCCCAATCCTGAAAATTTATTTAAGCAGCGGATTGTGCTGCGATTTGCTAGGGGGGTCTGGGGGCATGCTCCCCCATAATATTTTTTCAATTCTAGATGCTCTGTGCTTCATTCTGAGGTATATTTAGCATTAAATAGATCACATTTTCCCCTGAAAAAATATATGCTATAATTAGGAAAAATTGGCAACATAATCCATTTCAATTTAAAACAAGAAACGAGGCAAAGCCGCGAAGGCCAGGTTTTTTCCAAGCATAGACACTTGGATAACATAATTATACCCACTTTTTGTAGACTAGATGGCCGTGGCCTGCATGTCGCTCCTTGGGGCGAGGCATGGACACTAAAAAAATAGATATAGTAGATGGAAAAACGTTAACGAAAAAAACTTTAACCGGACACACGGATGTACGGACGTACGGACGGACGTTCTTACATTAGGGTACTTATGTGGCTTATCACATGTTAAATATTAGCCACATAAAACGATTTTTAGCCACATAAAACGATTGTTTAGGTGGCTAATTGTAACCAACCCTATCCTTTAACAAGTCCATAACCCTGTGGGGCTAGCCACATACATAAGTACCCTAATGTGTGCCCG
Source organism: Conchocele bisecta (assembly GCA_029237695.1). Lineage (NCBI taxonomy): Eukaryota > Metazoa > Mollusca > Bivalvia > Lucinida > Thyasiridae > Conchocele > Conchocele bisecta. The sequence goes on from CM055268.1 coordinate 39,172,599, forward strand.
GACGGACGGGACGGACGGACGGTACGGACGGGTCGGCACGGACGGAACGTTCTTACAATGGATATTATGTGGCTTATCACATGTTAAATATTTAGCCACATTAAAAACGTATTTTTTTTTTTTAGCCAACATAAAGGATTTTTTAGGTGGCTAATTGTAAACCAACAACTATCCTTTACCAAGTCCATAACCCTGTGGGGCTTAGCCACATAAGTACCCTAATGTGTGCCTGGATGGACGGACGGACGGACGGACGTTCTTACAGTACTATACTTATGTGGCTTATCACATGTTAAATATTAGCCACATAAAACGATTTTTAGCCACATAAAAGGATTTTTTAGGTGGCTAATTGTAACCAACCCTATCCTTTACCAAGTCCATAACCCTGTGGGGCTAGCCACATAAGTACCCTAATGTGTGCCCGGACGGACGGACGGACGGACGAACTTACATTTTGGACCTTAGGGGGTACTTGCTATATAAAAGATCAAAGGAAATACCCCGTAAGACACAATAGGCTTACGGGGTACGGATTAAGTTCCATTGTGTTCTAACCCTAACTCATTGTCTTAGACCACGCCCCCTACCCCATAAGTACCCTAATGTGTGCACGGATGGACGGACGGACGACGGACGGACGGACGGACGGACGGACGTTCTTACTTTCAGGTAACTATGTGGCTTATCGCATGTTAAATATTAGCCACATAAAACCACTTTTAGCCACATAAAACGATATCTTAGGTGGCTAATTGTAACCAACCCTATCCTTTAACAAGTCCATAACCCTGTGGGGCTAGCCACATAAGTACCTGAATGTCTGCCCGGACGGACGGACGGACGGACGTACAGTACTATACTTATGTGGCTTATCACATGTTAAATATTAGCCACATAAAACGATTTTTAGCCACATAAAAGGATTTTTTAGGTGGCTAATTGTAACCAACCCTATCCTTTACCAAGTCCATAACCCTGTGGGGCTAGCCACATAAGTACCCTAATGTGTGCCCGGACGGACGTCCTTACGTGACATCCCTTAGGTGGTTTTTACTATATAAAAGATCAAAGGAATGACCACCTAAGGAACAATAGGCTTAAGTGGTCAACGGAATAAATCTATTGTATTCTTTTGTCTTAGGCCACGCCTCTAACCACCTAAGACCCTGTATGTGTGCCCGGACAGACGGACGGACGGACTTACATTTCGGACCTTAGGGGGTACTTGCTATATAAAAGATCAAAGGAAATACCCCGTAAGACACAAGAGGCTTACGGGGTACGGATTAAGTTCCATTGTGTTCTAACCCTAACCCATTGTCTTAGACCACGCCCCCTACCCCATAAGTACCCTAATGTGTGCCCGGACGGACGGACGGACGGACATATGCCAAAATGCCGACGATATCGCGCTTTCCGCAAGCGGGTGCGACAATGATGATAAACACCCATGTGAAGTATCAAGGTAATGGATGAAGCAGTTGCAGAGATATAGTACACAAAAAAACTTTAACAAAAAAATTCAAAGTTCAAATTCAAATTTGACCTTGCCATTGGGCACAGGGGCCGCACGGTTGGGGGTTAGAATGAAAATATGGATGATGATAAACACCCATGTGAAGTTTCAAGGTAATGGGCGAAGCAGTTGCAGAGATATAGTATAACGAAAAACTTTTAACCAAAAAACTTTAACCAGACGTACGTTAAAAAGTTAACGTTGAAAATGGCTACCGGTAAGTCAATTACGTAGAAATAATAGGTGAAGGTAAAAAAAATGGTCACATGTTGGATAGTTGTATGTGGTAGGCACCCCTTGGTTATGAAGCTGTGAAAGTTTGGTGATCCTAGGTTGTACAGTACCAACGAAATGGACTTAAACACGAAAACTTAACATTGTAAACGCGAAAACTTAACATTGAAAATGGCTAAGTCGACTGCGCGGAAAAAATGGGTCAAGTTAAAACAAAAGTAACATGTTGGATAGTGATATGTGGTGGGCACCCCTTGATGGAAATGCACTCAAACACGAAAACTTAACATTGATTGTGGACGCCGCCCGCTGCCCGCCCGCCCGCCCGCCCGCCCGGCTTTCGCCAATCCAATAGCCTGGATTTTTTTTCAAAAAACCTGGCTAATAATACTTGCAACAAGAAGTCAGTACATGTATAACAGGGCTTCCGCTGGGGAAAATAAAAGAATCGCCACTTAATAAAAAAACAAAAATAATAAAAAAAAAAAAAAAAAAAAAATAATAAAAAAAAAAAACAAAAAAAACAACGTATTGAATACAATTTCCATTGAAAATGATTCTAAATTGTTGTCATACTATGTTTTTCTTTCGACGATTGATATACTGATTGGGACTTCTCCATTCAACAGCAAGGTCATATACAGATGGGAATGCACCTGTATCGGTGATCACTAAACATTCAGCACAAAAATTAAAATAAAAACAGTGTTCTGATACAGTGCCAGGCACCCTTACTAGTAAATATGCAGGATCCTTTGGTCTTAGGTTTCTATACAAAAGACTTATTCCACATATTCTGGGCTAAATGATTTCCTCTGGTCAATGAATGTAGTACAAGCACACATGGACCAGCAGTTCATCATTTCACTGGAATGGATTTGGATGTTAATTTTCAGACCAAATCAATCGTCACAAAATGATTTTCAGGCTACCGGTAGTCCATTTATGAAAATGTGTGTTGTTTTTTCTTTCTCACAAATATGAAAATTGATTGCAAAAAGTGCAGATCCTGTTGGGACGGCTCGCAGGCCGACTCGTCTGGATCATCATTGCTTGCAAACACCACTATAGAGGTCTGTAGTGTTGAAAGTAGTCCCAGATCTGATGTTGTCTAATTCCTGAATAACTTTATTTTTTCTATTAGCTTAAATTAATGGTTACAAATAATAATCATAATCTACACTGGTCACACACGAGTATTTTTATCAATTGGGGGAAATCAAGTAATGTAGAAGATAGGGTTGGTGGCACCAAAGTGGTGCCGGTGATCTGTGGTGGTGTAAGTGGCCAGAAATAAAATGTTTATACCTGTTTATATCCCATAGTGCTTGGCTTTTAAGATCACGATCTATAATACAACAGTACCATAAATATTTATGTTACCATAATGCCCTCCCAGTATTTATGTATCTTTAAAAACTTCTAAAAGCTATAGAAGAGAAATTTCATTTTGAAGACTACCAGTAACTAGCTCATATGTTGGAACAAGAAATGGATGCTCGTCTCCCAGCACCTGAAAATATACCAACAGGTATTAGAGTTATTCTGCAGCAGACGCTGCGTGGGACGTATCTCCGGATTTTCGCCTGTGGGATACAATTATTGGTAAAAGTGCATCATTAGCCAATTAAATTTGGTCAGGACCAAGTAATATTGTCATACTGAAGCTCTTCTATTAAAAATATTTGTATGTTCCCTAACAACAAAATGATACCTAAGTGTTCATTTATTTATTTATTCAATGGTGTTTAATGGCCTGTCAACAGCTGAGGTCATTTTAGTTCAGTTAATGCGATTGATTTCACCTGTTGTGATGGGGGGGGGGGGAAACAGTAGCCGATTTTGCCAACATTGCAAAGTATACTTATCTAGCAAAGTATACTTTGAGCGAGACATATTTTCAATTTTAGGAGAAATTTATTAATTTTTATTATACTGAACTTATTTTGGCTGTGATAATGTAATAAATTCAGTATAATAATTCTGCATGCTTTTAATCATCAAATATATGCAGTCTTTAGTTCTATATGACATAATGCATTTCGGGGAGGGAAATAAATGATTACTCCCTCAAAGTATACTTTGCTACAAAAGTATACTTTGCAATGTTGGTGAAATAGGCTACAGAACTGAATATTTACAGAAAATATATATGTTCAGCCCCGGAATTAGAATAACCTGACCTGGTACCAGGTCCTCATCACAACAGAGTTACTTAGCCCCACTCCCTGCAAGTAATACAATTAGTACTAATCTTACTACTTTTATAATGGGTATAACCTGTAGCATATTTCACCAACATTGCAAAGTATATTTTACTAGCAAAGTATACTTTGAGGGAGTAATCATTTATTTTTCCTGAAATGCATTATTTCATATAGAACTAACAAATGCATATATTTCATGATTAAAAGTATGCAGAATTATTATACTGAATTTATTACATTATCACAGCCATTAAATGGCTGATAATGTAATAAATTCAGTATAATAAAAATAAAAATTAAATAAATTTTTAAAAAAATTGAAAATTTCTCCCTCAAAGTATACTTTGCTAGTAAAGTATACTTTGCAATGTTGGTGAAATCGGCTACTGGTGCCAGGTCCTCATCACAACAGTTACTTAGCCCCACTCCCTGCAAGTAATAGGATTAGTACTAATCTTACTAATTTTATAATGGGTATAACCTGATTCAACTCTGAAGTAACATGGAAGCCAAAAATGTACCTGAGGGCCAAACCAGGGATATCAAGATTCCGTTCAGGATGAAACCCAGTTAAATTTACCCTGGGCATAATGGGCTTAAATGTTAAATACCAATACCAACTGACCTTTGTAGATACAAATAGGAAAAGAAAACAAATCCATAAGTTATAGTACAATTGTATTTCACATACATGTAGTCTAGCAATATTATTTCAAAACAATATATGTGGCTCTGCCTGGGGAAATGGGGCTTATGGGCTTTGCGACCAGTATAGATCCAGATCAGCCTGTGCAACCACAGTTTGATCAGGATCTGCACTGTTTGCCATTCCATCAATGAAACATCCCTCATGCTTCTAACAAGCAGTATAGGTCGTTATCAGCCTACAGGAGTGTGCTATTCGACCTGGAGCTACGCTGGTCACAAACGCCATAAGCCCCATTTCTCCAGTGACAGCCACATATCAGGTCATCTGAGGGTGAACATACCGTATCATATCCCTGTATGGATGGAAAATGGGTACAATGGGCCCCATTAGCCCCACCCCATAAAAGTAACAGGATTAGCACTAACCAGACTATTCTTATAATGGGTTTAACCAGATTCAAATACTACATACAAGAAAGCACAAAATGAACCAACCAGGGACATCAGGCATCCGGTAAGGATGAACCCCATCTTTAAATTGCAGTACCCTTTGCATGCTCACAACCTGCAGGTCACAAAATAACATTGCACCTTTTGCACTGTTAAGATATTTTTTTATAGACGAGGATGGCCGCGGCCCGCATGTCGAGCCCGCCGAGGTATTTGATGGTCTCAGAGTGTATTTATTTGAAGTTTGATGCCAAATAAGCATACAAAGTTTCAAGCAAATGTAACTTACGGTTACAGAGATAGTAGGTATGTGAAAACTTTTAACGCAAATTTTGACAGAAACTTTAACGTAAACTTCTAAGTCATTTGACCTTGACATAGGGGCACAGGGGCCGCATGAGTGGGACACAGAATGAATATATGGATGATGACTAATAAGCATATGAAGTTTCAAGTCAATGTGACTTAGGACTGCAGAGATATAAGGTATTTAAAAACTTTAACGCAGATTTCGGAACACAAACTTCTAAGTCATTTGACCGTGACCTTGGACACAGGGGCTGCATGAGTGGGATACAGCATGAATATATGGATGATACTAATAAGTTTATGAAGTTTCAAGTCAATGTGACTTAGGACTGCAGAGATATAAGGAGATACGCACGGACGCATTCACGGATACACGGACACCCGGACGTCATTGTGATCACTATGTCTCGCTTTCCGCAAGCGGGCTCGACAAAATCTGATTACCGTAATAACCCTAAATATTTGGACACCATTTATTAGGGGAAACACATAAAACAATATTGTTTCCCTACAGTAATGACAGTTAGTATGGCAGCACTGGTTTCATCACAAGAACAATGTACGTGGATACAATTTGTTTTGGGAAACCCCTAAAGCAAAGTGTCTGAATATTTAAGGTTATTATGGTAATAAAAATAAAATACATGTACAGTTGCAACATGGTATGTTCACCAAAACAACTGTGCCCAATTTATGCAACAAACATGTTTACAATGCGTAAAGAGTACAAGTCACAGCACACGGTAATCGTCATGGAACGAGTGTGTTCATTCTTCAGTCAATGTGTGCTCCATATCCTGTGAATTGGTATACACGTATAGAGTACATGTATTTATCTCAGTCGCCTTATGGACAGTCCGAAATTTGTTTACATGCATTTAATTGAAATATTAAAGGTACATGCCCACTCAGTAGGCACAAAATGTTCTTTATAGGAATTAAATAAGCGTATAATTTTGTCACTATTCCACCAGTTCTAAAAATTATGAGTGCCCGCTATACACCACTACACCATTACCCCATGTATTCATTGGCATTATTATACATGTGCAATGATCATACTTTATATAACAAGTCGAAAATATTATTGCATATGAAAATAGCCTGATACCACCGCGCGTCACTATCAGTAAAATAAACATTACTAAATGAGTATATCTGTATAGCGGGCACTTGTAAGTTTTAGAACTGGTGGAATAGTGACACAATTATACACTTATTTAATTCCTACACAGAACATTTTGTACCCGAGTTGGCATGTACCTATTACCTGTGGCAGACTCATTTAAAGGTATAAACATATCAACATAGTTGTTTAGTGGTTCATGTTATGTTATATGTTATGACCACTCACTTGAACCGTCACAACATTTGCATTTGACAAGAAATAGAATTTTTTTTTAGAATTTTCCGTAAGATAAATAGTGAATCCTTAGAATGTACCATAATAACCCTAAACATTTGGACACCATATATTTGGGGAAACATATACCGGTAAATATGGTTTCCCTACAACAGCGAGGTTGACAATATTTAGGGTTAGTATGGCAGTACTGGTTCAATCACAATAACAATGTATTTGGATACAATTTTATTGGGAAACCCTTATTTAATAGGGGTTTCCAAAACAAATTGTGTCTGAATAGTTAGGGTTATTACGGTACGTAGGATAAAACTATTAGGAAGCTGTGTACAGGGGTGTGAGTAGCATATTGTGAGAAAAGAGGAAATTGGTGAAAAATGTAACAAAAAAGAAGAAACCCATTCCCCCCTCCACAAATATTGCGTAGTTTCAAAAAGATTCAGCACTTTATTTTTTGTAAATTTTATTAAAAAAGAGGAAATCTGCTGAAATGAGGAAAATTCACACCCCTGTGAGTTGCATGATTGGGGGGTAGACTTCACATTGACTGGAGCACCACTCGACAGGCTACATCGGTGTTGGGAAGACGTGATTATTGACCCGTTTATTTGTATTTACACAACTATTTTTTCTTATTTCTTCTCAATATATTGTGATTCCCAATTGAACCGTCGTGGCAAGACAGTTAAAATAGTCACAATATATAGTTTAGAGCAGAAATGTGGCTGTGACTGGAGAAATGGGGCTGATGGGTCTTGCGACCAGTGTAGATCCAGATCAGCCTGTGCATTCGCACAGTCTGATCAGAATCTGCACTGGTCGCCATTCCGTCCATCAATATAGATATCTGTCAGGATGCAGGAGTGTGCTATTTGATCAGGAGCTGCACTGGTCACAAATCCCATAAGCCCCATTTCACAGCCACAAATATGAAAATATTTAAAATTATATTATCATGGACGATGATTTAAAATCACTGAGTCTCAGCTCAGATATGCATACAAATATCATGAGAATAATAGCATAAAAATAATTTGATAATTAGATTTATATCGTTTTTCTGAACGAAATGCACTGAAAACCTTATAGTATATAGGTTAGCACTACACAAACTCATGGGATTTATTTATTTGATTGGAATATGATCAAATAAAATATGACATTTTTGTTTAAGATATTGGGCGGAAATATACAGCGGTTTAATATACAGCGGAAAAAAAATACATATTTAATATCTGAGACATGATACCGGTAGTGCCTTTAGAACATGGACAGTGTGAGCATTTGAATAAAGGAGACACGTAAAATATATACATAACAACAGAAAACCTTCATATGGCCCAACATATACTGCTGGGTATGTGGTATTTGCAGAATTTTGTTCAACCTGCTCCAAATTGTACAGTTCTTATCACTGTGAAACTTTGCATTTAAGTGATAGAAATAATACAAGATCTCACAGAACAAGTATCAATTACACATACACAACATTTACTTGAAGGACTCATATGTGGCTGTGACTGGAGAAATGGGGCTTATGGGTTTTGCGACCAGTGTCGATCCAGATCAGCCTGCGCATCCGCGCAGTCTGATCAGGATCTGCACTGGTCGCCATTCCATCAATAAAATACCCGTCATGCTGCTAACGGGCAATATATATCGCTATCAGGCTACATGAGTGTGTTATTTGATCAGGAGCTACACTGGTCACAAATCCCATCAGCCCAATTTCTCCAGTCACAGCCACATATGAGACACGCCATGTGATTTTGTACCTTCCGACATCTGCGTAATTTCATTAAATACGATTACAAAATTTTAAATATTTTTCATAAATAAAGTAAAAAGTTGACAACATTTTCAGAACATAATTCCGCATGTACTCTGAAAGTTTTGTCAAATGTTGACGCCATTTATGGAAAATATTGTAAATTTTATAAGTCTTTCATGAAATTACGCAGATGTCCAAAGGTACAAATCACATGGCGTGTCTCATATAAGATACAGCAATTCACAGTGAAAACTACACCATTATGCAGTGGATAAATATTAGTATGCTCTGGGGAGAGGACTTATAATTGTCAGTTGTCACGGTTACATGGGTTGACACGGCAGAGAAAAGATATCTTACAACATTTAGACAATTGCAGATCCTGGTACCAGATTATGATGTACTAGAACTGAATGACAAACAGTGTAGACCCTGATCAGACTGTGGATACACAGGCTGGTCTTGGGCTACGTTTGTCGCAACTATGGTAAGATACATTTCTCAGTTGGCGTTCCACATTTATTATTTGAACTTGTCTCTCGGCACACAAATGCACATTTGAAAACAAAGAGGGCCAGAGAAGTGTGGATTTGTCACAGCACGAAAGCAGACCATCAGATCCATGCAAGGAAACAGACATTATAAGACACTTACCCAAGTTTCGAATGTACCAAGTATGTGAGTGAGTGAGTGAGTGAATAGGGTTTAACGTCCGCTTTTCTGACATAGAGGTACAAGCCTCAGGGAGTCTACACGCAGACGGGTCAACGGGGTCGTGTCCCGTATCCACCTGTCCGAGGGGGGCAAATCCCAACTTCAGAACTCAATATTTACAATCAAAATATATATTCAGTCCTGAAATTAGAACAACCTGATCTGGTGCCAGGCCCTCGCCACACCAGCATCATTTATCCCATCCCCTAAAAGTAATATGATTAGCGCTAATCTTACTTATATATATGGGGCATAGCCCAACTCAACTCTCACATACAAGAAAGCCAAAAATGTACATGAGGGCCAAATCCAGTATAGTGGGTTCCGGAAAGTATGAACCCAATCGTTAAGCCAGTTTAGTCGCCTTTTACGACAAGCAATGGCTACTGCAGCACTATTCTCAGGATCAGTTGATCCCGCCCCGGTGCCTGCACGGGGCACCAAGTATGTGACCTTGACCCTGGGCTTAGAGGGGGCGGGATGATCGTGGAATTTTCACAGGGCGGTAGAGGACCATTAGAGCAATGCGTGTGTGAAATATCAAGCAGATCCGTGCAAGAGACATTATAAGACATTTACCCGAGCATTAAGGTTTCGAAGGCACCAAGTATGTGACCTTAATCCTGGGCTTAGTGGGGGTGGGATGATCGTGGATTCACAGGGTGGTAGACGACCATTAGAGCAATGCGTGTGAAATATCAAGCAGATCCATGCAAGGAAACATTTACCAGAGCGTTCAGGTTTCAAATGCACCAAGTATGTGACCTTAACCCTGGGCTTAGCAGGAGCGGGACGATCATGGATTTGTTGTAGGAAATATCAAGCGGATCTGTGTAAGGAATTATAAGACATTTATCAGAGCATTATGGTTTTGGGACGTACGTATGGACGGGACGTACAGACGCCGGTAACACTATATATATGCCTCCCTCAATATTTGGTGGCGGGGCATAAAAATTGTTGTCGACCGAGTTTTGCAACCATCATGTAAAACTACATGACAAGACAATCCTTGAGACAGAGAAAGTATTAAAGAGGGTTTATTATTTCGACTAGAATTTCTCAGATTTATATGCTACAACTAAAATTATCTACATACCCGTGGTAAGGAAATTCACAACTCATCATATGCCATTTGTTAAGTCTAACATTTTTGCTATTGGCTATTGTTTCCCCACACAGCTGTAAATGTATACTGGCTAATTACCGGGAACATTTATTTAGCTTATACGGGTGGGAATTTGCTTAGGTTTTCATATCCGTTACTGAGAACATCAATGGTCATTGCATTATAAGTACCTGGCTGTGACTGGAGAAATGGGGCTTATGGAATACGTGACCAGTCTTTCTTCTGGGGGCCGTTTCACTAAATTATGTACGACTAAAATATTCCCAAGTGCAAATTTAGGATCGTCTGGAAATTTCAATTGTGAAATGTACAGACTATCCTAATTTTGCACTTACAAATATTTTAGTCGTACAAAGTTTAGTGAAACTGGTCCTTGGTTTGCTAGCACATGCCTGTAGTCTGATCAGGATCTGTAATGCTTGCTATAATCATGATGGATGTTTACCTTACTGTATGGTGAACCGTGCAGTTCCTGATCAGACTGTCTGATCTGGCGCTACACTGGTCACAAAGGCCATCATAAACCAGATTTCTCAAGTCAATAGACACGATTTTCTCCAAACACAATTCCCTGATTCTATCAGCTAGATAATCTTTACACAACGGCAATACTGGACTAGGTATACATGCTCATATATGGACCATCCACAGACAAAGGGGACCTTTGTGATACTCATAGATCCTGCACAATATGCCCATTCTCACAATGGGAATATTGGTTCTTTGTTTATTGGTGTTTAACGGCCTATCAACAACTAATGTCTTATAAGATCGGGCCAACAGGTTCGACCCCGTATTTAACTTGCTGTATTGACCTGGTGCCAGGTCCATACCACACCAAAGCACAATGGGAATAATTACGCATGTACGCCATTTACGAATTTCATGAAATTATGCAGATGTCCGAAGATATAAAATCACATGGCGTGTCTCATAATTATGTCGTATCATACATTTTCTCAGCTCCGACTTTGGTCAGATAATGAGGATGATAAACAATTGAGCCTGATCTGATAATTCATTTCACAGCAGTACAGATGATGATAGTTCACTTATACAATCTGATTGGCCATCCATATTGGCTCAAGGATTAACGCTTAGAATGCAGGAAACAAAAATGACATTATCTCTGGACTCCATTATCATGCTCAAAATCAGGAAGTTTGATTGGTCAAGCCTGAGCTGTTCTCATTCTTGACCAAGTAAACTGCGTGATTTTGACAATGGATTTGGAGAAAGTGCTTTATATGAAGTTTATATAAAGCATGGACACAGATCACAGCCATGGTGGTTAGTTTAACCCTTAGACCGCTACTCACAACAATTGTCGTCTGCTCTTGCTTGTATATCTTGCCATATTTCTCAATAAAAACATGGTTTGACAGCACTTCAGAATCATTTCCAATGGAAATATTGGTTCTATCTATATTGGTGCAATCTACCGTTCGCAAAATACAAAGCATGTTGTAAATTATTCTAAAGTGCTGTCAAATCATGTTTTTGATGATAAAAATGGAAAATAAATAGCAGACGACAAAAAAATAAGATAGCGGTCCAAGGGTTAAACAGCGATTTCACTAGGATATACACGTCATAATTATATACACACTAATATCAGAGAATTGTCCATTTGAGAAAAAGCTATACAGCTATGGAAACAAGCCATGTGATTTTGTAACTTTCGTGGGATTGCATTATGCATATTGGGATTTACCGTTAATGGCATCATGCAATATTTTTCACGGCAAAATGACACCGACCGATATGGGCCCGGTAAATGTTTTCAAAAGATAATTAAAATAATAGAGGCCAGATTGTGATTCGGCAGAGAAAATGTCGACCGGATCTGATCTTGGTATACACTGTTCGCCTTCGGTATAGAAAATGTGTACCGAATGTGACACAGGGCCGGAACGAGTAAGGCGCGAGTAAGGCGCGAACTGTTTACAATACGAATCCAATATTCCAATACCGGATTTTACCCCAAAGACTAACAACAACAACAAATATAGGAATTTTTTCTTTTTTTTTTGGTCGTTTATGTCAATATTTCGGGTGGAAAAAAATGCTCATGTATCTACATGTATTTATAAGACGCAGGGGCTTTCTGGGATACAAATCTGAGTTAAAAAAATGCGACTTATAATCGCAAGAATACGGTAAATTAGAAGATGTGGAATTTTTTTCAAGAAAAATATTTACAGAAACTGTGATATTTTCTGTAAATGATGTCAAAAAATTATGGAATGTTCACAGCAAATGCGTAATTCTATTCCACATTTGGTCTTAAAATTTCATCAACTTTTGACGTCATTTATGGAACATGTCATAGATTTTGTACAAAATTGCCTCTATGGTGGTTGGTCTGGATCTACACTGGCCACAAAGGCTCAAAGTCCAGTAGCCGATTTCACCAAAATTGCAAAGTATACTTTTCTGGCAAAGTATACTTTGAGGGAGTAATCATTTATTTTTCCCGAAATGCATTATATCATATAGAACTAACCACTGCATATATTTGATGATTAAAAGTATGCAGAATTATTATACTGAATTTATTACATTATCACAGCCAAAATGGCTGTGATAATGTAATAAATTCAGTATAATAAAAATTTATAAATTTATCCTTAAATTGAAAATTTCTCCCTCAAAGTATTCTTTGCCAGAAAAGTATACTTTGCAATTTTGATGAAATCGGCTATGTATATCACACATATATCACTACATGCAAACATATCAGATGTAGAACAATGGTTGGTCTGGCTCTACACTGATCACAAAGGCTCAAAGTCCAGATTAACAGATCATGGTATATATATCACACATAGATCCCTACATGTAAACATGTCAGGGGTGCGTTTCACTATACTTTGTACGACTAAAATGTTTGTAAATGCAAAATTATGATACCGGTAGTCTGTAAATTTCACATGGACACCGTTTTCTCGTAAACAATTATTGAATTTACATTTATTGAGCATAGGCTGCATATGCAGCCTATGCTCAATAAATGTAAATACATCAATTGAAATTTCCAGACGATACTAAATTTGCACTTACGAAGATTTTAGTCGTACAAAGTTTAGTGAAACACACCCCTGATGTAGAACAATACAATATACCATTCACCATTCACGAAAGAATAGTATTCAATCATGTTGTAAAATTCTATGTGTAGATTCTATAAAATGGCAAACTTCAGTAAAACAGTCATTAACCCTTTCAACACTACAGACCACTACAGACCTGTATAGTGGTATTGGCAAATAGTGCAGATCCAGATGGGCCGGCACGTGACGAGACGTCTCATCAGGATCTGCACTTTTTGCAACTAATTTTCAGTTTCGAAAAAAAAAAAAAACCCCTTTTCATAAATGGACTTGTCTAAAAATAATTTGCGACATTTGGATTGGTTGCAAAATTAACGTATCAAAATCCATTTCAGTTACTTGGGGGTGAAAGGGTTAAGAATACCACCAACACCACACTTCCTGATTAGTCACGAAAGTCAACCACTACACGCGTATATACGGCCACATTGTCCAGCAAACATGAAGATGATTTGCGATTTTTGACTTTTATATCTTGTGAGGCTTTTCGTTGATATATCTCTCTCATACGTGTGTAGACATTCTCACGTCTCAGACTGTCCCATTTGCTTGACTTCATCGGCAACCTGTGGAAATATTAATATAGATAAAAGAACAAGTGAATCAGGTTTATGTGCATGCTCCTCCATGAAACAAGGTAGACCAATTATTCAATTAATTTATTTCATGGCGATTAACGGCCTGTCAACAGCAATTGGGGGAGAATCCACAAAATCAGAACTGAATATTTACAAAAAAATACATATATTCAGTCCTGAAATGAGAATATCCTGATCTGGTGTCAGAGGTAGACCAGACGTTGATTGGGTTTTTGTAATCTGGAGATTTAAAGTCACCAAATTGTTATCAGTAGCCTATTTCACCAACATTGCAAAGTATACTTTTCTAGCAAAGTATACTTTGAGGAAGTAATAATTTATTTTTCCCGAAATGCATTATATCATATAGAACTAACGACTGCATATATTTGATGATTAAAAGTATGCAGAATATAATAAAAATTAATAAATTTATCCTTAAATTGTAAATTTCTCCCTCAAAGTACACTTTGCTATATAAGTATACTTTGCCATTTTTATGAAATCGGCTACTGGTCCTATGGTTATAAAACTCTAGTACATTCTCAAATCAGGGCTGTTTGATTGAAGCTTGGAGTGCATGCTCACTGGGTCATAAACATACAGGGTCTGGAAAAGGAGCCGATAGCTGAAATATGTTGTCGTCGAATGTCATGGGACATCGTACTATAACAAAGATGTCGAAAAGTGATGAACATAGCGAGACTGGGGTGACATAAACTGTATTTAATAGCCAACACTATAATTTATTTTTGGATTCTCTTTAAGTAATCATATCATATAACAATTGCTTTATCTACCAATAATTAGCACTGGAAATTAGTGGTTCAGGGGTGGATCCAGCATTTGGGGAACGGGGGGGTTGTCTAGTTGTGAAGGTAACTCTTGCAATCTACCGTTCGCAACTAGCGGGTTGTCCTATTTTCGACCTCTTTGAAATGCACTTTCCTGTGTTTTATGGCATTTAAATTCAGACTGGTGGTAAACTGTGATCTATGTAAACTCCGTGGCTGAACAGGGGGGGAGGGGGGGGGGTTGCAACCCCGGAACCCCTCCCCTTCCAGATCCGCCCCTGCGGTTTAATAAATTTTTATCAAAATGGCGGAGTCGGCAAATTGAAACGTGCTATAGACGTCATAATTGGGATAGAAAAAAACATAATTAAACAATCATTAACTCAACTCACTTCATTTTTATATTTTCTTGAAGGACAAATGTTGTACAGTGGCATAAGCAATTACATGTATATAAAACCTGGTAATGAATTTGCACCTCCAAATAAACCGGAGACTCATATGTACATATGAAACATGCCGTGTCATTTTGTACCCAAGAACATGTTCAAGTGTTCATGAATATTTACATAAACTGTGATATTTCCTGTACATGAAGTCGAAAGTTGACAAAATTTTCTGAACATTTCAACTTTTGACGTCATCTACGGAAAATATCATAAATAGTTTTCATAAGATATCGCACATATTCTTAGGTACAAAATCACATGGCTCATCTCATATTACTCACTTCGAAGTGGCACCCGGTACTGGCCATGACATCGTCCATGGTGACCCCTTCAGCCAACTCAGTCAGGGTCAGCCCCTTTTCATGGTCCACTTCAAATACACACTGAAATACAGGTGTGGCCCTTGTACATGCTGTTGGAAACAGATGAATGATGAAACATGATAAATATCCATTCATGAATAGATGTCTTCAGACTTCTGTAGCCTGACAATGATTTATATTGCTGTTCGAAGCATGACGGGTGTTTCATTGATTGAATGATGAACAGTGCAGATCCAGATCACACTGCGGATGCACAGGCTGATCTCGATCTACACTGGCCGCAAAACCCATACGCCCCATTTCTCCAGTCACAGCCACATATATAGACCTTGGGTATGGAGGAAAGGCCTACATCTTTTGAACAGGTTTTTTGTTTATTTAAATGGCCTGTAGCCTATTTCACCAACATTGCAAAGTATACTTATCTAGCAAAGTATACTTTGAGGGAGAAATTTTCAATTTTATGATAAATTCATTATTTTTTATTATACTGAATTTATTACATTATCACAGCCATTTTGGCTGTGATAATGTAATACATTCAGTATAATAATTCTGCAAAATTTTAATCATTACATATGCAGTCGTTAGTTATATAACATAAATGCATTTCGGGAAAAATAAATGATTACCGTACTGCCTCAAAGTATACTTTGCTAGAAAAGTATACTTTGCAATGTTGGTGAAATAGGCTACAGAACATAGTGCCAAAGTAGAGGACTAATACATTAACACACAGCATTTGTGTTTTGGATACCTGGCTATTGGAAAGCACAGGGATATGTCTATTGGAAAGATTAAACACAGAGATTTTATAATGCTTGGAAATAACTGTCTAATGGCAAGCACAGTGTGCCACTACGGCAATAATGCACTGTGTAACGACAGGCTGGTTGATTGCTGGGCTTTATGTATGTTCAAGAGCAGGGTCTATTTGAAAGCTATTTTATTATAGGAATGAATGGCCTTTTTGTGGAATTTATCGGGGTATAAACTTGGAAAAGTCGCGGGAATACTGGACGAAGGCCGGAAGGCCTCGTCCAGTATTCCCGCGACTTTTCCAAGTTTATATCCCCGATAAATTCCACAAAAAGGCCATTCATTCCTTATAATTCCAGCATTTGAAATAAATTCATCAAGAAAATGTGTTTATTTTCCGTTTTCTTAAGAATTATTTTAACTGCGCCTGACGGTTACGGAAAGTAGTTCGGCATGGAGTTTACTGGGATATAAACTTTGGACGGAGACTTGCAACGGACCAATCAAATGTTAGGGAATTGTGTAAATATTTTTGTGCTGGAATTATATATCAGTGGTATGAATGAATTCCTTCAGAGTGCAGTAAGTGTCGCAATTTCTGGAAGAGACCTATTATCACATAGGGATACTCTAGATAAGGAATTAGTAATTGAGTATTGTCACTCCCATAATTTCTGAAGCAATTGGGTATTTCAAAATTTTAATTGGGTAAAAGAAAATCACACTACTGTTTTTACACATCAACAGACCGCAAGTATTGAATAGTTTGCTTCGAAATGAAAACATGTCTTGGTATTTCATCAGAATTGTCTACGAGAGAATGCTAATGAAGTACCAAGATGTGTTTTCATGGAAAATAAGAAAAATATATGCTATATTTGTGGTCTGTTTATTGTTTTCTGCAGGATGATATAGGTAGCACAAATTTTTTATCGGTTTTTGATACGCGCTACTTCGGATTTCAATTGGGTTTTTGGCAATTTTAATTGGGTATTTAAACAAATACGCAACTTATCTGGAGCCCTGGGGATATACATGTATGCTCAAGAGGGTTTTGAGTATAATACTTTTTGGACCCGCCCTCACAGCACAGAATGGAAATATAGAATTATGCACTGGCCGTTGTAAAACGTAACCTCTCGCTGTGATATCACACAGGGATATGCTAGAGGGAGAGACTATCAAGTGTGAGAATCTTTGGACCGACCCTCACAGCAAAAAGTGACAATGTATAATTGTAAGACATACCTTCTCTGTGATGATCATGTTGACACAGTTCTTGCCAGTGAGGGGCAGTGAACATTCATCCAGGATCTTGTGTTTGTTCCCCTGCAGTCAATATACTTCACAATCAACAACACATACATGTCATATATAGTATGCCAGCAACGTGGTTTTGTCGCTAAGAAGATGTGTGGTAGCAGTAAATATTTTGAAAATTTACGATATTTTCCGTGATTGGCTGACAATAGCCATGATATTTGCGACAGTTTTAGTTCCCATTACTTAAGCGTCCAATTACAAACGGAATGAGGAACAGAATCGACTGTGCAGTCTGATCTGGAACTTTTCTCAGCTGAGTGGGCTATTTGTGACCCGAATTGACAAAAAAGGAAACAAGGGTCTGATTCCTCAATTAGAAACTACAGATCCAGTATTATTATTATTATTAAAACTTAGAATGCTCGACTCAAAAATTATTATTATTTGCTGTTGCTTTATGTTTTGCCTTCTTTATCAATAAAAACAAGGTTTGACAGAACTTCAATGGAAATGATTCTAAGATGTCAAAGCATGTTTTGGATGAAACAAATGGAAAAAAGAAGTGAAAGGGTTTAATACCCCACCTTTTCGACTTTTCAACGTAAATGTACACGGACATACTGATGTACGTACGGAATCTCAAGAGCAACACAATATGTCCCCCTTGCTACTGCATTATCATAGGGGGCATAAAGACACTGGTTCTCTATTCATCCAGCATCGATGTATGGGAGATAACTCAAACAAAACATCCAATGTAGGTGGCCCTATAATTACTATTATCCATCAAAGCTTCCAAAAGTTTGCCACCAGATACCTTTGCCGAGTGCTCCATGGTGACGATGACCCGGTTGCCACTGGATACCAGGTCCATAGCTCCGCCCATTCCCTTCACCATCTTCCCCTGAAGGTCAAATAAGATTAACGTTTCACCCCTAAATAACGAACATGGATTCTGCCATGCTAATCAAACATGAAACCGTAACAACCCTATATATTTGTGGCTGTGACTGGGAAAATGGGGCTTATGGGGTTTTAAACCAGTGTAGATCCAGATCAGCCTGTGCATCCACAGTCTGATCAGGATCTGCACTGTTCGCCATCCCATCAATCAAACATCCATCATGTTTCTAACAAGGAATATAGACATTTATCAGACTACAGGAGTGTGCTATTTGATCAGGAGCTACACTGGTCACGAATCAAGCCCCAGAGCCACATTTATTCTGGGAAACGCATATAAATATATTGTTTCCCACAACAAAGAGTGTCCCAATATTAGGGTTACCGGTAGTATGGTTATGTACTAATCTTTTCACAATAACAGTGTATTTGAATTAAGTATATTTATAGGGTTTTCCAAAACAGTGTCCAAATATTTAGGGTCATTACGGTAATATTGTAAACACTGGGAAACATTCACAAATGATGCAGATCCTGTGGAAGCTCATTATGAGTCATCTTATCTGGCTGTAAGCTGTCTCCAATCATTGATACTGTGGTTTGTAGTGTTGTAAGTGTTCTACAAAATATTTTGTCTGCAGATGGGGTCTTACTGAAGTTGCCTGTGTGTGAGGTGAACTCGGTTCGACCCCAGTGCCAACAAAATATTTTTCACTTTATAACACATTCCCCTCCTACTACAAGTGAATACATACTTACCGGGATCATGTAGTTGGCGAGATCACCGTACCGTGACACCTGCATCGCTCCCAGTATCGTGATGTTCACATGGCCACTATAACATAAATCATAGATATCACCAGACGCGGACCTCAATAACACCCACCCCACATTTGATCCCATAATCTGACATTTTTATCCAGGTGTGCGTCATGTAAACCAATTTGTAGCATGGGTCCTTTGTACTTTTCACTTGGTTGAATCAGTTATTCCGCAATAACTCCCGAGGCGGAGCCTACAACTGTGATCTATTCTATTCTATTCGGTTTATATTTAAGGGTGGGTATTGGCTCGAACACCTTCCATACCCGGTCTCTGTGATCTAACTGTAGGTCCGCCTCATAAGTAATTGCAGAATAAATGAGTTAACCAAGTGCAGTTGAATGTCAGCTACAACAGACAAAAAGAAATAATCATGCATAGCATGTCCCACCACAAATGACATCACATTGTCTTAAATACCAGACTATTCAAACATGATTTTGATACAAGGCGATTGCCGGGGGAGTGTCTCACCCACTTAACAAGGTGATCATCACGAACGTCAAGGTAACCAAGGTAAACCAAGGTCAAAGTCACACTATGAGGAAGTCCAAAATTGTTGATACAAAGGTCACAGTCACCAAGGTCAAGGTCACACAAATGACATGGATAGCCATCAATGTATTGGTGAAGTTCTAATGATCCAAATATAAAATTAACATTTGGACGTACATACAAAGTTATTGACATGAAAGTCAAGGTCACCAAGGTGAGTGTCAAGGTCACCCAAATTACACTGGAAGGATCGAGGCATTGATAGTTTACCGAAAAACTTTAACCAACAATTTTAACCTGGACACACGTACGTAATGTGCAGACTATATCGCGCAAATTACAAAATTTACGTCTTCCCAAAAAGCTGGATCAAATTTGTATTGTCCCTACCCCCTACTTCTGCCTCCACCCGCTCCACCCACCTACACGTACCCGCGGATCATAGCGAAGGACTCGTCACTGGAGAAGAATGAGCTGCCGGGGAGACTGGTGACGGTTTCCTTGCCGGCATTGATCAGATCTGGGTCCACCTGGTCCTCTGTGGGGAACGGGCCCTATATACGGAGGTTGTATTTTATACAATTAACCCTATAACCCCTAAGTAACTAGAATGTTTTTTTATATGCTAATTTCCGGACCAATCTAATCGTCACAAAATGATTTTCAGACTAGTCCATTCATGAAAAGGGGGTGTTTTTGTTCTCAAAAATGTGAAAATTACTTGCAAAAAGTGCAGATCCTGATGAGACGGCTCGTCACGAGACGGCTCATCTGGATCTACACGTTTTACCAATACCACTATACACGCCTGTGGTGTTGAAAGGGTTAAAGGGGTCAGTGGGAAAAGGGGGTTAAGTCCCTTATGGACATATCCCCCTTCTCCCACTGACCTCTTCAATTAGTTTTGTGAGATATGATCGTCGATGTTATAGTGTATACAGATAAGACATTTACTTCTAAGTACATGTAGTATACCGATAATATTATAATTTCAAAAGTAAACAAGAAATGTGGCCTGTCAGTGCACAAATGCCCTTGAGGCAGCCGAAAACTAAACATGTATATAGTAATCCTTCAATTATATTGAAGTTAGGTCACGATGGAAACATTCATAACAAGAGTTGTCAGAAGACAACGAAGCTCGCCTGTTGGCAGCCTTCACTCAAACTTGGCACTGTTGCATAAAAAAACATGAATATAATATAAATTGACCTTGGGTTAAGGGGCGTGCGGTGGACCTTAACATTGGGGCCAGTGGTGCAAGGTGGGTCGTGGGTTTGCTATAGCATAATATAGCATATTAAGATGAATGCATGTATGAAATATCAATGCGCTCCCTGAAAACAGAAGTAAAACAAAATTTAATTTTATGAACGCACTAAGTTGGTGATTTTCTACAGCATGATAGCTATTCACATGAGGAATGCATGTATGAATGTGCTAAGTTTGTGTCCTTCACCTTGGGGGGGGGTGGGGTGGGTCATGGATTTGCTGTAGCACAATAGAGGATCATGAGATGAATACATGTATGAAATATCAAAGTGTTCCTTGTAACGAAACAGAAGTTACACAACATTTACCCCAAGTTTGTGACCTTGACCCTGGGGTAAGGGGTGGGTGGTGGGTCATGGATTTGCTATAGCATGATAGAGTATCATCAGATGAATGCATTTATCCAACGTTAAGTTTATGATGTTGATCTTGGGGGAAGGGGTGGGGGGGTGATGGATTTTGCTGTAGCACAATAGAGGATCATCAGATGAATGCATGTATGAAATATCAAAGTGTTCCCTGTAAAGAAACAGAAGTTACACAACATTTACCCCAACGTTAAGTTTATGAACATGCTAAGTTTGTGACCTTGACCTTGGGGTAAGGGTTGGGTGGTGGGTTGTGGATTTGCTATAGCATGATATAGGGTCATCTGAGGAATACATGTATGAAATATCAAGGTGTTCCATGAAAGGAAACAGATGTTATAAGACATTTACCTCAAAGTTAAGTTTATGAATGTGCTAAGTTTGTGACCTTGACTTTGGGGTAAGGGGTGGGCGGTAGGTCATGGATTTGCGATAGCACGATAGGGTATCATCAGATGAATGCATGTATGAAATATCAAGGCGTTTCAAGAACGGAAACAGATGTTATAAGACATTTACCCCAACGTTAAGTTTATGAATGTGCTAAGTTTGTGACCTTGACCTTGGGGTAAGGGGTGGGTCATGGATTTGCTATAGCACAATAGAGTATCATCAGATGAATGCATGTATGAAATATCAAGGCGTTCCATGAAAGGAAACAGATGTTATATAAGACATTTACCCCAACGTTAAGTTTATGAATGTGCTAAGTTGTGACATTGACCTTGGGGAAAGGGGTGGGAGGTTGGTTATGGATTTGCTATAGTACGATAAGAGTATCATCAGATGAATGCATGTACGAAATATGAAGGTATTCCCTGTAAATAAACAGAAGTTACACAACATTTACCCCAACGTTAAGTTTATGAATGTGCTAGGTTTGTGACCTTGACCTTGGGGTAAGGGTTGGGTGGCGAGTCATGGATTTGCTACAGCATGATAGAGGGTCATCTGAGGAATGCATGTATGAAATATCAAGGCGTTCCATGAAAGAAAACATGTTATAAGACATTTACCCCAACGTTAAGTTTATGAATGTGCTAAGTTTGTGACCTTGACCTTGGGGTAAGGGATGGGCGGTGGGTCATGGATTTGCTATAGCATAATAGAGTATCATCAGATGAATCCATGTATGAAATATCAAGGCGTTCCCTGTAAATAAACAGAAGTTACACAACATTTACCCCAACATTAAGTTCATGAACATGCTAAGTTTGTAACCTTGACCTTGGGGTAAGGGTTGGGTGGTGGATCGTGGATTTGCTACAGCATGATAGAGGGTCATCTGAGGAATGCATGTATGAAATATCAAGGCGTTCCATGAAAGGAAACAGATGTTATAAGAAATTTACCCCAACGTTAAGTTTATGAATGTGCTAAGTTTGTGACCTTGACCTTGGGGTAAGGGTTGGGTGGTGGGTCATGGATTTGCTACAGAATGATAAAGGGTCATCTGAGGAATACATGTATGAAATAACAAGGTGTTCCATGAAAGGAAACAGAAGTAAGACATTTACCCCAACGTTAAGTTTGTGGACAACGCCGCCGCCGCCGCCGCCGCCGCCGCCGCCGCCGCCGCCGCCGCCGCCGGGGGTATGCCATAAGCTCTTCTGCACTTCGTGCAAGCGAGCTAAAAACTCCTTAACCATGAGTGGGTCAATGTCATGTTAATGGTGGTATGTGTCTGCTGCATGTGGCCCGACTGTATAAAATGTTAAAATAGTAAAGCAATCCGCCAAGTAATATTGAAGCGGCCAAGTGTATTACTGACCTTGAGAAGGTAAAATGTTCTAGGTCGTGTTAATAGTGCCATAAATGTAATGCCATAAATGTATCAATTGTCCAAAATATAAAATATCAAGTACCGGTAGTACTGAAGTTATGTCAATGCACAGGTTGAAGTAACGGACTGAGGTCTATAAATACATTAAATATGCCTAAAAGCATCAATAAACGAAAACAAATATAAGTATATGTATATGGTTATATAGAGGGAGTAAACAAAATTTGTTTACCTTATTTCTTTTTTCATTTATTGATGCTTTTAGGCATATTTAATGTATTTATAGACCTCGGTCCGTTATTTCAACCTGTGATGTCATGTAGGAGAAACTCTTACAAACTTCTTAACTGGATGGACTTAACAGAGCATAGGGGCATAAAAACCTAGTTTTATAAATTG
This sequence comes from Conchocele bisecta, assembly GCA_029237695.1. NCBI lineage: Eukaryota > Metazoa > Mollusca > Bivalvia > Lucinida > Thyasiridae > Conchocele > Conchocele bisecta. The sequence continues at coordinate 39,196,264 of CM055268.1, forward strand.
TATTTCCTGGTACAGTAATAGCAAAAGTGCATTAACCAACTTATCTCCCCTGTTTATCAAGTATATTCATGTAGAAGAATAAAACACACACTGTTAAGAATTTGATAAAATACATGTAATATGGAACATTTGGTTCATGCTTGTAAAATTGTATGACCATGTTCTTCAATTGCATACACAAAATCACGGAGTTTAATCGGCCTGGACTGAGCACAGCTCAGCCTCAACCAATTAAACTTCATGATTTTCAGCATGAAAACAGAGTACAGGCTCAGTAAGTTTTATAAACATGATGAATGCACAGGCTGATTTGGGGCTAATTTGATTGCAAACGTAAAATCCTTTTTGTCAGCTGGCGGTCTATTTCGTCCATCCTTCACCTTTGTAGCCTATTTCACCAAAATTGCAACGTATACTTATCTTGCTAAGTACACTTTGAAGGAGAAATTTTCAATTTAAGGATAAATTTATTAATTTGTATTATACTGAATTTATTACATTATCACAGCCATTTTGGCTGTGATAATGTAATAAATTCAGTATAATAATGCTGCATACGGTACTTTTAATCATCAAATATATGCAGTTGTTAGTTCTATATGCAATAATAATTCCAGCACAAAAATATTTACACAATTCCCTAATATTTGATTGGTCCGTAGCAAGTCTCTGAATTTATATCCCAGTAAACTCCATGCCGAACTACTTTACGTAACCGTCAGGCGCAGTTAAAATAATTCTTAAGAAAACGGAAAATAAACACATTTTCTTGATGAATTTATTTCAAATGCTGGAATTATAAGGAATGAATGGCCTTTTTGTGGAATTTATCGGGGTATAAACTTGGAAAAGTCGCGGGAATACTGGACGAGGCCTTCCGGCAGTGATGATTTGGTAGACAAGTTACCGTGGAAACATACTCACCAGTCCCAGAATGCCGTTCTCGCTCTGCAGATGTACCGTCATACCGGCTGGTATGTGGTTACTGGCCAGCATCGGCATGCCGATACCAAGGTTGGCTGACAGAGGTCAAGGACAATCAAAGGTCAAGTTGATGATGTTGAAATGAAATGATCAGAAATCAGTTAGATGTCAAACAGCCCCAGGGTATCCGGTTAAGAGAGTTTCAACTGTAATTCTGGTATATGGGTGCTGCAATACATATGTGTATGCATTGCGATCATGAACAGACATTACCAATATAAGTACAGTACAGTTAAAGCTACCAAAAGTGAACAACCAATGCGGTCTTGCTGTCCGGTTGAGGTTTTAGTGTACAACTAAAATGATAGAAGATCTTCCACATCACTGACAGAAAAGATTGTTCATATGAGACATTAGCTTATGGACAGGCTCATATGATACAGGGTTCCCACTCTTTTGGGAAGACCAAATTCCATGACTTTTCCATGACTTTCCATGACTTTTTTTCGAAATTCAAGGATCCATATTTGCATGGATGATGCTGATGAAACGGTGTCGAGCCTGGAATACACTTGTGTTGGGGAGAGAAGTTACTTCTCTCCCCAACACAAGTGTATTCCAGGCTCGACACTGTTTCATTTAGTACTTCAGTTCTGAATTTACAAAATCCCGATTTGGTGCCAGGTGCCCATACCACATCAAATTGTTTGGCTCGAAATCACGAAATTGCACTGAACTTTGCTCAACAACACCCAATAATTGGACTGGAATCCAAATTCCATTACTTTCAATAACCTTTTCAGAGAAAGAGGCAATTCCATGACTTTCCAGGCCTGGAATCCATTTCTCCAAATTCCATGACTTTCCAGGAATTTAAGGACCAGTCGGAACCCTGATAATAATTTTACAATAATTTTATTTTTCCAATAAAAATAAAATAACAGATGAAAGGGCGGTAATGTCCCAACAACAGCTAAGGTCATATGGAGACAGGACCTCGGTTTCAAGTCCCAACCGAAACAACAGTGGGATGGAAATACTATGAAAGCATTTTTTCACGCCTAAGACAGGGATTGAACCCACAACCTCTGGAACTGACGTACAGTGCTCTAATATTAGACTATCAAGCTATCCCTCCCCCAAACAAGTTAATCCCTTCACCACTAAGTAACTGGAATGGAATTTGATAAGTTAATTTTGTAACCAATGCAATAGTTACAAAATGATTTTCAGACTAGTCCATTTATGAAATGGGGCTGTTTGTGTTCTCAAAAATATGAAAATTACTGTAAAGGTTCTAATAGATGCCCATGCTCTAATAAACGCCCACCCCCCCCCCCCTTTTGGACATTGAAAATGACCAATTTTCTGGCTGATTTTCACAAAATTAGTACCTCTAATAAACGCCCAGTGCTAACTTCAAACAAAATCTGAGCTAATTGTCCAACTAGATTTCCTTTCCAGTATTTCGAAGGCCACCTCTTTGAAAAAATTTCTACTTTCACTTTCAATCGCGGAAGCGAAATTCGACTGTTTCCGGTGTCACAGTGAATTCCTCATCGGCAGTAGCTATTTGCACGGACACATGGCGATCAGAATTTACACGGTGACGGAGACGACATTTTCAAAGCATCTATAATATGGGTCAAATTGACATCATGTTGGATTGTTCGCCGATATTGCCTAGATGACCAAAAATAAATATGGCTTGTACTGGACGAAAATAATCGCACTGATACGGACTAAAACATCCTTGGGCCGAAACATCCATGGACAGGAAAGGTGACAGTCCATAGGCGTAAATCTGATCACCATTAATTATTGACAATATCTTGATATACAAGTATACATTACCAGTATTTTAATATTTGTACCGACTGTACCATAATGACCATATGTGGGCCGAAAAGTCTTGGTCCAAAATGTCCATAAACTGACAGACAGTACAATCAAGTCCGGCAGACGTTTGAGAGTAACGTCCCTTCGTTATGTTTTTGTGTTGTTCAAATAGTAGAAAATAGTATATTTTTATAATTTTCCCTTTGTTGAATAACACTTGCCTCCATTAAACACCCACCCAGGACTTCGGAGCCAGTGGTGAATCTAAAAGATGCCCGGTTGTCTATTAGAATCTTTACGGTACTTGCAAAAAGTGCAGATCCTGATGAGACGGCTCGTCACGAGCCGGCTCATCTGGATCTACACTGTTTGCCCTCCCACTATACAGGCATGTGGTGTTCAAAGGGGTAAACAATACATTATCTAAACTAGACAATCCGTGGACCTTCACGGTGGCCGGTTTAGAGAGGTTCTACTGTACTAATGATAGGGCGGCAAGTTAATGTTAATGCAATGTTGAAGAATTCACATACGCTGTTACAAATCTTGTTTTTTTCTAATCCAATTCACTTGTTACTTGTATGTATATATGTACAATTTATGAAATAAACTATTGTTTAAATAAAAAATTCAAGTACTTGCAACACACAACCAAATGGCATAGTGAATGCAAGGATAAACCATAACACAGTCATATAGAGAGGTGCCACAGTATTAATACACTGCCTATAAATGCGTTAGTGGAAGGATACCGTACATTCCGTCATGGAATTCGAGGGCGGCCCGTTTGATGATGCGAACACGGGTCAGGGGGCCCTCACTCGCGTGCACCTTTGGCTTTGTGAGGGTCAGTCTCTGGAACACACAATCGCAACACACTTCTTTGCTAGAGGAAAAATGGGTCTGGTTATAAATGTGGCTGTGACAGGAGAAATGGGGCTTATGGGATTTGTGCCCAGCGTAGCGCCTGATGAAATAGCACACTCCCGTAGCCTGATAACGATCTTTATTATATAATCAAAATGTGTACATTTCTTTGATCCTTAATAAAGGCAATTGACCATTACAGAATGAGAATAGAATGCTAGTTTTTGCTACAAGATCCTGCCTTCAGCATTTGTGTGCGGCACCAGTCATATACGGCGACGGAACGTTTTACACATGCCCAAGCTTCTTTCACCAACTATTCACTGTTCATGGATTTATTGATGGCCATATGTATCCACTCGTGTTTGCCTTCCTGCCTGGGAAATCGACTGACGTATATGAAACTTTCTTCCGTCAGCTTGAACAGAAGTGCGGTGAATTTGGATTACAACTGCAACCTGTGCATGTGTTTCTTGATCATGAAGTGGCATCGCGGAACGCCGTATTGCATGTATTCCCAGACACCACAGTGAAAGCCTGCTTCTTTCACTACACCCAGTGCATTTGGCAGAAAGTTCAGGGCTTGGGACTGAGTACAGTGTACAAAGAGAACGACAGTGTACATCGACTGGAGAGAAGGGCATTTGTACTTCCGTTGGTTCCAGTAGATGAAGTTGAAGACGTATGGTTTGAAGCTTTGGAAGCTACTGAACCAGAAGAGCTCCCAGTTGACGTCACCTCTTTCACTGACTATGTCACCGAGCAGTGGGTTGACAGGGGCGACAAGGCCATCTGGTATCACTATGCCACACAGGGACCCAGGACAACTAACCATCTAGAAGGCTGGCACAACAAACTCAAGAAAGCAGTTCACCACGCACATCCAAACATCTTTTGCATTATACAAATCATGCAGCAAATCGAGGCAGCATTGTACATTAAGATTCTACAGTTTGAGGCTGGAGGTGCACGCCCTGTGACCGACAGATCAAGCAGCGACTCGGCAACTTGAAGATGCATCTGCAGACTGGCGAACTGGCGATGATGGAGTACACTGACGTTGCATCAAACCTGTTCCATATCTAGACGTCATAGACTGATATATATGTATACTATGTACTATATGTGAAACTAGTTAGAAATATAACTGGAATTGGATTTATTAAAAAATCGAGACGATTCTAATGTACTGATAATGTACTGACAAAACAGGTGTATTTTCTTGTATGTTCTTATATATGTAACTGGAATAGCTTTATTAAATGTTTCTTATCAACTTCTGTTTTTCATTTTAATCCTGTATCTCCAACTTGAAAGTGGAAACAGAGCATACTACAAATAACCCTAGGGCTATGATATTACCTGTAACAAAATCCTGATTGTCCCACATGGAAAAAGACCAGATTTAACAAATGTGGGATAATCAGGACTACACCTTAATGTGATCGAGGTAGTGAAGTGATTTTTAACCTATTTTCATTCGAAGGGGACAGAATGAACAGTCTAGATAGAGAACATATACCGATATTCGAGATACTGGTGCTCGACTGTACAAGATATCCACCAATTTTTGGAAGGCTTGAACCTGTTACATAAAAATACCTGATATAACATATTGTACAGAACGACAACCGGTGGGGTAATGGAATTTTCTTTTCAGGTGGGTGAGGTAATGGCATTTCCAATGGGTAAACTAATGGTATTTTTTTCCAGTGGGATGCCAATGGGATATTTTTCCAGTGGGCGGGGCAATGGGATATTTTTCCAGTGGGAGGGACAATGGGATATTTTTCCAGTGGGCGGGGCAATGGGATATTTTTCCAATGGGCGGGGCAATGGGATAGGATATTTTTCCAGTGGGCGAGGCAATGGGATATTTTTCCAGGTGGGTGGGGTAATGGGATATTTTTCCAGGTGGGTGGGGTAATGGTAACGAGTCCTCCACATGTGAATGCACCCACCTCTATTCTCTTCTGATACTTGGCTCCCTTGATGATCCTGTGTACATAGATATGTGGCATGTGGATGTCGTTCGCGTCCATCTCGTCCACGATCTCCTCCACCTCCACGATAGTCACCTTCGCCGCCTTGCACATCGGGTCGTTGAAGTTCCTTGTCGTCTTTCTGTGTGATACCACAAATGAACCCTTTCATCCGAAAGTAACTGGTAGGGACATTTCCATGTAGACTTTTGAACTATTGCATTAATCAGAAACTGGGTATTTTTGTCACTTGTAATGTGTATTTTTTTCTAGTAGTCGTCTTTGGCGATCATCATGGACTATTGAACTACACCCTCAAAATGGTGTTTCCTTCTTTCTAGAGCTAAAATAGTGCCAAAGCGCACCGTGGCTGCCATGGTGGCATGTAAAAGTAATTTTGTAGTACTATTATAAGGTTTGATCATGTCCAGCCATGTGCAAACGTTTGCTGTGGCCCGAGGGAACTGTTTGAACCCAAGGCCACAGGCCACGGGTTCAAACAGTCCCCGAGGGCCACAGCAAACGTTTGCACACGGCTGGACATGATCAAACGTTATTGTTACATTTCCAATAAAAACATGATGTAATTTGAGCATTATATTCAGTATTTTCAGTAATTTTATAAATCGTCCCATTCACGTAGATAATTTTCGGTATTCATATTCCGGGGCCGCGTCATAAATGTCATGAATGTCATGAAGTAGTGACGTCATGAAGGCACTTCCGCGTAGTGACGTCATGAAGGCACTTCCATTACGCGCGGCCCCGGAATGAGCATTGCCTAAAGCCATATGCAAACAGCACGCGCTATATGTTTGCAAACAACGGAAACCATGTAACAATAACTCTTTGAACACTACATACCTCTATAGCTGTGTTTGCAAACGTGACGAGCCGTCTCATCAGGATCTGCACTTTTTGCAATTGATTTTCATCTTTTTTAGGGGGAAAAAACACACCCGTTTTATAAATGGACTAGTCTGAAAATCATTTTGTTCTGGTTGTATTGGTCAGAAAATTAACATATCAGTTGATTCCAGTTACGGATAGAAAATGTGCCCACACGCTGCTTCAATCTTACAGGAGAAGAATTCACATAAGTGTAAAAGCTTGTTTTCTAATCCTGTTTTCAATTGTATGTATATATATATCACTTGCCACAACTTGAAATAAATATTGTTTAAACTAATCTTACCTGAACATCAGGTTGCCCGCCTTGTCTGCCTTCCAGGCCTTGATGAGGGCAAAGTCCCCGGTAATAGCCTCCTCCAGAATGTAGTGCTTGTCCCCGAACATCCGCTCCTGTAGGTACAAAACACGTGACAATCATCCACATATGTGACTGTGATTGGAGAAATGGGGCTTATGGGATTTATTGCCAGTGTAGTCTGTAGCCTATTTAACCAACATTGCAAAGTATACTTTTCTAGCTAAGTATACTTTGAGGGAGAAATTTTCAATTTAAGGATAAATTTATTAATTTTTACTTATACTGAATTTATTACATTATCACAGCCATTTTGGCTGTGATAATGTAATACATTCAGTATAATAATTCTGTATACTTTTAATCATCAAATATATGCAGTGGTTGGTTCATTATGAAATAATGCATTTCGGGAAAAATAAATGATTACTCCCTCAAAGTATACTTTGGTAGAAAAGTATACTTTGCAATGTTGGTGAAATCGGCTACAGGCCCCTACATGTAGGTTGTAAATATCAACATTAGTGAGCCACACAAATATTAACTAGCAGTCATTTTTATTGTACAAAGTTTTGTCCCCTGGTATTGCCTATTTGTGACTGGTGAATGGGGCTTGTGAGATTTGTGACCAGTGTAGTTCTTGATGAAATAGCACACTCCTGTAGCCCGACAACAATCTATATTGCTTGTTGGAAGCATGCCGTGTGTTTCATTGATGGAATGACGAATAGTGCAGATACTGATCAGACTGTACGGATACACAGGCTGATCTAGATCTACATTGATCGCAAACCCATAAGCCCCATTTCTCCAGTCACAGTCACATATAGGGGGCTGGCTGACGATATTTGTGGCCAAGCATGGTGGCTGATTCTGTGACATCGGTATGTAACTCACTGTGGGCTCTGGCATGGTAACCCCCGAGGTCCAGGGTTAGAGTCCCACAGCTGGGTACGCATTTTTCTTGCCCTATGACAGTTCACTGACTTACTGGCAAATGCAGTCTGATCAGGGACTGCAAAGGTTATCAAGGCCACAAGTCCCATTTCTCTTGTTATTCAGTTCCAGGATGGCCACAAGTATACATTTGTTTATCTGTACATGTATTCACACTGTACATGTATTTGTGAATGTACGGTATATGCTAGTTATATATATACCAAGCATTTTGTCCAACTTGTGTGCCTAAAACGTGAATTGAGAAACACATAAGGATTGTACGGGCACTGGGTCACAGATAGGTGCAGAAAGTGACTAACAGATTAATAAAACATGTATTAACCCTTTCACCCCTAAGTAACTCAAATGGATTTTTATATGTTAATTTTGCAACCAATCCAATCATCACAAGATGATTTTCAGACTAGTCCATTTATTTTATGGCATCGCCATTTTATTTATCTATTTTTAGAAGCATTAAATATGGCTGTCGGTTGCCATTTTTGTGGATAGGTTGATTCGCAGGAACTTGTGTACTTATTATTTGGTAAAAAACATAACTTTTATGAACGGTTTCATAATACCGTACCTATTTTGATAGTAAATTTCACAATGAAAACATGGTTTGACAGCACTTCAGAATCATTTCCAATGGAAATGATTCTAAAGTGCTGTCAAACTATGTTTTTGATGATAAAAATGGAAAATAGAAAATAAACAGCAGACGACTAAATGTATCAAATTAAAGGTATGTCTCTATGCTCCAATTTGGTATATAATATGTATGTCTACGACGGGTGAAAGGCTACCAATGGGGGCATCATCAGTGTGGGGCAGCCACACTTTCCTACATTTTGTTTCTGGTGATACAGTTCAGTTCTTTCAGTACTTTGATTACTATTCAGATTCATCACCTGCTGCGCCAATCTGAGTCATTGCCTTTAACCCTTACACCGCTATCTTAATTTTGTTGTCCGCTGTTTATTTTCTATTTTCTATTTTTATCATAAAAAACATGCTTTGACAGCACAGAATAATTTACAACATGCTTTGACAGCACTTTAGAAGTGCTGTCAAACCATGTTTTTATTGAGAAATAAGGCCAGATATAAAAGCAACAGCGGACGACAATTGTTGTGAGTAGCGGTCTACGGGTTAACCCTTTCAATATTACATATTGTTTGCAAACAGTGTAGATCCAGATGAACCGGCTCGTAATCAGGATCTGCTCACTATTTGCTCATATTTTTTTATTTCTAAAACCATTACTCCTTTCTGATAAATGGAATAGTCTGAAAAATAACATGGGAGAGTCCATTCCAGTTATTTAACCCTTTCAACACCAAGTAACTTAATAGGATGTTCCATGTCAATGTTTCACGCTATTTCATTCATTCAAATTATCCCATTCTTCTAAAAGGGTAATCTGTACGACGTTTAAAATTATTAACAAACAGTGGAGATCCTGATGAGACGGCTCGTTACGAGCCGGCTCATCTGGATCTGCACTGTTTGCAAACATTGTCTCTATAGAGGTCTGTGGTGCTGAAAGGGTTAAGGTTGAAAGTGTTAACCCTTAGACCGCTACACACAACAATTGTCATCTGCTGTTGCTTTTATATCTTGCCTTATTTCTCAATGAAAACATGGTTTGACAGCACTTCAGAATCATTTCCAATGGAAATGATTCTAAAGTGCTGTCAAACTATGTTTTTGATGATAAAAATGGAAAATAGAAAATAAACAGCAGACGACAAAAAATTAAGATAGCAGTGTAAGGGTTAAGTAAATTAAGCTATGAGTAATCAATCAAGCTACATTAGAATATTTAAGTCACAATATCCCAAAACTGAGTATATTCCAATTCTGACCAGGTAGATTCTGATCATCCTGTACACTCACAGGTTCGTACTATACAGTGTGCGCTCACTGCATACTGAATGTTTCTCTTACCAAATGACTAACAATGTAGACCCTGATCATACTGCGTCAATAGGATCCATGGGGCTACAGAAGTAACAAAAGCAATAGGCCTAGTTTTGAGACTGTGGCTGAATGACCGATGTAACCTGGGACCAGAATATATCCATTGGTCGACGAGCCATGTGATTTTGTACCTAAGAAGATGTGTGATCTGTCATGAAAACATTTACAGACACTGTGATATCTGTTGTAACAGACGTCAAAAGTTGATGAAATGTTCATAGCAAATGAGGAATTTATATTTCAACACCACAAGCCTGTATATAACAGTGGTATTGACAAACAGTGCAGATCCAGATGAGCCGGCTTGTGACGAGTCGTCTCATCAGGATCTGCACTTTTTGCAAGTAATTTTCATATTTTGAGAACAAAAAATAACCCCTTTTCATAAATACTAGTCTGAAAACCATTTTGTGACCATTGTATTTGTTGCAAAATTAACATATGAAATTCCATTCCAGTTACTTAGGGGTGAAAGGGTTAATAAGTTTTGTAAATATTTTTCATTTGGATACTTGTCTGATCACAGAAACAACAGGGAAACATCCATGACTCCTCTATTGAATATAAACTTTAGATCAGAATCAGGCTGCCTGAGTGCCAGCCGGCCAAGATCTACACTACTGACTAGTCAGAAACATAAATACCGGGTAAGTCCAATTTTGCTGTGGCTGATCGGTATACGGACAAAATCACCCCCCCCCACCCCCCGGACATAATCCCCCCCCCATGATTTTTATACTGCAGATCCGAGCAAGGAAAGAGATGTTATAACCAATTTCTCTCATTTTTGTAAAGAGACTAAGTATGTGACCTTGACCTCGAGATCAGCGGGGATTTGTCACAGCATGATAGTAGAGCCTTAGAGGGATGCATGCATGAAATATTAAGAATTTTCGATGAAACAAAGTTATAACATATTTCTCTGATGCTAAGTTTTGTAAAGAGACTAAGTATGTCACCTTGACTTTGGGATCAGCAGGGGTTGGACGGTCGTAGGTTTGTCACAGTATGATAGTACAACCTTAGAGGAATGCACAAGTAAAATATTAAAAATTTTCAATGAAGGAAATAGCAGTTATAACTTCTTTCTCTGATGTTAAGTTTTGTAAAGAGACCAAGTATTTGACCTTGACCTTGGGATCAGCGGGGTGCTGTACGGTCGTGGATTTGGCACAGCATGGTGGTAGAGCCTTACAGGAATGCATGTGTGAAATATTAAGCATTTTGGATGAAGGAAATAGAAGTTATAACAATATTTCTCTGATGTTAAGTTTTGTAAAGAGATTAAGTATGTCACTGTGACCTTCGGATCAGCAGGGGTTGGACGGTCTTAGGTTTGTCACAGTATGATAGTACAACCTTAGAGGAATGCACAAGTAAAATATTAAGCATTTTCAATGAAGGAAATAGCAGTTATAACTTCTTTCTCTAATGTTAAGTTTTGTAAAGAGACCAAGTATTTGACATTGACCTTGGGATCAGCGGGGGTTGGACGGTTGTGCAAACTAGATTGGTCAGTAAGCGAGGCTACGTAAAGAGACTAAGTATGTGACCTTGACCTCGAGATCAGCAGGAATTTGTCACAGTATGATAGTAGAGCCTTAGAGGAATGCATGCATGAAATATTAAGAATTTTCGATGAAAGAATAGTAGGAGTTATAACATATTTCTCTGATGTTAAGTTTTGTAAAGAGACTAAGTATGTGACCTTGACCTTGGGATCAGCGGGGGTTGGATGGTCGTAGATTTGTCACAGTATGATAGTACAACCTTAGAGGAATGCACAAGTGAAATACATGTATTAAGAATTTTCAATGAAGGAAACAGAAGTTATAACTTATGTCTCTGATGTTAAGTTTTGTAAAGAGACCAAGTATTTGACCTTGACCTTGGGATCAGCTGGGGTTGGACGGTCGTGGAGTTGGCACAGCATGGTAGTAGTGCCTTACAGGAATGCATGTGTGAAATATTAAGCATTTTGGATGAAGGAAATAGAAGTTATAACAATATTTCTCTGATGTTACGTTTTGTAAAGAGACTAAGTATTTGACATTGACCTTGGGATCAGCGGGGGTTGGACGGTCGTGGATTTGGCACAGCATGGTAGTAGAACCTTACAGGAATGCATGTGTGAAATATTAAGCATTTTGGATGAAGGAAATAAAAGTTATAACAATATTTCTCTGATGTTAAGTTTACGGACGCACGGACGCACGGACGCACGGACGGAAAACCTGACTCCAGTATAACCCCCCACAACTCGTTGCGGGGTGTATAAAAAACAATATGGTTTGGGACCGACATCAGTATACAAATGTACAAACGATACATACATATTCTTGTTTGACGTTTATTGTGCAACTGAAAATACTTCATTAGATGTGCTTGTTTGATTGTGCAACTGAAAATACTTCATTAAATGTGCTTGATGTTTGATGTTTATTGTGCAAACTAGATTGGTCAGTAAGCGAGGCTTACGGGAATATCCCACCGCGTGGGCCCAGGTACCCCTAAAATATGTAATAATTTACAAGTGTGTGGGCTTGCATGTGACCTTGACTCTGGGCTTGGCGGGAGCGGCATGAACGTGAATTTGTCACAGGGTGGTAGAGGTCCATTGGAGCAATGCGTGTGTGAAATGTGAAGCAGATCCGAGCAAGGAAATAGAAGTTATAACCGATTTCTCTGATGTTAAGTTTTGTAAAGAGACTAAGTATGTGACCTTGACCTCGAGATCAGCAGGAATTTGTCACAGCATGATAGTAGAGCCTTAGAGGAATGCATGCATGAAATATTAAGAATTTTCAGCAGGAATTTGTCACAGTATGATAGTACAACCTTAGAGGAATGCACGAGTGAAATATTAAGAATTTTCAATGAAGGAAATAGAAGTTATAACTTATGTCTCTGATGTTAAGTTTTGTAAAGAGACCAAGTATTTGACCTTGACTTTGGGATCAGCGGGGGTTGGACAGTCGCGGATTTGGCACAGCATGGTAGTAGAGCCTTACAGGAATGCATGTGTGAAATATTCAGCATTTTAGATGTAGGAAATAGAAGTTATAACAATATTTCTCTGATGTTAAGTTTATGGACGCACTGACGGATGGACGGACGACCTGACTCCAGTATACGCCCCCCCCACAACTCTTTGTGGGGGGGGGGGGGGTATAATAAAAGTATTGAATATGATTTACCTTGATTTGATTTTGGACGGTGGGGGGGGGATTTTGTCCTACCTTGAATTTTGATGGGGGGGATTATGTCCTACCTGTGATTTTAGAGGGGGGGGGGGGGGGGATTTTGTCCTCCAGTGTCAAAAATCATGGGGGGGATTATGTCCGGGGGGGGGGGGGGGGGAGGGGGGGGGGGGGGATTTTGATACATGCCATGTGATTTTTTGTACCTTTGGACATCTGCGTAATTTCATGAAATATATTTTTCGTAAATGGCGTCAAAAGTTGACAAAATTCCGCATGTACTCTGAAAATTTTATAAACCTATTTAAAGAAATTACACAGATGTCCGAAGGTACAAGGTACAAAATCCCATGGCGTGTCTCATCTGGTTGTGTTGATTACACTCAGGAGTACTGTATTGATGTGCAAGTCTGTCATGTCGGACCTGCCATGACAAAATAGGACTAACTGAGGTTGCGACCAGTGAAATTCCTGGTCCGAACGAGTCTACAATCTGGTACTGATCAAAGTAATTTGTTCATTTATAACAAAATGAAAGCTTAACTGAATGACAAACAATGTTGACGTAGATGAGACAGCACAGTATATACAGGCGTATGTATGTGGACGTGACTGGAGAAATGAGGCTTATGGGTTTTGCTACCAGTGTAGATCCAGATCAGCCTGTGCAGCCGCACTGTTCGCACTGTTCGCACTGTTCGCCATTCCATCAATGAAACAGCCTTCATGCATCTAACAAGCAATATAGATCATTAATATATAAATGCTACAGGAGTGTGCTACTTTTTTATCAGGAGCTACACTGGTCACAAATCTCATAAGACTAATTTCTCCAGTCACAGTCACATATAGTGCAACACTGATTTGGAAGGCAAAAAGCATGTTTGTTTCATCAGGCCCGTAGCCAGGGGGGGTCGGAGCGGTCGGACGACCCCCCCGCCCACTCTCGAGGTCCACATTTTTAGCCTCGAGGTCCACTTTTTCAGACCCCCCTAGATACCTCAGGCCCCATGGGCCTTCGAAACGACCCCCCCCCCCACTTCAAACAGGTCTGGCTACGGTCCTGTTCATGGCAAGTCACATTTAACCCTTAGACCGCTACTCACAACAATTGTCGTCTGCTGTTGCTTTTATATCTTGCCTTATTTCTCAATAAAAATATGGTTTGACAGCACTTCAGAATCATTTCCAATGGAAATGATTCTTAAGTGCTGTCAAACCATGTTGTAAATTATTCTAAAGTGATGTCAGAGCATGTTTTTGATGATAAAAATGGAAAATAGAAAATAAACAGCAGACAACAACAAAAAATAAGATAGCAGTCTACGGTTAATCATACTCTTGTTTGTTTACAGTCCATTAGCCTATTGGGAAATCCTTGTCTATAAATAGATTTGACCTCAGCAGGTCATGCATGATTCATAAAATCTCATTAGAAAATTCTCCATTTGCATTACACAGAGCGAGTCAGACAGGAGATATGACAGGTCAGTGGTCATACACAGTTATAGACAGGATTAGTAGGAAGGAACACATACACGCTGATGTTGTCAAGTTTTACTAGAGGCAGTGTACCCACCGGCAGGATGGTAAATTAGCACACAGGTAAGGGACATGGAGAGCAGGTGAGAGGAATATTTTATGTTAATGCTGCTTGATCATCTAGTGACAATGGTAGCAGTCATGCCGACAGATCAATATCAATGGCCGTCTACAGTGCAAGTTGGTAACTGTGTGTATTCAGTATATACAACTGGTGACAAATGTAGCGTGATGTATTGGTGTTAATAGTGAATACACAGTTATATACCTCATAGTAGGGTAGCAAATAGAGCATTAAACACAGGTGATGTTACACGTACTTTAACTTATAAAGGTTTATTTATTTCACTTGTAAAACATGTTATTTTCAGCATTTCTGTAACATGTCTCAGTGCTCCAGATAAGCTGCGTATTTGCGTAAATACCCAATTAAAATTGCCAAAAACCCAATTGAAATCAGAAGTAGTGAGTATCAAAAAGCAATGAGAACATTTGTGACACCTTTATCAATATCGTGCTGCAGAAAACAATAAACAGACCACCAATATAGCATATTTTTCTTATTTTTACAGGAGAACACATCTTTGTATTTCATTAGAATTGTCTCAGACAATTCTAATGAAATGCCAAGATATGTTTTCATTTTGAAACAAACTATTCAATAACCCTGTCTGTTGATGTGTAAACAGTAGTGTGATTTAATTTTACCCAATTAAAATTTTGAAATACCCAATTGCTTCAGAAATGGTGGAGTAACAATACTCAATAGGAGGTTTTGAGCTGACGTCATGCAGGGTGTATTCCTGTTACTAAAAATAGCTGGCCGTCAGCTTCTTGCTTCGGCGAAGCCATTGTTCCAGAGCGTATTTACATTGCTCTGTGTGTCTCAATAAGTAATAGTTACTGCCCTAATGTAGGTGTTCATGTGTTTGAACAACCTATATGTGCCCATGAAACACCGAGCCGTGAAGGAGGAGGGAGGGAGGGAGGGATCTGGTAGCGATCTAGAGTTTTTTTTCATACATAATCTTTGAGAATATCTGTCTCTCGTGTCCCTATCTAACCCTTTGACGTAGAGAGACACACTTGACATATGTTGCTGAGTTGTCAAAGCTATTGTAACGCTCCGTGAAGAAACACAATGGGCCACTGGCCGATCGATTGACGGCCAGCTATTTACGCATGTGCGAAAATGACGTCACGATCGGAATTCCCAAAACCTCCTATTAGTAACTACAGTTTAGGTGAATGTTCAGCGAAGACGGTATTCCCCACTCCAATGTTTTCCATACTGATTACTGTGAGGGGCATATACTATATAGTGTTACAAGAGTCCATCCGTCCATACTTACATGCACATCACAGATTTTAACCCTTACAATGCTCAATTAAATTTGTTGTCTGCTGTTTACTTGTTATTTTCCATTTTTCGCATCAAAAACACTGAATAATCATTTCCAATGGAAATGATTCTAAAGTGCTGTCGCATCTTGTTATGCCCCACCAAAATAGTGGAGAGGGCATTTAGCTACAGACCTGAAACTTGGTAGAATCACAAAGTTTATTTCAATTTTTGATTCTACCACCGGGTAATGGATTATCTCCCCCTTTTCGACTTCCCAATTTTGCCTTGTAACTCGTAAACCTTTTAAACCATACCAGCTCCAGACCTGAAACTTTGTATGTAGCTTTCTTATGATGTGTAGATCGCAACATTTATTTCGATTTTTGATTCGACCCCTGTGTCATGGATTATCTCCCCCTTTTCAACTTAGAATTTCCCAATTTTGCCTTGTAACTCTTAAAAGTTAAACCGTACTAGCTACAGACCTGCAACTTGGTATGTATCTTCCTAATGATGATTAGATGCGCAGTGTATTTCAATTTTTTATTCGACCCCCGGGTCATGAATTATTCCCCCATTTTAGACTAAGAAATTCCCAATTTTGCCTTGTAACTCGTAAAACTTTTAAACTGTACTAGCTACAGACCTGAAACTTGGTATGTAGCTTCCTTATGATGATTAGATGTGCAAAGTTTATTATTCGACCCCCGGATCATGGATTATCTCCCCTTTTTCGACTTAGAATTTCACTATTTTGCCTTGTAACTTGTAAAACTTCTAAACCGTAATAGCTGGAGGCTTGATGCTTGGTATGTAGCTTCGTTATGGTGTGTATATCAGTGATTCTATATTTTATGTACATATTGGTGTCGTTTTTCTAGTTTCGATGTAGAACCAATAATTCATTAAACTGTGTGTATTCCATTGGGTGACAGTCCAGTTGTTACATTTATAATAGTATAGCCAATTGTTCTCGTCATTTTTGTCGCGCCCGCTTGCGGAAAGCGCGATATAGTCGGCTGTTTGGCGTACGTACGTGTGTCCGGTTAAAGTTTTTGGTTAAGTTGTTTGGTTAAAGTTTTCGGTTAAGTTCTTTGGTTAAAGTTTTTGGTTAAGTTTTTGGTTAAGTTGTTTGGTTAAGTTTTTTGGTTAAAGTGTTTGGTTAAGTTCTTTGGTTAAAGTTTTTGGTTAAGCTTTTTGGTTAAGTTTTTTGGTTAAAGTTTTTCGTTATACTACATCTCTGCAACTGCTTTGCCCATTACCTTGAAACTTCATATGGGTGTTTATCATCATCTATATTTTCATTCTACCCCCTCCTGTACGGCCCCTGTGCCCAATGTCAAGGTCAAATTACTTTGAAGTTTTTTGGTCAAGTTTTTTGGTTAAAGTTTTTGGTTAAGGTTTTTGGTTAAGTTTTTTGGTTAAAGTTTTTCGTTATACTATATCTCTGCAACTGCTTTTCCCATCACCTTGAAACTTCACATGGGTGTTTATCATCATCTATATTTTAATTCTACCCCCCTCCCGTGCTGCCCCTGTGCCCAATGTCAAGGTCAAATTACTTTGAAGTTTTTGGTTAAATTTTTTGGTTAAAGTTTTTGGTTAAGTTTTTTGGTTAAGTTTTTTGGTTAAAGTTTTTCGTTATACTATATCTCTGCAACTGCTTTGCCCATTACCTTGAAACTTCATATGGGTGTTTATCATCATCTATATTTTCATTCTACCCCCCCTCCCGTGCGGCCCCTGTGCCCAATGTCAAGGTCAAATTACTTTGAAGTTTTTGGTTAAAGTTTTTGGTTAAAGTTTTTGGCTAAAGTTTTTTGGTTAAAGTTTTTCATCGTACTAGATCTCTGCAACTGCGTTGCCCATTACGTTTACTTTTTCGTTATACTATATCTTTTTTTTTAGTGTCCATGCCTCGCCACAAGGCGCGACATGCAGGCCGCGGCCATCTAGTATATATTTTATTTCCACTTCAAGGGACCAGGGGTCTAAGAAATGTCATTTCCGTTACGTACATTTACATTACGTAAATATAGCTTTACATTTACATTTTTTTCTTTTCAACGGCATACAACATAAAACTGAAGGGGCATCTATTTAGAAAAGTGTCAAGAATATGGTAAGCTAATTGTATTAGTTTGAAAAAGAGAAATTTAGTAGCAAGTCGTGGAATTTCTCATTTATGGTAACCCAACAACATGTATTGAATATGAATCAGTAAAGTTAAACAAAACAAAATAGCTTGGCATGTAACAGAATGCCGTGTTTTACCACATGTACCGAACATCGTTATAAAGCTACATTTAATTAATAGCACAGCCTCCAAAAATATGGGCGTAACGGTAATGATTATGTAACGGTAATGACAAAACGTAACGGTAATGACTCTCCATTTATTTAAAATACTAATACAGCATATATAACAAACATATTTATACTTTGAATATGCTGTACAATATAACTTTAAGTTAGTGTTTACTTTTAATGTGATTGCCACTAGACACCCACACTCATTGAAGCTGTGTCTGTTTTTTGTTGTTTCAGAGCTTTTACTAATTAAATCCTGATATATAAATGTTGTAGGTCTGAATAAATGTGCCATTACTGACCGACAACTGATGGGACCTGGTTTTTATCCTGGTTTTTATCTAAATGACGCATGAACTGACTGGTTAGTATGGTAATTTATCATTGCCGTTACATGATCGTCATTACCGTTACACAATTTCGTAACGGAAATGACCGTAATGGTAATGATTTTTTTTTAAAAACTCCCATTTTTCACACCTGTATACAACGCATCATGAAGGTAGAATATGCAAATGTAACATTGTAAGTGTGTCTATCCACCCATTTTGGTTTCAGTCGACCTACATACATATGGACGTGTATAAACCCCGAACGGTAATGATGCATGTAATGTGTAACCTTAAAATTCCGAATACAGACCGGCCTCGTTCTCGGCAATGACTTCAGTTGTGTTAGCACCGTGTTTATTTATAAATCGGGCGCCCATAAACAGTGTTCATTGCATTAGTAGCTGAGAGTCGGAAAGGGAGGTTACTCTGATTTTACATTTTTTGTTCAGCGTAACGGTAATGATTCGATTTCGCGGGACAGATACATTAACTTCAGTATTTTTCACAACAAAAGGCAAATTTATTGCAGAATAAGTTTAATGTCAATGTTAAACTATTTTAATTCAGATGCAATGTATAGTAAAGTACAAATGGACAAGATTTGAGAATTACGGGCTTGTGAACTGTGCTGATTGATGATCGGGACGTGCCCATTTGGTGCACCACACGTATGCCAACAACAGAAAATAATAACTAAACACACATAACAAGAATTGTAAATACTGTTTTCTTAATGGATTGGTATTATACATAGTTTCTTTACTGAAAAAAAATCATTTTTCCTTATAAATTGTGTGATTTGTCAGTAAATTACACCGGGACACCAGATGTACATAAAATATAGAATCACTGATATGCACAAAGTGATTTCTATTTTTGATATGACACTGAGCCATGGATTATCTCCCCCTTTTGGACTTGGAATTTTGCCTTGTTTACTATCAAAGCGATATGTACGTTGTGGGGTATCCGTGTTCTATGAACACATTTTCTAGTTTTTATTGAAACAGTAAGCAAAATATAAAGCAACAGCAGACGACAATCTTCGTGCCCAGCATCCTAAGGGTTAAAGGTGGAATGTTTTTGTATGTCATCTCTCATCTACACAAAAGGCTCCACCCCCTCGTAACTCCATGACAATGTCATTCGCACAAAAATGTCCTGTTCTTAATATGACCATAAAATTGATATATGCTGCCAGTGGGGGAGGGGTGATCGAGGGGCATCCACATTACATGGACACATATCTACAAGACTTTTGTAATGTATGTCATGTGACTTTGACCATGAGCATGGAGGCAGCTTGGGTGGACTATAGAATGTAAATATGTATAAGTTTTTTAGTTTCAAGTAAATACAGCTTACAGTTGCAAAGATGGTACCTCAAGATGTTAACTCTTAGCATGTCACGATGTGGGAAACCAAAATTGTTGTCTGCTGTTGTTTCGCTCTTGTCTTACTTCTCAATAAAAGCATAGTTCGGCAACACATTACAACCATTTCCATTGGAATTGTTACCGATCCATGATCATTGATGTTGTTGATACAAATGAAACTTGAAGTGAACAGTAGACGACAAAATGTAATTCAGTATAGCAAGGATAAGTGCAAATGCTACACAGACAGACGACACAAAACAATGGCGAAAAGTACTGCATTTATAAATCATGAAAACAATTTTGTTTAAAAAGATCAGGGTCACACAAAGTCATAACAATCCTAAACATTCAGATATAATTTATTCTAGAAAACCTGTATAAATATATGGTATCCCTACACAAAGCGTGTCCCAATACATGTATCTAGGGATGGAATGGTTGTGCTGAGTTACCGGTACTGCAAGAACAATGTATTAGGGTACAATTGTTTTGGTAAACCTCTATTTTAACAAATGGTGTCCCAATATTTAGGGTTATTATGATACATAGCTCTTCATGTAACTGAGCTTATGTAATTAAATGGAAAGGTATATTAGATCAACATGTGCAGGGCCGTAGCCACGTTGAGGCGAACCGGTAGAAATTTTGCCGATTTTTTTTTATGCTGCGGGTCGCGCTACACGCTCCCACTGGATACACGTTTCATAAGATTTGCCTCGGTAGATTTTTACCTCTGGCTACGGCCCTGATGTGTTTGTAAATATTATAGATACTTGTAATAAAACAAAGCATCAAACATTGGTGTGAGGCACAGAACACGAAATTGATGACATTAGTGTGATCACATTATTATGACATCACAGATGACACTGATGACATCATCGATAGTTGTGCAACATGTCACAAGCTGCACAAAAGATAAAACTGCACAATGCCACAAGTTGCACAACAAGCTCCAGATAAACCCACAGAATCCAGTGACAAGGCATAGTGTCAAGAAACACAGTAAATATGTATTAATGATAGGCTACATTGTGTATTTAGTCTAGGTATAGATTTTATAAATTTAAGTAGATCAACAGATGCCCTGAGAAGGCTGAGATGGTCCGGTGGGACATACACAGTCCTGAGTAAGTGTTTTACTACTGAAAGATGTGTATTTAGATCTAGCACTGGGGCCCACCGTACTTTAACCCTTACAGTTACAATATTGAATTAAATTTTGTCGTTGGCTAGATATTTTTGAACTTCCAATGGTTTGGCAGCACTTTAGAATCATTTCCATTAGAAACTAGATTGGTCAGTAAGGAGGCTTACAGAATACCCCCCGTGTGCACAGGTGGAAGACTCGGACCTATGACGCCAACAAAAATGCCTATTAAAAAAATCCATTACCCCACCCACTTGGTCTCGTACAGTACCATCTATAGAGAAGATAGTACTGTACGAGACCAAGTGGGTGGGGTAATGGATTTTTTTGTAATGGTCATTTACTTTGTGTCACAGGTCCGAGTCTTCCACCTGTGCCTGTGTGGGCCCAGGTACCCCTAAATATGTAAACAAATTTCCAAGTGTGTGGGCTTGTGACCTTCGACTCTGGGCTTAGCGGGGGCGGCATGAACGTGAATTTGTCACAGGGTGGTAGAGGTCCATTGGAGCAATGCGTGTGTGAAATGTGAAGCAGATCCGAGCAAGGACATAGAAGTTATAACCGATTTCACTGATGTTTGTTTTGTAACGAGAGAGACTAAGTATGTGACCTTGACCTCGAGATCAGCAGGGATTTGTCACAGTATGATAGTAGAGCCTTAGTGGAATGCATTCATGAAATATTAAGAATTTTCAATGAAATAAATAGAACTGATAACATATTTCTCTGATGTTAAGTTTTATAAAGAGACTACCGGTAAGTATGTGACCTTGACCTTGGGATCAGCGGGGGCTGGACATAGTGGATTTGTCACAGCATGATAGTAGAGCCTTAGTGGAATGCATGGGTGAAACATTAAGAATTTTGAATGAAGGAAATAGAAGTTACCGGTATATCTTATTTCTCCGATGTTAAGTTTTGTAAAGAGACCAAGTATTTGACCTTGACCTTAGAATCAGCGGGGGTTGGACTGTCGTGGATTTGGCGCAGCATGGTAGTAGAGCCTTACAGGAATGCATGTGTGAAATATTAAGCATTTTAGATGAAGGAAATAGAAGTTATAACATATTTCTCTGATGTTAAGTTTAGTGACGGACGGACAGATGGACGCACAGACATACTAACATTTTGGGTTTATGGGCTATTTGTTCTTTAAAAGATCAAAGGAATAGCCCCTAAACTACAAAGGATTAGGGGCTATACAGAATAAGTCTATTGTGTTCTATTGTCTTAGGCTCCTCCGCCTAGCCCCTAAACCCCCAATGTTTGCCCGGACGGACAGACAGACTCGTTGTGGGGGGTATAAATAAAATAAAAGCCTCCCACCCCATTTGTTTCTCCAAAGTCTGGAAGTCTAGTAAGTAATTGTCTGTGGCCTGAATCATGATTCCATAACTACATTCACAACTACCTGTATGATTATTCAATTGGGTTATGTTGACATTTTCAGGAGTAATACCAACCAGATACAGAACGAGCACACTAGACAGAGATCAGTACAGACGGAATAGCGAGACAGATATAATCAGCACAATGGTGAAGGACAGACTAGTAGAGCTGCAACAGAAACAGGAAGAAAAAACGCCAAACAAGAAAAAGAAAGATAAGAACGGCATGGCTGGCGATGACCTATCCACCTCCCTGGCATGGGTGACAAAAATCGATGAGAAGTTGGCAAATCTTCGACAGGACGTTGAGGACATGAAAAAGTTACAGAAAAACCTCTTCTTCACTGCGGTGTATGATAAGAAGGAAGTCAGAAAGCTTGATCAGTTATCTGATAAAATATTTTCAACATCGTCAAATTTACAAAAGGAGGTAAGGAGTTATCAGACAGATGTTCGCAAGAAAAACCTGAATGATACACATGAAAGGATGATTATGAACCATATTGACAGACTTATAAGTGCAATCACAAAGCAGATGAATGAGCACCGAGCGGCACAGGCCGAATACATTGAGAAAACAAAGAAACGATATAACCGGCAAATTGAAATTGTAACTGGTGAAGAAGTAAATGAGAACAATACAACAGTGGATCCTACAAACATACATGCCGTGTTCGCTGGGAACTTCATGGAGGAAATGCAACAAGCGAGATTGGAGTTACGTGAAGTTGAGGCACGCGGCGTGGAAATTAAGAAACTGGAAGGTAGTGTACTTGAGGTTAACCAACTTTTCAAAGAACTAAATTCTCTGGTAATGGAACAAGGCGAAACGATAGACACGATTGAACAGCAAGTAGAGGCCGCCACGGAGGAAGTGGTCATGGCCAATGTGCAATTGAAAAAGGCAAAGCGAAACAAGCAAAAGTGGTATAAGAAGAAGTGTTGCCTCATTGGTACTTGTGTCGTCGTGATTCTCATTGTAGCTGCCATAATTACCCTTGCTATTGTCACAGGGTAAACTGTTGAATGGGAAATCATTTCACAAATACCATAAGCCACATTGCTCCAGTAACAGTCACATTTCAAATGTGACAGTTACTAGAGGCATGTGGCTTATGGTATTTGTGGCCAGTTTAGCTCCTGGGGGCCGTTTCACTAAACTTTGTAAGACTAAAATGTTCGTAAGTGCAAAATTATGATAGTCTGTAAATGTCACATTAACAACGTTTTCTTGTAAACAAATATTGGATTTACAATTATTATTGAGCATAGGCTGCATATGTACCATTAATTGAAATTTATAGACGATCCTAAATTTGCACTTACGAACATTTTAGTCGTAGGAAGTTTAGTGAAACGGGCCCCTGATGTGCTAGGCATAGCTGTAGCTTGATAATGTTTGTTTGTTTCATATGACCAAATGACATCAGTGCAGACCCTGATCAGACTGTGGATGTGCACGCAGGCTGATCAGGGTCTACACTGGTCCTACAGGCCAGAATCCCAATTTCTCCTGTCACAGTCACCATTAAAAACTGGGAACTGTGACTGGAGAAATTGGGGTTATGGAGTTTGTGGCCAGTTGGGCTCCCGATATGCTGGACATTTTTCTGATCCTGATCAGACTATATGAATAATAAGGCTGATCTGGGTCGACACTGGATGCATAGGTCCCATTTCTCCAGTCAGTCAAACATTTTTATATCATTTTTGTATCTTGCCGACACTGAAATTGTCGTCATATATTCCCGCTTATTGAAAACAAGACTAAAATAAAATCTATGTGTGTATCCGTTCATATGTGTGGCGTCCAAAATCTGCTTTTCTTAATAAAGGCCATAATGTCAATGTTTGCAAACAATGTTGGTCCAGACGAGATGGCTCGTTACGATCTACAGGGCCATAACCAGAGGTAAAAAACCAGACGAGGTGAACCAAGTCCCAATATGGATGTCAGGCAGCATTCTCCACGCCACCACCTCAGAGATTTTTTTAATTCTTAACATAAAAATAATCGGCAAAATGACAAACGAGGCGACTGCCTCATCTGCCTCATTCTGGTTACGGTACTGATCTATCTCATCAGCATCTGCAGAATTTGTCAGTATTGTTCAATTTTCTCATTAATGGAATTCCAAAAAATAGTATGGACAATCCATTGATAGATATTTAGGGTTGAAAGGGTTAAATCTTTGAAAACCATGAATTGTTGTTGTTGATCCTTATGCTAATCTTGTGCTAGCTTTGGTCACATTTGTACTTTGTATTCTCAGGATGCTTTATACTGAATGAAATGTCATGTCACAGAGCTCCAGATAAGCTTTGTGTCTAAAGTGTACTATACCCCCTGATTTCAAAATCATTGCGTATTTTACTTTTACAAATGGATTATTGATTTTTTTCATTACTAAATAGGGAAAAAAGGATAAAAAAAATATAACAAATATAAACATTCACTTAATTGAGCTGCAAAAAGCAAACAGTACGTGTTTGCTTTTTGCAGCTCAACTAAGTGAATTTTCAACTTTATGACAGTATTTTCACTACTCAATTGGAAATTCAATGCGTATTTTCACATTGCTGTGCGTATTTTGTACTCCCACTTTTGATAATCAATGCATATTCAGCTAAAATAATTGCGTAAAATACGCCAATACGCACCTTATCTGGAGCTCTGATATCATCATCCATACTTTCATTTTTTGACGCACACACGTGGACAACATTCTCTATAGCAAGGTCACAATCAAAAGCAAACAGTACATGTTTGCTTTTTGCAGCTCAACTAAGTGAATTTTCAACTTTATGACAGTATTTTCACTACTCAATTGAAAATTCAATGCGTATTTTCACATTGCTGTGCGTATTTTGTACTCCCACTTTTGATAATCAATGCATATTCAGCTAAAATAATTGCGTAAAATACGTCAATACGCACCTTATGTGGAGCTCTGATATCATCATCCATACTTTCATTTTTTGACGCACACACGTGGACAACATTCTCTATAGCAAGGTCACAATCAGTTGTGGTGTTCGAAGATTTTGAAAATTTGCATTATGTTTTCTCATTAGGTGTAACACTAACAGACTTGTTTATCATCATTCAAATATTTATTCCATAGCCACCCATGTGACCCGCCCCCATGCTCAAGGTCAAGGGACAGTTGAATATGTGTTAACCCTTACACCGCTATCTTAATTTTTTGTCATTTGCGGTTTATTTTTTATTTTCCATTTTTATCATCAAAAGCATGCTTTGACAGCACTTTAGAATAATTTACAACATGATTTGACAGCACTTTAGAATCATTTCCATTGGAAATGATTCTGAAGTGCTGTCAAACCATGTTTTTATTGAGAAATAAGGCAAGATATAAAAGCAATAGCAGACGACAATTGTTGTGAGTAGCGGTGTAAGTGTTAAACTGCAAATGTTCATCTGTTACTAGTCATGTTGCTAACAGAAGTCCTCGGTACATGTACCTTGTATCGCTAACCACATGCCTAGACCCTGGGACCACCAACACATCCTACTAGTAGGAGTATCAAATAGTTCAGCAGGCTGGATAGGCGGGCTGCAGTCATATGGTTTTACATTGATGTTGTAGTTAATACTGCCGCCTCTGAAAGTTCTTAAAACTTTCAACATGTGCATATTGCATACTATGGGCATTTTCAGTGCATTAACACACTATAAATCACAATACACTAGTGTAATATAATGTAAATGTTAGGCGATTAGTACAGCTTCAATGTATGATGATGAGCTTATGCAATAAATAAATAAGATTTAATATGATATTTATTAAACAGGTTGATTGATTTCATTAAAACTCGGCATGGCCTCGTTTTTTAGGAAATCAGTAAACTTATTTAACCCTTTCAACACCACAGACCTCTATAGAGACAATGTTTGCAAACAGTGCAGATCCAGATGAGCCGGCTCGTAACGAGCCGTCTCATCAGGATCTCCACTGTTTGTTAATAATTTTAAACGTCGTACAGATTACCCTTTTAGAAGAATGGGATAGATGTAATTTGAATGAACAAAATTAATGAAATAGCGTGAAACATTGGCATGGAACATCCTATTAAGTTACTTGGTGTTGAAAGGGTTAACAAATATCATATTCAATCATCGATCATGCACGGTCATTTACATCTATATGTATAGGTAATATGGTTGACTTTCAAAATCAATTTAAAAACACACCAACATTAATTTTGTTCCATGATCTGACCAAACTTGGCGTATTGCTCTTGCGACCTATGTGTACTTAGGGGCACAGTCTTATCAGGGTCAACACTGTTCACCAGCACAACCAAAATATTTCACAATTTTGACCATTATCAGGCAGCATGCTCTGAAACTACACCCATGAGACAGTAATAATCCAGTAGCCTATTTCACCAACATTGCAAAGTATACTTATCTAGCAAAGTATACTTTGAGGGTGAACTTTTCAATTTAAGGATAAATTTATAAATTTTTATTATACTAAATTTATTACATTATCACAGCCATTTTGGCTGTGTGATAATGTAATAAATTCAGTATAATAATTCTGCATACTTTTAATCATAAAATATATGCAGTCGTTAGTTCTATATGAAATAATGCATTTCGGGAAAAATAAATTATTCCTCCCTCAAAGTATACTTTGCTAGATAAGTATACTTTGCTAGATAAGTATACTTTGCAATGTTGGTGAAATAGGCTACTGGTCATGGTCAGATTGTGGTCTATAATTATGTGTGGCTTTAACTGGAAAAATGGGGCTTATGACAATTGGAACTGGTGCCGATCCAGATCAAACTGTGCATCCGCAGCCTGATCAGCATCTACACTGATCTCTATTCAGTGAATGAAGTGGGTGGTAGGTGGGAGCATGCGATGCGTAATTTAATGATCGGGGTTCAGCCGACTGGAGACCTGGTTTGGCCCTCACATACGTCTTTGGAATTTTGGATGTGACAGTTGAATCTGGTTATACCCCTTAAGTGAGAATCCTATTTTAGGGGAAGGGGCCAAGTGACTTGGTGTGGCATGGACCTGGCACCAGGTCGGGTTATTCTAATTTCAGGGGTGAATCTATTTGTTCTCGATGTAAATATTCCATTCTAATTTTGGGATTTCCCCCCAATGCAGCAGGTTAAAACGGGATGGAACCCATTTGCCCGGCCTTACTTGACCTTAGCTGTTAATAGGCCGTTAAACACCAATAAACAAAATAAACAGTCAATGAAACACCGTCCTGTGGCCCATTTCACTAAACTTTTGTACGACTAAAATGTTCGTAAGTGCAAATTTAGGATCGTCTGGAAAATTCAATTGATGGATTTACATTTATTGAGCATAGGCTGCATATGCAGCCTATACTCAATACATGTAAATCCAATAATTGTTTACAAGAAAACATTGTTAATGTGAAATTTACAGACTATCATAATTTTGCACTTACGAACATTTTAGTCGTACAAAGTTTAGTGAAACGGCCCCTGGTTCCAACGAACAGTTATTTATTAATTAAACTGGCCGCACATGTGACTCCAGTCACATGTATGGAATAAGATCGATTTTTATAATTAAATGTTGGTTGGGAACATGCTCAATAAAAGTAAATCCATCAATTGAAATATCCAGACGATCCTAAATTTGCACTTACAAACATTTTAGTCGTACAAAGTTTAGTGAAACGGGCCACAGGTTTGTCCCTGGTTTGACCCTCAGGTATGTCTTTGGCTTTCTTTGTATGTGATCTTGTTATACCCCTTTTAAGAGTAATCCTACCGGTATTACTTTTATGGGAAGGGGCCAAGTGACTTTGGTGTGGTATGGACCTTGCACCAGGTCAGGTTATTCTAATTTCAGGGCTGAAGATACATTTATTTTCATGTAAATATTCCATTCTGATTTTGGTATTAAATTCGGGATCAAACCTGTTGTCCAGGCCTTAAATGACATTAGCTGTTGATAGGCTGTTAAACACCACTAAATCAAATCAAGATTGAATGGGTCAGTGGAAGAAGGGGTCCAACTCCATGAGGGATCAGTGGAAGAAGGGGTCATTGAGGGGGTCGGTGGAAAATGGGTCTAGGGGGTCGGTGGAAAATGGGTTAAGGGGGTCAATAACTACATGAGGGGTCAGTGGAAGAAGGGGGCTAACTCCCTGAGGGAGTTAGCCCCCTTCTTCCAGTGACCCTTTCAATTGTTCCGTCATAGCTGTTTCAAACACAACAGCCTATTATCATACCTGTATAACACACATTCCAGTAATTGCATTTGTATATTGTATAATGTTGTAATACATGTTGTTTACATGGCACACATCATGTGATGATTAAACATTAATACCCAACAATATCTCAAATTCCTACTGCATGCAATTTGCAGTTACCCTTACAAGAATTATTGGCGAAAGAAAAAACAACAACAGGCTTATTGCATTTCCAGTGTATTCTCGAATCTATGTTTACACAGTTCATTATTCTGTTGGCAAACCATCCAGTATGCATTCAGCAAAGAACTTTCTGTATGCATGGTCTTGCTGCTCAGGACCTACAGCAACCAGAAATGAAATAAATCTGGTTTTATAAGATCTTGATACATATGAGACGCGCCGTGTGATTTTGTACCGAAGAACATGTGCGATATCTCATGAAAAATATTTACAAAATTTACTATATTTTCGGTAAATGACGTCAAACATTTATTAAATTTACATAGCAAATGCGGAATCCTATCCTCGATGTCATTTACAGAAAATATCACAGTTTCTATAAATATTTTTCATGAATGTTCTTAGGTACAAAATCACATGGTGCGTCTCGTATGTCACTGCTCCACATGACTGGAATGTCTAGAAGTCGAGCTGACACAAAACTGCCGAGCTGACACGAAACTGCCGAGCTGACACGAACTGCAACGCCGACACGAAACTGCAACGTTGACATGGAACTACCGGTAGCCCGTCAAGTTTCCACATGGGTCCCATCATGCAGACCGATTGAGATTTGCAAACTATCCTTAAAATTCGGTCCAAAAATAATGAAATCCGACTGCTATTTCTGTATCAACCATGTAAATGTACCGATGTTGACACCAAGTAATGTCAATTTTATGACACATATCCGGGGCATATCCGTGTTAAAATATTGTCGGGTAATAAATAGTTGTGTGTTTGGTCACCTTTCAACACATTTCTCCCCATATTGATTTTTCATAACACGCGCTTGGTAATTGTTACAGGTGAAGGTCTCGATAGCTGTAGAGATCATAGCAGTTTATAAATAGACTGGCTTTAGCATACAGTCCCGTTTCTATGCGACAGCTTACTACGCGGTGCTCGCGTGGCTCCCAATTGTTTTTTTCAACCCACTAACTAAACTATCAACATGTACCTTTCAAGATCGCAACCACCCAATATGGCCCATACCTGTGACAAATTAAATTGACTCCGTGAATGTAGACCGCCCTGTGCGTTTACTACCTCTGTGCTGCTGGGCTGTCTGGGATAATAGCTGTTATGCAGATTAACAGATCTGAGCACTGACAGTTATCCATATTCCAGAAGTTGACAAACAGCTGACATTCCCTTTGAAGTTTGCAATCAGCCGCGTGTACTAGGACGCAGAATCTGCCATATTGATCAGCCAATGAAACGCTTTTGCTTAATCACGTGTTATCGCCGTCCAATCAGTGTATGTAGTGTATCTACACGTATCACACACACACACTTAAAAATAACCCATATCGACCCATCAGCCTCATTTAATTGAGCGAGTTCGGGTTCGTACTATAGTTGAACTATAGTAGATGCATCGCGCATGTCTAGTAGAGAACTTCCATGTAAAATTCCCGCTCTCTATAACTTTTTACCTATTCGCCGCCATCTTGAAACTGGAGGAACATGTGTCTTTTGGCTAGTCGAACTATAGTAGATGTACGACGTCACTCAAGTCGGAACCAGTCTGCGTTCGCGGTTGTTTAGTCCAACTATAGTTCAACTATAGTAACCATAGTTAAAGCTCGAACTCGCTCAGTATCGTATTCGTAGCTGTCTGTACCGTAAAACATGTAAACATGCAAAACGAAAGTAATAAGCGTAGACAGTTTACCGTAAGGGACAAACTAGTTTGTGGATACCTGCGATGCAACAGGATATAATAAATTCAGGGTAGATCTATGCTGTTACATTTTTAAGTAGTTTATTAGTAAAATTTAATTATGCTCTTCGCTGTTAAAATCGTGACCCCATACCGCCAGAGTAAAGTTTGGTCCGTTTTCAGTCAGGCCAGAACGTCCCCAGTTTCATTAATAGAATAATTGGCATTCTGAAATTTTAGAAGCCCTGGTCCTATGTCACAAGAGCACAATTACATGTAGCAGTATCTTATATTGCATGATCAGACTGGGATGAATGGAAATTGTGTGTATCTTAATGATGAATCAATCCTTAAGGAGTATCTTAACCCATTACATTCATTACATTTAAAGCACAGGCTGATTTGAGGCTACACTGGTCGCAAACATTGTTGTAACGCCCCTTTCCTGATCCCATTTTTCTCAATCACTATCTACAGTCAGGAAGGATAACTGGAAAATACAAGAAGAGAAAAAAACTTCCTTTTCTTGCTGGCAGTCAGGGAGGATCACTGGGGTGATAAGTAGAGACATGAACTTACCTCCCTTTTCTTGCTGGGTATGACAATATTGCCTTCTTTGTCATATTTGATTGGTGCCCCGCCCTCGTGAATCAGGGTACCGTAGCCCGTGGGTGTGTAGAAGCCAGGGATACCAGCCCCACCCGCCCGAATACGCTCCGCTAGTGTTCCCTGCAAGGTGGGATTGACTGATTGGTTTGGTGATTGATTGATTGATTGATCGATCGGTTGGTTAATATGGCGGAGATAATATTGATCTCAACTGAATTTCATCAGTCAGAATAAAGTAGACAGTCAATGTTTGTGGCTGTGACTGGAGAAATGGGGCTTATGGGTTTTGCAACCAGTGTAGATACAGATTAGCCTGTGCATCCACACAGTCCGATCAGGATCTGCACTGTTTGCCATTCCATCAATGAAACACCTGTCATGCTTCTAACAAGCAATATAGAATGTTACCAGGCTACAAGGAGTGTGATAATGTATCAGTAGCTACACTGTTCAAAAATCGCATACGTCCCATTTATCCAGTCACAGCCACAGTTTAGATCATCAGTGGCTGCCTCTCAGAGTGGATAAAGTAGAAAGTACCAATCAACAACTGGCAAAAAAAGATCTACCTCTCTGTGTAAGGTAGTTGTACCCTTCTTGTGGCCCCATGGGACTGGAAGAACTCCGGCAAACTTAACTAGATTTGTCAGTAAGCGGGGGCTTACGGAATACCCCCCCCCCCCCGCGTCAGCCCTGACCTAGAATGAATTAGGCTTGGTTCATTCTAGTGATAGGTTCATTCTGGGGTAAGAGAATAACATTTAGCTAGTACATGTAGGTAACATGTTCTACAAATAGTTTTGAACAATACAAGATGATGATGAAATTATGTTTTATGAGACAGTGACTTTCATCTTAAAGATACCCTGGCATGGCTGTATGTTTAATATGCATAGTATATTAATTAGTAATTAATAGAAAGCTGGTATAACGAAGGTAAACATACATTCCAGCTCGCATACTATCATTTCAGATAAAAGACTATGTCAGCACATATGGAGAGTGTGATGGTGGTTCCAGTTGAAAAAAGCAAACTAGACATTCTAAGTCCGTGACCTTGACCCCGACCCTGCATAAATGGGGGTCGTAGGTTTGTTGCAGAATGATGTATGAGTGTCAGAGAAGGGCGGGTAAAATATCACTGCATTCCACAAAGGGAAAGAGAGTTATAAGGAAATTTACATTTGTTAAGTTTTAGTTTTTTTAGTTTTTTTCTAAGTTTATAAGTCCGTGACCTTGACCCCTGGCATCAAATGGGGGGTCGTAGGTTTGTTGCAGAATGATGTATGAGTGTCAGAGAAGGGTGGGTAAAATAATGAAAGATTTCCGCAAAGGGCAAAGAGAAGTTAAAAGGATTTAAATTTACAATTGTTAAGTTTTCGTTTTTTTCTAAGTTTCTAAGTCCGTGACCTTGACCCCTGGCATAAATGGAGGTCGTAGGTTTGTTGCAGAATGATGTATGAGTGTCAGAGAAGGGGCGGGTAAAATATGAAAGATTTCCGCAAAGGGAAAGAGAAGTTAAAAGGAAATTTACAATTGTTAAGTTTTGTGACGGACGGAAACACGGAGGGACGGACGGACGGACGGACAAGCTGACTCCAGTATACCCCCCCCACAACTTCGTTGCGGGGGGGTATAATTAACCAAAAGAGGTAAGTGTCCAAAAGTAAAGTTGTGAAGGTCAAATGGTCATGGTCATATTAACCCTTTCACCCCTAAGTCATTTGAATGGAATTTGATATGTTAATTTTGCAACCAATCCTATGGTCACAACATGATTTTCAGACTACTAGTTCATTTATGAAAAGAGGGTGTTTTTTTTCTTAAAAAAATATGAAAATTAATCGGGATCTACTTTTTGCCAATACCACTATACAGGCCTGTGGCGTTGAAAGGGTTAAGGGCAGTATGGTTGTGTGGCATTTTGTGCCTATGTCAGAGATGTCAAAGTGGGATGTGATTTATACAGACCGCCAGCAGCGCTCCAGATAAGGTGCATATTGGCATATTTTACGCAATTATTTTAGCTGAATACGCATTGATTATCAAAATTGGGAGTACAAAATATGCACAGCTATATGAAAATACGCATTGATTTTCAAATTGAGAAGTGAAAATACTATCATAAAGTTGAAAATTCACTTAGTTGAGCTGCAAAAAGCAAAGCAAAGCAAAAATAAATTCAGTATAATAATTCTGTATACTTTTAATTATCAAATATATGCAGTGGTTGGTTCTATATGAAATAATGCATTTCGGGAAAAATAAATATTTACTCCCTCAAAGTATACTTTGCTAGATAAGTAATCTTTGCAATGTTGGTGAAATCGGCTACTGAGCACAGACTGACCTCGAGTATGATATTCAAGTATATGCTCGTACCTGTGGTGTGAGCTCAACCTCCAGCTCTCCGGAAAGGTACTGACGCTCGAACTCTGCATTTTCCCCGACGTAGGACGATATCATACGTTTGATCTGAAATACAGTGGAACCTCGCTATATAACAGACATGCTATGGACTTGGAAGTATGCACAGTTTGAAGTAACGGATCCGAGGTCTATAAATACATTAAATATGCCTAAAAGCATCAATAAATGAAGAAAAAAATAAGCTAACAAATTTTGTTTACTCCCTTCATATACTCCAAAAGATGGAGGGAGTAAAAAAAAGATTTTAGCTTATTTGGTTTATTTATTGATGCTTTTAGTCATATTTAATGTATTTATAGACCTCGGTCCGTTACTTCAAACTGTGGAAGTATGTATGATCATGATGTCAAACCCAAACTCATAAACCTGGATTTCAGTTGAACATCTCAAAAATAGACACCTTATGGACCTCCCAGAGTGTCTAATTTAAAAGATTACTGAAATGTGTAACAGTACAGTACCAGTATCAAGAATGTTTATTCTGCAATGCAATTTGGGACAATATCGTACACTTCATCTGAAACAGTGGAACGTCGCTATACCAGATACCATATGGACCTCCCAGGTTGTCTGGTTTGATGAGGAGGTTACCGTAATGTGTAACAGTATCTACAGAATATTTGTTCTACAATGCAACATGGGACAGTATCATACACTGGATCTGTTACAATGTGTATGTTCCTGTGGCCCGTTTCACTAAACTTTGTACGACTAAAATGTTCGTAAGTGCAAAATTATGATACATTTAACATTAACAATGTTTTCTTGGAAACAACCATTGGATTTACATTTATTGAGCATAGGCTGCATATGCAGCCTATGCTCAATAAATGTAAATCCATCAATTAAAATATCCAGACGATCCTAAATTTGCACTTATGAACATTTTAATCGTACAAAGTTTAGTGAAACGGGCCGCTCATGACGAAGCAAACACATACTACGGTACTAAGTTCTCATAAACCTGTATCACAGTGGAACCTCGCTAAACCGGACACCTTGGGGACCTCCCATTTCCACTGTTCCACTGTCTACACATGTCTCAAGGGGTGATACATGTATGCCTGAATTACAGTGGAACGTCACTAAACCGGACACCCCGCACAATTGTGACTCAAATGACAAAACATGACTTATTGAGCTTTCGCACAGTGTACATCCGATCGGTTTGCACTCCTGTAACCTAGAGTATGTTTACCCATTTCAACACCACAGGCCATAATGCCAATGTGTTTACTAGTTGGAAATGTCTTCATTCTCATCATAATGGGTCTGTGGCAGGTCTCTAAAGACCATACAATAACTCCAGATAAGTAATTAGTAATTGAGTATTTTCACTTTATCATTTCTGAAGCAATTGGGTATTTCAAAATTTTAATTGGGTAAAATAAAATCACACTACTGTTTACACATCAACAGACAGCAATTATTGAATTTGAAATGAAAACATCTCTTGGCATTTTATTAGAATTGTCTCCTTGGAGACAATTCTAATGAAATACCAATATGTGTTTTTATGGAACATAAGACAAATATGCTATATTTGTGGTCTGTTTATTGTTTTCTGCAGCATGATAAAGGTACCACAAAATTGTTATTGCTTTTTGATACTCGCTACTTCTGATTTCAATTGGGTTTTTTGGTAATTTTAATTGGGTATTTAAGCAAATACGCAGCTTATCTGGAGCTCTGAATAACATTGTCGCTCATCATCATGGACCTGTTTCACTGAACTTCGCATAACTAAGAAATCTGTAAGTGCAAAATTATAATTTACAGTCACTAAGACATAATCAGTCGATGTTGGAAAAGAGTTGGAATATTTGTTCACAATCACTGGCCTCTACATTTATGTGGACAATACGGTAGTAGAATTTGTCAACCATATGAATGTTTCAAGTACATTCATAGAAATCTTCGTACAATTTCGTGAAACATGCCCCAGATGTATACAGGCACATGTACGAGCCTTTAATGTAGGTATTGACATAAATGTAACTTAAAACAAGAGTGCCGAAGGTCACAATATATAACTAAAAATAGGGTTAGCCATATAGTCTTGATAACCATGTATACCGAATTTGGTTACGATTCGTCAAGTAGAACTTGAGTTATTGCGTGGACAAGGATACAGTCAAAAAATGAAAAATGGCCGCCAAGGGGAGTAAGTCATCAGAAATTTTTGAAAACCAATAGTCTTCCCGTGATAAACATGTATACCGTATTTGGTTATGATTGGTCAAGTAGAACTTGAGTTATTGCGTGGACAAGGACACAGAGTGAGACAAGAAACGAGGCAAAGCCACGAAGGCCAGGTTTTTTCCAGACATGGACACTTGGATAACATAATTATACCCACTTTTTGTAGACTAGATGGCCGTGGCCTGCATGTCGCGCCTTGGGGCGAGACATGGACACTAAAAAAATAGATATAGTAGATGGAAAAACTTTAACGAAAAAACTTTAACCGGACGTACAGACGTACGGACGGACGGACGTATGCCAAAATGCCGACGATATCGCGCTTTCCGCAAGCGGGTGTGACAATGATGTTAAACACCCATGTGAAGTATCAAGGTAATGGGAGAAGCAGTTGCAGAGATATAGTACACGAAAAAAATTTAACAAATAAATTCAAAGTAATTTGACCTTGACATTGCGCACAGGGGCCGCACGTTTGGGGGTTAGAATGAAAATATGGACGATGATAAACACCCATGTGAACTTTCAAGGTAATGGGCGAAGCAGTTGCAGAGATATAGTAAAAAAGTTTTAACAAAAAAAGTTTTAACCAAAAAAATTTAACCAGACGTACGTTAAAAAGTTAACGTTGAAAATGGCTAAGTCAATTACGTAGAAATAATAGGTGAAGGTAAAAAAATGCTCACATGTTGGATAGTTGTATGTGGTAGGCACCCCTTGGTTATGAAGCTGTGAAAGTTTGGTGGTCCTAGGTGGTACAGTACCAAAGAAATGGACTTAAACACAAAAACTTAACATTGTAAAAGCGAAAACTTAACATTGAAAATGGCTAAGTTGACTGCGCGGAAAAAATGGGTCAAGTTAAAAAACAAGAAACGAGGCAAAGCCACGAAGGCCAGGTTTTTTCCAAGCATGGACACTTGGATAACATAATTATACCCACTTTTTGTAGACTAGATGGCCGTGGCCTGCATGTCGCGCCTTGGGGCGAGGCATGGACAGTAAAAAAATAGATATAGTAGATGGAAAAACTTTAACGAAAAAACTTTAACCGGACACACGGACGTACGGACAGATGGACGGACGTATGCCAAAATGGCGACGATATCGCGCTTTCCGCAAGCGGGTGCGACAATGATGATAAACACCAATGTGAAGTATGAAGGTAATGGGTGAAGCAGATGCAGAGATATAGTATGCGAAAAAACTTTAACAAATAAATTCAAAGTAATTTGACCTTGACATTGCGCACAGGGGCCGAATGGTTGGGGGTTAGAATGAAAATATGGACGATGATAAACACCCATGTGAAGTTTCAAGGTAATGGGCGAAGCAGTTGCAGAGATATAGTATAACGAAAAAGTTTTAACCAAAATATTTAACCAGATAATGGCTAAGTCAATTACGTAGAAATAATAGGTGAAGGTAAAAAAATGGTCACATGTTGGATAGTTGTATGTGGTAGGCACCCCTTGGTTATGAAGCTGTGAAAGTTTGGTGGTCCTAGGTGGTACAGTACCAAAGAAATGGACTTAAACACGAAAACTTAACATTGAAAACGCAAAAACTTAACATTGAAAATGGCTAAGTTGACTGCGCGGAAAAAATGGGTCAAGTTAAAACAAGAAACGAGGCAAAGCCACGAAGGCCAGGTTTTTTCCAAGCATAGACACTTGGATAACATAATTATACCCACTTTTTGTAGACTAGATGGCCGTGGCCTGCATGTCTCGCCTTGGGGCGAGGCATGGACACTAAAAAAATAGGTATGCCAAAATGCTGACGATATCGCGCTTTCTGCAAGCGGGTGCGACAATGATGATAAACACCCATGTGAAGTATCAAGGTAATGGGTGAAGCAGTTGCAGAGATATAGTACACAAAAAAACTTAAAAAAAAAAATTCAAAGTAATTTGACCTTGACATTGGGCACAGGGGCCGCACAGTTGGGGGGTAGAACGAAAATATGGATAAACACCCATGTGAAGTTTCAAGGTAATGGGCGAAGCAGTTGCAGAGATATAGTATAACGAAAACAATTTAACGAAAAAAACTTTAAGCAGACGTACGTTAAAAAGTTAACGTTGAAAATGGTTAAGTCAATTACGTAGAAATAATAGGTGAAGGTAAAAAAAATGGTCACATGTTGGATAGTTTTATGTGGTAGGCACCCCTTGGTTATGAAGCTGTGAAAGTTTGGTGATCCTAGGTGGTACAGTAACAAAGAAATGGACTCAAACACGAAAACTTAACATTGTAAACGCGAAAACTTAACATTGAAAATGGCTAAGTCGACTGCGCCGGAAAAAATGGGTCAAGTTAAAAAAAAAGTAACATGTTGGATTGTAATATGTGGTGGGCACCCCTTGATTATGAAGCTGTGAAAGTTTGGTGGTCCTAGGTGGTACAGTAACAAAGAAATGGACTCAAACACGAAAACTTAACATTGATTGTGGACGCCGCCCGCCCGCCCGCCTCCGCCCGCCCGGCTTTCGCCAAACCGATAGCCTGGATTTTATTTTAAAAAAAAAGGCTAAAAAAAGTAACATGTTGGATAGTGATATGTGGTGGGCACCCCTTGATTATGAAGCTGTGAAAGTTTGGTGGTCCTAGGTGGTACAGTACCAAAGAAATGGACTTAAACACGAAAACTTAACATTGAAAACGCGAAAACTTAACATTGAAAACGGCTAAGTCGATTGCGCAGAAAAAATGGGTCAAGTTAAAAAAAAAGTAACATGTTGGATAGTGATATGTGGTGGGCACCCCTTGATTATGAAGCTGTGAAAGTTTGGTGGTCCTAGGTGGTACAGTAACAAAGAAATGGACTCAAACACGAAAACTTAACATTGATTGTGGACGCCGCCCGCCGACCACCGCCCGCCCTCCCGCCCGGCTTTCGCCAATCCAATAGCCTGGATTTTTTTAAAAAAAAACCTGGCTAAAAATTAAAAATAGTTGCCAAGAGGAGATAAGTTATCGGAATTTTTGAAAATCAATACGCTTCTTCGTCTTGCCGTGATAAACATGTACACCGAATTTGGTTACGATACATCAAGTAGAACTCTAGTTATTGTGTGGACAAGCTTTGCACACCCGCCAGACACTCGTCCGTACAAGGTGAATACATAAACGGGTGTATAATAAAGCATGATGGGGTGTACACTGCTTTCAACCAATCATCTATTTTTACAGGCATATTTGGGAAGCATGTGCCACAGAATGGGATATATTTCTTCCTCTTGTAATTAAACATATATATAGCAACTTTAGTTAACCCTTTCAACACCAAGTAACTTAATGGGCTGTTCCATGCCACTGTTTCATGCTATTTCATTGGTCCATTCAAATTTTCAGGCTATTCCATTCTTCAGAAAGGGTAATTTTTTCAAATTAGATAACTATTAACAAACAGTGGAGATCCTGATGAGACGGCTCATTATGAGCCGGCTCATCTGGATCTGCACTGTTTGCAAACATTGTCTCTATAGAGGTATGTGGTGTTGAAAGGGTTAAGACGAGCAAAACAGAGCTTGACTTACTGAGCAGACAAGGATACAAAATACATCAAGAGGAGATTCCTAATCAGAATTTTTTTAAAATCAACAGACTTCGTCCTCTTGCCATTACAAACATGATTACTGCAGTTCAACTGGAGTTATTGCATATAGACAACCTTTGACTGCCAGATGCCGCCTGCACATACATGTACAAGGTGAATACATACGTTCCATTTTTTTTCAAACAGGCATAATTAAAAAGAAAACATGTTTATTACCATATCATCCAGGTAATTATCGTATATTTATTTGGCAAAACAATGATACCTGTTTTTGCTGTAAGAGCAGACCCAGTCCAAAGTCGTCGACTCCCGCATTGTTGCTGACTACTGTGAGTCCGGTAGGTTTGGTCTTCAGCAGGGCCGTTATCAGGTTTTCTGGTATACCACACAACCCAAACCCTGCAATAGTTTTTTACTGATGTGCCTAAACATAGACCTCAGGGGACAAATTCAGATTTTGGGCCCTTTCTCCATGGTAAGTCAATGGAAGAATTTTATAATTTAAGGGATATGCGATTATGTGTAGTTTGAGGTGGGAAAACATCCCCCGGTTTCGCTGTCGGCATAACACTGAAGTTTGGAACATTTATATTACACAGTCCACCCTACAATACACAGCTAGGTATACTGCCCACACAAACCATGGATCCAGTTTTCAAGTGTAGATAAAGTAGGGATTGGAAATAATGTGTATCTATGGCCAAGTTATCTATCTACTTATCTTCTCAAAATGAGACGGTAGAATACTTGGCCACGAGATGACACTTGAAAGCCAAAGACAATATTTTTATCTCTTATCACAAATTTCAAAGTCATTTTACTTTGACTGTGAGCAAGGGAGTGGGTGACATGACTGATCTATAGAATGATAATATGGATGATTTTAATTCCAAGTTAAAATTATGGTTTCAGAGATAATATGTTCCTGACAACATTAATGTCAGCATTTAACAATTGGAAAAATGGCATATGTATCACAAAGTTAATCCCCTCACTGGCAGCCTTGATAACAAGGTGATTGCCTGTGAAAGTCTCACCCAC
Source organism: Conchocele bisecta (assembly GCA_029237695.1). NCBI lineage: Eukaryota > Metazoa > Mollusca > Bivalvia > Lucinida > Thyasiridae > Conchocele > Conchocele bisecta. The sequence goes on from CM055268.1 coordinate 39,236,607, forward strand.
AAAGGTCAAGGCCACAATGTGAGGAAGTCCAAAATTATTGATACCAAGGTCACCAAGGTCAAAGTCACACAAATGACAGTGGGTGGATAGCCATCAATGTGAGACTATTGATGAAGTTTAATAATAGGACTAACGGATCCGGAGATATTCAACATTTGGATGTATGTCCAAAAGAGCTGACACCAAGGTCAAGGTCACCAAGGTCACCCAAATGACACTGGTTGGATAGCCATTAATGTGAGGAAGCCATTTATGAAGTTTGATAATTATTTGACTAACGGAACAGGAAGTATTCAACATTTGGACATCCAAAATCATTGACACAAAAGTTAAAGGTGAAGGTCACCCGAATGACACTGGATGGATAGCTAATTTAAAAATTCCATTCATCAGGTTAGAAGATATAGAGTGGAAACAAAATTACCTTTGACCTCTATGTACGACCTTGACCTTAGATGTAAACATGTGAGTATTGAGCGTTACACATCATTTCTACATGGCAAACATTTGAAAATCCATTAATCGGATGGTTTAGGAGCTATATTGCAGAAACAAAATCTCATGCACATTTTTTACCGTTGGCCTCTAAGAGACCATGGCCGTAGACACGTGGGTATTGAACGCGACACATCGTCTCATCGTGGCAAATATTTGTGGCAAGGGGAAACAAAGTCTCATGCACTTCGTTTGTGGGCGTATATAGTGGTTTCCCAAAACAAACTGTATCCAAATGCATTGTTGAAAAACAAATACAACTATACTAACCCTAAATATTGGGAAACTCTTAGTTGGTAGACACCGTATCTTTATATGTGTTTACCAGAACAAATTGTGTCCGAACAGTTAGGGTTATTATAGTCATCCAATAGTATATCAGTGATTCTATATTTTATGTACATATTGGTGCCGTTTTTCTAGTTTCGATGTAGAACCAATAATTCATTAAACTGTGTTTATTCCATTGGGTGACAGACCAGGTGTTACATTTATAATAGTATAGCCAATTGTTCTCGTCATTTTATATATTTTATTTCCACTTCAATGGACCAGGGGTTTCCGTCATTTCCGTTACGTACATTTACATGAAGTAAATATAACTTTACATTTACATTTTTTTCTTTTCAACTGCATAAAACTCAAGGGGCATCTATTTAGAAAAGTGTCAAGAATATGGTAAGCTAATTGTATTAGTTGGAAACAGAGAAATTTAGTAGCAAGTCGTGGAATTTCTCATTTATGGTAACCCAACAACATGTATTTAATATGAATCAGTAAAGTTAAGCAAAACAAAATAGCTTGGCATGTAACAGAATGCTGTGTTTTACCACATGTACCAAACATTGTTATAAAGCTACATTTAATTAATAGCACAGCCTCCAAAAATATGGGCGTAACGGAAATGATTATGTAACGGTAATGACAAAATGTAACGGTAATGACTCTCCATTTATTTAAAATACTAATACAGCATATATAACAAACATATTTATACTTTGAATATGCTGTACAATATAACTTCAAGTTAGTGTTTACTTTTAATGTGATTGCCAATAGAAACCCACACTCCTTGAAGCTGTGTCTGTTTTTTGTGGTTTCAGAGCTTTTACTATTAAATTAAATCCTGATGTACAAATGTTGTAGGTCTGAATAAATGTGCCATTACTGACCGACAACTGGTGGGACATGGTTTATATCTAATTGACGCATGAACTGACTGGTTAGTATGGTAATTTATCATTGCCGTTACACGATCGTCATTCTTTAAAAACTCCCATTTTTCACCCCTCTGTATACAACGCATCATGAAGGTAGAATATGCAAATGCAACGTTGTAAGTGTCAGGCATGGGAGTGGAACACTATCCCCAATCCTGAAAATTTATTTGAGCAGCGGATTGCGCTGCGATTTGCTAGGGGGGTCTGGGGGCATGGCCCCCCATAATTTGTTTTCAATTCTAGATGCTCTGTGCTTCATTCTGAGGTATATTTAGCATTAAATAGATCACATTTTCCCCTGAAAAAATATGCTATAATTAGGAAAAATAATCCATTTCAATTTAAAATAATACTTGCAACAAGAAGTCAGTACATGTATAACAGGGATTCCTCTGGGGAAAATAAAAGAATCGCCACTTAAATTCTTTTTTTTTTCTTTTTCGAAAATTGTAATTTTTTATCACCATTGCGATTTGCTAGGGGGGTCTGGGGGCATGGCCCCCCATAATTTGTTTTCAATTCTAGATGCTCTGTGCTTCATTCTGAGGTATATTTAGCATTAAATAGATCACATTTTCCCCTGAAAAAATATGCTATAATTAGGAAAAATAATCCATTTCAATTTAAAATAATACTTGCAACAAGAAGTCAGTACATGTATAACAGGGATTCCGCTGGGGAAAATAAAAGAATCGCCACTTAAATTCTTTTTTTTTTCTTTTTCGAAAATTGTAATTTTTTATCACCATTCTCAACGGATTTACAAGATTCACAATAGTGGTCCCTGGGACCTCAAATCCGGATTTCCGGATTAATCCGGAAATTTCCCATGCCTGAAGTGTGTCTATCCACCCATTTTGGTTTCAGTTGACATACATACATATGGACGTGTATACACCCCGAACGGTAATGATGCATGTAATGTGTAACCTTAAAATTCCGAATACAGACCGGCCTCGTTCTCGGCAATGACTTAAGTTGTGTTACCACCGTGTTTATTTATAAATCGGGCGCCCATAAACAGTGTTCATTGCATTAGTAGCTGAGAGTTGGAAAGGGAGGTTGCTCTGATTTTACATTTTTTGTTCAGCGTAACGGTAATGATTCGATTTCGCGGGACAGATACATTAACGTCAGTATTTTTTACAACAAAAGGCAAATTTATTGCAGAATAAGTTTAATGTCAATGTTAAACTATTTTAATTCAGATGCAATGTATAGTAAAGTACAAATGGACAAGATTTGAGAATTACGGGCTTGTGAACTGTGCTGATTGATGATCGAGACATGCCCATTTGGTGCACCACACGTATGCCAACAACAGAAAATAATAACTAAACACACATAACAAGAATTGTAAATACTGTTTTCTTAATGGATTGGTATTGTACATAGTTTCTTTACTGAAAAAAAATATTTTTTCCTTATAAATTGTGTTATTTGTCAGTAAATTACACCGGGACACCAGATGTACATAAAATATAGAATCACTGATATATTTTACAGTAAATACTGTATTAACTATTGTCGTTTAAATTAGCACTTGTCCAGATGAAAAACTCACTCGCCAATCCAAATGGCCGAGTGGATTTGTTGAGGCCATTTGAAATATTTTACAGTCTAATAGCCTACCTCCCACCAACATCTTGCAGTCACTTGGAATATCATGGATGGCCTCCATGGCAGTTTTATAGACTGTTGCATTTTTCCTGGCACTTGTGCTGAAGGTTCTGTTATTCTGAAACAGGTACATATGTACATGGAAATCACAGACACTTTGTGGTATGTACGACAAAACCCTCTCATAAATCATACTCAATTTTATCTGATATTTAAACCCTTTCAACACTACACACCTGTAAACTGGTATTGGCAAACAGTGTAGATCCAGATGAGCCGGCTTGTGATGAGCCGTCTCATCAGGATCTGCAATTTTTGCAAGTAATTTTCATAATTTTATGAGAACAAAACCCCCCCCCACCCCCTTTTCATATATAGTCTGAAAATCATTTTGTGACAATTGGATTAGTTGCAAATTTAACATATCATAATCCATTCCAGTTACTTAGGGGTAAAATGGTTAAATATCTAGAAGGTACGTAGATCATTTGCCATCTTTTCAACCAACGGAAGTGGTACTAGTTGTACTCTTAAGAATTCCCCGGACTGAGACCAATCAAATCCTGATTATGAAAATGAGATTGCAGTATGTACAGTATTCAGAATGTTCACTGTGCTTGTGCTACGGGTGTTAACCCTTTTCATGTTGAGAATACGCCAATATGTTTGTGGAAATTCCTAAATATTTTCCTTCTATATGCTCAGAAGTATATGTCGCGAACACCATTTAAACCGTCGTTGAGGCGGTTCAAATGAGTGGTCACACCATATACTTTCATTGAGAAATAACAAAAATAAAAATAAAATATTCAATAAATTTCATACCCGTAAAGGTGTATTCCGAAAGGAATGAGTTAAACATGTCATCAATTGTGTTAATACATTACAATGTAGGAATGCAGAGTTCTTTTTTGAGAAGTTTGATTGGGGTTTCATGTCCATTCAACAGCAAGGTCACAGCACTGGAATGTACATGTAGTGGGGGAGCACTGTAAAATCGGCACAGAATTAAAAAAATTCCAGCATTCAAAATCGTTTTTGGGCTGAAATTATTCCCGAATGACAAAACGGGAATAAAAGGATAATCCAGGTCAAAGTATGTATTATATTTACATGTTTATTATTGGTCTGTGCAAGTTTTTTTAACAGAACTGCGGAGTATTAAACTACTCGCTTGTCACTAAATGTGAGGACAGAATGATGGCTGTTATTGTGACATATCTAATAATGGCAGGGTCTCAGCTATAACTTTACAGATACTATAAAAGACAGATGAAATAGTAGTCATTCGTATAGCTGAGATTATCTAATTAATTAAGCTACCTAAGAGTATGAGTGGAATCACAACTGCTACAGATGGTACGACTACGTGAGTAGATTGCAAGAGTGCAAGAGTTACTGTTTGCAACTACATAAATCATAGTTCTACACACATAAAACGTATATATTCAATTCTTTTTCATCTGTTATTTCTGATTGAATATTAGGGTCTGTCAAATAGCAAAACTTGGTGTCAAATGTTATTGGACTACATAAATCGCTGAATTAATTAACAATATTTGCTCCGAGCATGTTTCAATACGCAACAGAGAACTGTATATGTCTCGATTAGATACTGCTGGTGTGCAGGTTCATCTGGGCCTGCAAGGGCTGCAAAGTCAGTAAGCCCTTTTTGTCGTGGCGAATTTCATGTCATTTATGTGCAACATGGACTGGAGGTGTGCCCAAATTAGCCAATCAACAATCAGGAAACTTACTGTCCAGGGAAACGAGTGAACCCTGCGATTTATACTAATTGTCGTGCAACAAAAACTATTCAGATTGTAAACTTACATATTGTATTTCAAACAGCGATGCACATGACGGCAAACGCCTAACAGATACAGGCGAAAACAACTTTAAAACTGCAGAGGACATTGCAGACATTTATCTAGAACACGGGAAGTAACTCTGTCTTTAATTGGATATATACTAAAACACGGTCAGTTGATCTGTGTTGTAGATTATTGGAAATTGCGGGACGAGTTTGACTGGCGGCGTTCATAATAGGTGTTCAAAACACCGTTGAGTTCACATTGAGAGTGGGCAGTGACCATTATTACAATTGATGGTGAACATCACTAGCGCTTCGAAACGCCGGGCTGGTTGCATCCCACTCAATGATATATCTATCTATTCATCCTGCATCACCCTCTTGCGAGGATTATGTGCAGCTGCGCGTCTATGCATGTTAGTAGAGTGACGAGAGATGATAACAAGTGACAGTAGACTGGAATAAAAGCATACAGTGTTATGTGTGTTAATTAGGGTAGAAAATAGATTAAGATCATATTAAAAACAATGGGTCCAACTCTAAGGACTGGAGTGGTGCACCCCTCGTACAGCCTGCTTGGAAGCTCCAATACTTGACTGCACGACATCAGTGCAGGGAAGGCTGTTCCACTGCACAACTGTCACTGGAAAGAACGAATGTTTACTCAGTTTACTGAATGCCTTGATGTTTTGTCTTAATATTTCGTCTCAGGAACCCAATTGTGCTGTTGCTTTTATTGCAAATTCTGGTTATATGTTTTTTCCATGTAAGGTCCGAGCTAATATCGACACCCAGGTACTTGGCTTGATCCACTGACTCCAGCACCTCATTATGCATAATTTAATTGTGACGAATTGGTTTTCTAGACCGGGAGATATGTATTACTTGGGATTTGCTTGGATTGAATTCAATCTCCCAGCAGTCTAGTTCATCTTGGATTGTTTCACAATCTGAGGTGCTGTTAACAGTGAGATACAATGCCGTGTCGTCTGCGAATAGTCAGACTTGAGACTCAATTTCATCTGGAGGGTCATTAATGTATAGCAGGAAAAAAATTGGACCATGGACAGACCCCTGCGGAACTCCCGAGGTGACCTGTACTACTGAAGATGACACATTCTAAGACGACTGTCTGTCTGCGACCAGGAGGAATGATCTAATCCATTTAACTGTGTTGCTGTCGACTCTACTTTGGTGCATATTGTACCAGGGTTGGTCGGGAAATACCAGGGGTGGGAATTCCCGGCGGGAAATACATTTCCCGTCCCGGGAAATACTCCCCAACGTGTGAAATACCGGGAAATACCGGGAAATACCGGGAAATATGAATTTTGATGTTATTATTTGATAATTAAAGTTATTTAAATTAAGTTTTCAGCTCAGTAATAGTTAATTAAACAATCAACAACTTAATAATTAGATATAGGAGTTAATTACAATATACAGATCTGTTTCATTCCCAACTAGGGGTACTCATCAGGTGGAATATTTGGCAACCATGACATTTATATTTTGGTTGTATTATTTTTTTGTAAATTACTTCTTCATTTTTTAGGAAGCATCTGAATGTCTGCTAAATATAATTCACAAGGATAACGTCATCATGATCAGACTATGTTTAGACAACAGGCTGTTAATTGTCAACCTTCTCCCACACTAATATTCGGTATCAAGAAATGATAATAAATGATCTTAGCATGCATGATGTGCATACACATAGTCTCTTACAAGTCTTATATGACTGACAATGTACTGTTGTTTTAGGCTTTGCATTTTTATTACTTATTTGCATTATTATTATGACATTTATTTAATGTGAAGATTATGGGCCACGATGGTACGTATGAGATACAGTACCTAAAATCGTTAAAATTAGTCAAAGGCCTACTAATGTCTACTTATTTGCATGTACATTGATGAGACTTTAATATACTTTAATAAACCATCATACTATGACAACAGGCTGTTAATTGTCACCCTTCTTTCACACCTTTAGTGTCATAATGTAAAATAAGAACCCAGGTGGTCTGTATATGGTCATGTCAAGTTGTAAAACAATTACACTTACACTTACTGTGCATGGTTATCAACAGGGAATTTCTCAAAATTCCAAAATCAGCTTTTAATTGTGGCAGGTTACTATAGTAATGAGGGGTGTTCTCATATACAATAAAATAGACAGTTGGGAAATACCACATAGACTTGTATATAGGAAAGAAAATTGTCTAGAAAATAATGATGTTTTTTTCCTGTAAATAAACTTTTTATTATTATTATTTTTGCAGAATGTTTTACTTGTAGGCTTATCAGTCTACACAGATATAAACCATAGTAGATATAAGGGAATATAGATACTCATCTTGACATTTTGGAATTAAAAAGACCACCAAGATTCATATTTCCCGGTATTTCCCAGTATTTCCCGGTATTTCCCAGTATTTCCCGGTATTTCCCGCCGTCCTGGGAAATACTCTTATTTTCCGGGAAATTGCTAACCCTGGATTGTACAACAGTTTCAGATGACTAACCTTCTCAAAGGCCTTGTTAAAATCTAGCAGGATGAGGTCTGACTGCTTGCCTTTTGATAGGTTATGGGATAGTTCCTCTATTAGTTCAATTAGTTGAGTCTCGCATGATCGCTTTTCACGAAAGCCATGCTGGAGGTCGTACAAGATATTATGCCTAGTGAAATGTTTTGTGAGACTTGAGGCGACGACATGCATACAGCTGGGTTGGAAATGATTCGGTGTCCCGATTCTACACGTTGGCAACTCGTCTGTTAAGGGTATTCAAATGCACGATCAGCTGGACCAATGTCACGTACTTGTACTGAGTTATGTCCGGAAGTTTTTGTATGTTCCGTGCAAGCTTGCTGTGGTTTTTCTCCGGGCACTCCGGTTTTCCTCCACACTCAAAACAGGCCACTGCCAACCGCTGACTTTGTGCCAGCATGCTGGTCGCTGTGTACATAGTAAGACCCATACTTTTTGGGTTTGGGCATTTGTATAGACCAAGTGCAATGTATACGTGCCATGCATATAACCTTCCTGTCTTGTGACTTGAAGGGGTATGCCAACATGTCAACGGCGGATCACTACGGCATATACATATGGTGGCACTATGTTAGTTTCAGGTAAACATCTGTTCATGCTAATCTGGATCTCCACTAATCATCCATGAAACAAACATGACTGTATGGCGCCAGCTTGTCACAACACTTTATGGAAATACACAAGTTACTTCACATCCGGTATGGAAGGTGTTCGAGCCAATTCCCACCCTTAAATATAACCCGAAACGAAACGAAAAAGTTACTTCACCAGTGAGGGTCGCGAGCTTTGGCCGGGTCGGGCGGCCCGTTATTTAGACATGTCCGCAAAAAGACAACAACATGGATGCACTTGATTGTTTCACAAGATGATGAAATAAGGCCCATTTATTGTACATTTTATTATAATTTTATATCTTATTTCTTCTTCATTTTTTTAGTCAGATGTTTTGCAAATAGCAATTTAAAATAACTTCTATATGCCTTTTCTTTCTTCAAATCATTCAATTTGCCGACTTTATCCAGCTTCACGAGAACCATGACTAACTCACAGTGCATACAATCAGTATTGACTGTTTTGCTGCGCCATTTGCATTTCAAGTTTCGGCTTGAAGTTTAATATTTGTTTTTAATTATTTTAGTTTTCCAGCAGACTTGGGATTCTCTTGAAAGAAGCGATTAGTTGAGTGCTTCCATTGTACGTTTACTTTTGTAATATTTGGTTGACATTTGGCACACATATTCAGTTTTAAAGCAGACTTTCGAATATGTGTTCGTGTTGTTATGAACGCTTTTGCTGTGACCAGTAACCGATGAACACTAATGCACGTCAGATAATTTTTAGATTAGACCAGGGCTTCTAAGATGTTCAGTTTGTCTGTTGTGGACAGAATTTTGAAATCTCAGACTCATTGAGATTTGCAAACTATCTGAAGTATTTCTATCTTCTGGCTTCCATCCCATTGGGTCACATAGCGAAATCTAAACTTGAATACTCGATACGAAAACGCGCATAATTTTGACACTTCGTGAACTGTACGATACCGAAATCATCTGACAATACGTTTAAATAATATTAATACACCAAATTTCATTCATAATTTATATGCAACTACTTTCCTTACTAGTTATTTCTCAACATTTCTTTGTAAAACAGCGTGCATAACACGTTCAGTTTATCACTGTCGCCATTTTTTTCCCGAGGTAGCCTGGAACTGCCAGAAATCGGTCACCTAGCATGTTTATCAACATAATTCTTAATTAAAAGACATGTCATGAAATTAATGTTATACACACTTATAATACAACATTTCATTGTTATAAAACTGTAACTTTAACAAAGATTACCTTGAAGTATGTCCAGTAATCATCTGTGAACACCGGTGACCCACTTTCCAATACTGCAGAAATTCACAACCGGTTTTCGGTCAATTTTGCGACATCTACAGGATATGCCCAAAATAACACACATTCACAATTAAACTTTATTAAGTCTTTGGAAAAGTAAAATTATTGTAAATGTAACTCGAATTAACTTCAAATAACTGATTTAACTTATTTACAATGTATACTCATGTACTTGGTCCTGGGTTGGAGTGATGGCAGCATCACAGTGTGGGCACAAAAATGTGTCCCACGCCTAATTACTCTCACTGGTGTACAAAATGCCAAATGGACCCACCGTTTGCATTTTTCACATTCACCCCAAGTGACTAAAATGATGTATGGCCTCTTTTGTTTGTCCGGACTGTGCTCTTACCTATGCATAAAAGCATATCTCATTCACACATATGCCTAAATCATCGGTGAAAAAAAAATTAAAAAAAATAATTTGATAACTCAACTGCATAAATTGTCTCTCACTTTTGGCCAACACCTGTACATTGACACCGCTTGGCAAGTGCGTGGGCCCTGGAAAATATCCATTTTAGCAGACGGTGAATGAAAAATTTGATAAACTTGTTATTTTGAGGATTTTTTTGGTATTTTATGAATGGGAACTTTTGGTTATAGTGAAAATGCATTAAGTTAGGACTTGACATGATTTTATAACAGTTATTACCTTTCTAATCTCCTATTTTCATGCAGCAAACAACTTTGACAACTCGGTAGTCAGCGTAAACAATGTGGTGCGCGCGCAACCAGTGTTGTCGTAAAAAATAAGCATTTTTTTTAAATCTCCGGGGCCGACCGGAAACAGGCAGTGACCGATTTCTGGCAGTTCGACGATACAATATCGGAAATCTGCAAAGTAACCGACCAATGAAATCGATTGACGTATGTGGGGGTTTCCCGCTCAGATGTCAGATAGTCTGGCAGCCAAGTGCATGGCACGTTCCATGCAGGAGCTTAACTTTATTTGGAATAAAAACAATTTTATTGGTGATTTTGATTGCCCAGATCATCAACATCAAGAATCCGACTGATAACACTATGTCATCTTTGATCATTTTGAGAAATTTGCATAAATCCAAAATGGCTGCCAAGTTGTTTCCACATGAGGTATTAGCATACATTAACATCATAAAGTGGATTTACTCGACTTATCGAGATAAGTGATCAACACTAAATTTCAATTCACTGTTAAAAAAATATAGTTATGCACCGTTCTCCGTTTATTAAAGGTACATGCCCACGCAGCAGGTTACACTGTACTACTACTTTTCATTTTATGTTGTGCCTTATATGAGCCATTTGTCTACCCACTAACAGGTTATTTTTAATTATGGCGCGTGTTAATTGGTGTTAAATCGCATTTTATATGCCGCGACCAGAAAGGGTATTTTCCGACCTCGTGCTATTTTTACTAATACGCGTCACGTGACCCGGTCAATCATATCACATCTTTGACATGCGCAGTGAAGTATCGGAAGTTGAGAAGAAAAATCTCTGTTCGAGTCCAAATTTAAATCTTCTCGTAACTCTTTCCATTTGGTGATCTGGTCGCCAATATTAACCACTCTCTCTCTGTACTGCCTGTCCCTCAGACATTTTGCCTTTTTTTTGACCGAAGCAGTTTCATACAATTTCCGTCCTGGACGTTTCGACATATTGGGAAACCTACTGGCGCGCGTAGTATACTGCGCATGCGCACCGTATGCCGTGATGTGAAAGTCGTCGTCCCCGCACATTATCAAAATAGACTGTTACCGCCGTGCGTCGCTAACAGTAAATTGATAATTAATAAATGATTATATTTGTATAGCGGGCACTCGTAATTTTTAGAACTGGTGGAATAGTGACATAATTATACACTTATTTAATTCCTATAAAGAACGTTTTGTGCCTTATGCGTGGGCATGTACCTTTAAACCCGTTTATTTATGAAATACCATTGATCATTTCATAAACGCTTTGAATTGAATAAAAGCGTTTGCGCCAACCGGAACAATTCTAATTATGGACGAGTTTAAATCGCGGCTCAAGCGGCGTTAATTGAAATTTTATCAATACTTACCTATTTACAATATAAATGGGAAATACGCAAATTCTCCGTCACATATGTCTGGCAAGACATCGCAGCCACGGTTTCATCTTCACTTAAGTTAGTGCAGCGAGTTATCGCGCAAGTGTCTCGATTTATGGGATGGTCGCCGGGCCTAGGCCGCCTGTCGTCCGCGATTTAAACTCGCCCATAATTAATTTATCACATTCTGTAACGTCAATGTTCGCTTCCGGTGTAAACACGCAATATTGCTAGCAGACAGCCAGAGTTAGCACATGCGAAAATATCATTTTCTCCAAACTACACAGCATTCCGATGAGACGGATCGCTTGATTTTCGTTAGAAAATGATTTTCAGACCAGTCCAATTATAAAAATGGGATGTTTTTCTTTGACAAAATATTAACAATACTTGCAAACAGTGCAGATCCTGATGAGACGGCTCGCGGATTTACACTGTTTGGAAATATTGCTATAAATAACATACATGTACAGTAGCATTATATAGCCTACTAAAGGCGAACATAGTGAATATTGAAATATCTGTATAAAATATAAGGGCGAGTGGCAAACCAGTGAGGGCGAGTAAGATTTTGCATCTACTAGACCTTAAGGGCAAGTGATATTTCAAATAATTTTACACCCTTGCACATCGATGTCATATCGTAGTAAATTGGAATAAAAGTACTGAAGTTATGTATACTATGAACGTTTTTACTAACTTAGGAATACAATTAGATAACTACCAATAGCAGAAATCATAGATGGCCGCCAAATATAAAAATAATGTTGCCTTATATTGAACAAATTGCATATAATTACTAGGATTATAAGTAAATATATCTATTAGATACTTATATACATGGCAGACGTATATATAAAGATAAATTAACCTCGCAATGGCAATCATATCGTGTAATGATTAAAATATTACATTTCAAAGGAAATAAATATATGGATAATGGAGGCTCTAGAGATGCAGTTTACATGGACAACAACTATCACCCAACAGTCCCAACATAAAAAAAAACAATCATATTGAAGTGCAGTACACGAAGACATGAAAACAAGGATGCCGCTTTGGTATTGTCAAAACAGTCCAGTTCGGTGGTTGAACCTGATTAGCCACCATAGATTTCTACCGCAAACCTCTCCATCATACGTGAAAAGGACAGTATTATACATGATGAATCAAAAATGATTAATGCATGTATACTGTACAAAAAATACATTAATTACACAAACTATATCGGTTTCCGTAATTGAAAGCTAATATTGTAAATATAACTATAAGAAAACAATGATATAATTATGATGACACAAACAATTTAGACAGCATTTTCATATTAGTCTTATTAAATTGCGTGAATACTGTATGCCTCATATCCAGATTATGGTACCTTGAAGTTTGTCACATTCTATATATGGTTGTATACCATGTGTATTGCTATCTCCAGGTACTATAATCTTTTTTGTTACCGTCAGTATTTAGTAGTGGCGCAACTAGATTGTCTGTCATATAATATCAATTACATTTGTATTAGTTGTGTCCTCCCTGTGGTATTTAATATATAGCATCTCCGTGTTCTTCTCGAAATTATTATATTTGTGATTACGGTTGTTTTCTTTAATTTGATCCACATTTACGTATACCGACGGCGTCATGTCTTAGTTTTTACATATCATATGCATTCACAGGTGCTGAATTATGTCATGTTTAAATAAGTAAAAATCATTTAATGGCATATAACTACACAATAATTCGACAAAAATAAAGTAATTGTATTGCTTATCTTTGAAACAATACACAGAGAAAATTGGTGTACATACATTACCTCATCATATAAATATGTTGCTCTACATCGGCGATAGTGGTCTGAAAACACATCAATTACTTGCAGCTTACAAAGTAATAAGTGATATTAAAGTGGTGTGCATACAGCCGCTTTGTGGAAATTGACTACTTTCACAGAAAGAAAACATGTGGCCAATAATATCAGCTAAGTGGTTGTACTAAGTAGGTTGACACGTAATGGTAGCCAGAAACTGGAATAAGCTACTGGATGGCTGAACTATGTTCTTGTACGTAGTCACCGATTGTGACAGAAATATATAGACGTATCATTCATTTGTACTTGTTCAATTGCTATATCCAGACACTCAAGTTGTTAATGAAGTTACCTAGAGGAGCCATTTCATGCGATGTTGCACAGTAAATCACATTTGAGTTTTTGGAGCCAATGATATAAATGACGACAATCTGGTGTTTTTACAAATTGGGAAGTCCTTGAAGTATATTGTAAAGTACAATATATCTCCCTGCCAACAATAGAAGTATGAATGCTGCTATGGAATGGCAAGACAAGACAAAACAATATCAACATATCTAACTGAATGCACGAGTTTAAATCTTATATTATAATATAATTGTATTACTATTATACCGTACTATATTCATATCCGGTGTCCATATTAGACTTACGTTATTGCCGATGCTGTCTAATGGTGTATATCAAGGTGTAATTACATAAGCTATTTACTAAACAAGTTAGTTATCAGGTAATATGATACTTGGTGGTCACCTTGGACTTGTGTTATATAGATTAGTATATAATTTAACAACAAAGTTACAAAAAAAAACCACACATCATTTTAAACACATAGTAATTAAAAAACGTATATTCTTTGATATGACGAATTACGGTAGTGAAAGTATGTAAAATAGTCACAGTTGGTGGCCATCTTGGATTTTTTCTATATGCAGTTAAGAAATTGAATTTTAAAGTTGCCCATTTGTGTCAGCACGTTAATACATTCATTATACTCTCTTAGATGGTTTAATTTCCTCCTGGGGATGCAATTATATGGCACGATATATCTTGGTGGCAGCCATCTTGAATTTATGCAGATTTCTCCAAATGCTCAAGGGTAACAGATTGTCATCAGTCGGATTCTAAAACTAGAAAGTCTACATACTAGGGCAAAATCAGTAATAAAAAACATAAGTTATTCAAAACAAAGTTAAGCCCCAAAATCGGCCTTTGGCCGCCGGACTAAAAACAGAATTACGGAAGTTAATTTATTCTGCCGGAAATTCTTCGGCAAAATGGCGACCGTAGCATTGTAAACTGTATAAACTTTATGTAGTCGGACAAAAGGAGCGATAAACACTTTATTTTAATAGGCAAGTCACCCATTGTAACTCATACAGGCTATTTAATATAATTTCTGGCTTTGCACTGCTGGTTTAGCACCATTAGACGCGTATTTTGACAATAATCAACAGATTTCAAATCTTGAAATCAAATCTTGATATCAAGTCGCTACAGTAGGTATCTTTGAGGTCTTTGTGCTATGTCTTGTTTGAACCCACAACCCCCGTAACACTAGCACGGCTCTCTTACCAACTGAGGTAACCGGGCGATCGTGTCTCGCCACCAAACATGGACACTACACTCCTCCCCTTCTTATCCTTTGTGAGCCAGGCATCAACCTCACAGCTTCATGAGGAGTATAGCCTGCAACCCAAAGTACACCAGGCACTATCGTGTTTACTTCTGACACCATTGAAATATTTCTAAGGGGGAAAAGTGTCGCCCAATGTGGGGTTTGAACCCACATCCCCCGTAACACTAGCACGGCGCTCTTACCAACTGAGGTAACTAGGCGATCGTGTCACGCCACCACACACGACACGGATTACAGTCAAAATGGCCCCTGGTCAAAACGGCCCCAGGTCAAAACGGCCCCCCTAAATTGGTCAAAACGGCCCCCTGTCCAAAATAAATGGTCAAAACGGCCCCCCAAAAACATCAGGTATAATTTTTACGGTAACTGGAATTACCGGAAAATGATTTTTTACCGAAAACCACCGAAATACCGGAAACCCCTGTAAATCACTATATAATAACATAAATATGTGTTTGTTGTGTGATAAAAGGTTTGTTTACTATATTACATGTATAAGATTAATGCAATATTTTCAAACTATTTGTGTGAAATAATATGATTTTGGATCATCTTGTTTGGTGTTTAATTCCAAATTCAAAACGACTGAAATTTACCGGAAGACACTTGCAGTTGCGAATGGACAGTACTAAAAGTCTGTTCCTCACAAGTAATATATAATAATAATAGAGTATCTCAGTCATGGTATAATAATTATTATAATATAAATGATTAAATATTGTGTTTCAAATATGATGCTGTCGGATTCTAGATGGTTACAGCTAATGTAGATAGTGTTATTATTCCAGATTAGCGTGAGTATTATATATTACCGGAAAACACCTTCGCTTACTCGATGTCCGTGATTTACCAGAAAACACGTGTGTATGTATGCAAGGCGTCGTAATCGTAATTTACATGTACTCATTTACATATCAATGCTTACAGGTGATGCGTAAACCCTTCGAGACCCAGGCATATGAAGTATGTCGAGGGGTATATAGTAAATTTCTTATAACATCTGTTTCCTTTCATGGAACGCCTTGATATTTCATACATGCATTCCTCAGATGACCCTCTATCATGCTGTAGCAAATCCATGACCCACCACCCAACCCTTACCCCAGGGTCAAGGTAAAAAACTTAGCACATTCACAAACTTAACGTTGGGGTAAATGTCTTATATCTTCTGTTTCCTTTCATGCAACACCTTGTTATTTCATACATGCATTCCTCAGATGAGCCTCTATCATGCTGTAGCAAATCCATGACCCACCAGCCAACCCTTACCCCAAGGTCAAGGTCACAACCTTAACTTTGGGGTAAATGTCTTATAACTTCTGTTTCCTTTCATGCAACACCTTGTTATTTCATACATGCATTCCTCAGATGACCTTCTATCATGCTGTAGCAAATCCATGACCCACCAGCCAACCCTTACCCCAAGATCAAGGTCACAACCTTAGCACATTCATAAACTTAACGTTGGGGTAAATTTCTTATAACATCTGTTTCCTTTCATGGAACGCCTTGATATTTCATACATACATTTCTCAGATGACCCTCTATCATGCTGTAGCAAATCCATGACCCACCACCCAACCCTTACCCCAGGGTCAAGGTCACAAACTTAGCATGTTCATAAACTTAATGTTGGGGTAAATGTTGTGTAACTTCTGTTTATTTACAGGGAATGTCTTCATATTTCATACATGCAATCGTCTGATGACCCTCTATCATGCTGTAGCAAATCTACGATCCATCACCTTACCCCAAGGTCAAGGTCACAAACTTAGCACGTTCATAAACTTAACGTTGGGGTAAATTTTGTGTAACTTCTGTTTATTTCCAGGGAACGCCTTCATATTTCATATATGGATTCATCTGATGATACTCTATCGTGCTATAGCAAATCCATGACCCATCGCCCATCATTTACCCCAAGGTCAAGGTCACAAACTTGGCACTTAACGTTGGGGTAAATATCTTATAACATCTATTTTTTTCATGGAACGCCTTGATATTTCATTCATGCATTCCTCAGATGACCCTCTATCATGCTGTAGCAAATCCACGACTCACCACCCAACCCTTACCCCAAGCCGAGGTCAAGGTCACAAACCTAGCACATTCATAAACTTAACGTTGGGGTAAATGTTGTGTAACTTCTGTTTATTTACAGGGAATACCTTCATATTTCATACATGCATTCATCTGATGATACTCTATCATACTATAGCAAATCCATGACCCACCTCCCACCCCTTGCCCCAAGGTCAATGTCACAAACTTAGCACATTCATAAACTTCACGTTGGGGTAAATGTCTTATAACATCTGTTTCCTTTCATGGAACGCCTTGATATTTCATACATGCATTCTTCTGATGATACTCTATTGTGCTATAGCAAATCCATGACCCACCCCTTACCCCAAGGTCACAAACTAAAGCACATTCATAAACTTAACGTTGGGGTAAATATCTTATAACATCGGTTTCCTTTCTTGAAATGCCTTGATATTTCATACATGCATTCCTCAGATGACCCTCTATCGTGCTGTAGCAAATCCACAACCCACCACCCAACCCTTACCCCAAGGTCACAAACTTAGCATGTTCATAAACTTAATGTTGGGGTAAATGTTGTATAACTTCTGTTTCTTTACAGGGAACGCTTTGATATTTCATACATGCATTCATCTGATGATCATTTATTGTGCTACAGCAAATCAATGACCCCCCCCCCCCCCCACCCCCCACCCCTTTCCCCAAGATCAACATCATAAACTTAACGTTGGAGTAAATGTCTTTTTATAACTTCTGTTTCTTTACAGGGAACGCCTTGATATTTCATACATGCATTCATCTGATGATACTCTATCATGCTATAGCAAATCCATGACCCACCCCTTTCCCCCAAGGTCAAGGTCACAAACATAGCACATTCATAAACTTAATGTTGGGGTAAATGTCTTATAACATCTGTTTCCTTTCATGGAACGCCTTGATATTTCATACATGCATTCACCTGATGATACTCTATCGTGCTATAGCAAATCCATGACCCACCACCCACCCTTTACCCCAGGGTCAAGGTCACAAACTTAGCACATTCATAAACTTAACGTTGGGGTAAATGTCTTATAACATTTGTTTCCTTTCATGGAACGCCTTGATATTTCATACATGCATTCCTCAGACGACCCTCTATCATGGTGTACCAAATCCACAACCCACCACCCAACCCTTACCCAAAGGTCAAGGTCACAAACTTAGCATGTTCATAAACTTAACATTGGGGTAAATGTTGTGTAACTTCTGTTTCTTTACAGGGAACGCTTTGATATTTCATACATGCATTCATCTGATGATCATCTATTGTGCTACAGCAAATCAATGCCCCCCCCATGCCTTTCCCCAAGATCAACATCATAAACTTAACGTTGGAGTAAATGTCTTTTTATAACTTCTGTTTCTTTACAGGGAACGCCTTGATATTTCATACATGCATTCATCTGATGATACTCTAGCGTGCTATAGCAAATCCATGACCCACCCCCACCCCTTTCCCCCAAGGTCAAGGTCAGAAACATAGCACATTCATAAACTTAACGTTGGGGTAAGGTAAATGTCTTATAACATTGTTTCCTTTCATGGAATGCCTTGATATTTCATACATGCATTCACCTGATGATACTCTATCGTGCTATAGCAAATCCATGACCCACCGCCCACCCCTTACCCCAGGGTCAAGGTCACAAACTTAGCACATTCATAAACTTAATGTTGGGGTAAATGTCTTCTAACATCTGTTTCCTTTCATGGAACACTTGATATTTCATACATGCATTCCTCCGATGACCCTCTATCATGCTGTAGCAAATCCACAACGCACCACCCAACCCTTACCCCAAGGTCAAGGTCACAAACTTAGCATGTTCATCAACTTAACGTTGGGGTAAATGTTGTGTAACTTCTGTTTCATTACAGGGAACGCTTTGATATTTCATACATGCATTCATCTGATGATCCTCTATTGTGCTACAGCAAATCCATGACCAACCACTCCCCCACCCCTTTTCCCAAGGTCAAGATCACAAACTTAGCACATTCATACATGCATTCCTCATGTGAATCATGCTGTAGAAAATCACCAACTTAATGCGTTCAGAAACTTAACATTGGGTTAAATTTTGCTTTACTTCTGTTTTCAGGGAGCGTATTGATATTTCATACATGCATTCATCTTAATATGCTATATTATGCTATAGCAAACCCACGACCCACCTTGCACCACTGACCCCAATGTCAAGGTCCACCGCACGCCAAGGTCAAGTTATATAATATTCATGTTTTTTTATGCAACTGTGCCAAGTTTGAGTGAAGGCTGCCAAGAGGCACAAACAAATGTGCACAAACACCAATATTTCTTAACAAAAAAAACAACAACATACATTCAACGCTCGTTTACTCGAAGTCCGTAGGACTGCGATAACTACTTTGAGTAAACCGAAGTTCAACGTAGAAATCTGAATAGGACCTCGAAATATTGCCATACACGTTATGGGACGCAGCTCCCATACGACCTGTGATACACGGAGTTACACTTTTGCA
This sequence comes from Conchocele bisecta, assembly GCA_029237695.1. Lineage (NCBI taxonomy): Eukaryota > Metazoa > Mollusca > Bivalvia > Lucinida > Thyasiridae > Conchocele > Conchocele bisecta. Next base: position 39,256,309 of record CM055268.1, read on the forward strand.
ACTCATAATGTGTTTACTTACGTTTGTCTATACACTCGTGTGTGTAGTCAAACTAAGTATACACATCAGTATTATCAGGGTGGAACAAGAAAAGACAATTCAAAGCAGTAAAGTACCATTTTATTATGTTTAATAAATAAAGCATGTACACCGGAAATTAACAAGTTGTTGTGCATACCGGTCTTGATTATATATACACACAGCATTTATCAATCGGAGGGTGAATGTGAGTCTATATACTCAGTTTATATACTCGGGCAACGTTTTGCAATTGATGACACTTGAAAACGAGTCTGGACAAGTTGGATTTGAGAAAACCATCTTAATTGTACCTTCGATTTTTGGTTGAAACGAAATTCGGAAACAAAATCCGTGAATTGTTTCGAAAGTTGACATGGTGTGACAACTTTTGAAGTGATTTATTTATTTATAAACTATTTCATCAAATAAAATAACTTAACGTTCTTGGCTGTGTATTTAAATCCATGTGAATAACGAGTCAAAATGGCCCTAGTCCAATACGTCCCTAGTTCGAAACGGCCCATGTTGGTCACAGTTTACACTCTGTCCGACTCGGTAATATCCGCCTTCCGGAAAAAGTCAGCAATGTTCGATTGTTTGTTGTGAATTCGAGGAAATCACCTTTAACACTTATTTAAAGTTTGTTTACACAGGTAAATAAATAAGTCCAGTCTTTGATCCGTTAAATTGGCGACGCGAATTCGCACTTCGAGCGCAAACTGACACTTTGACTTAACGAGAGTGAAATACTACTGGTAGGCGACCCATTTCCAGCCAAAAATCACGTTTTTATTCGCAATAATTTTAAACGTTTACATCTCACCGTGATTTTTCTCACATTAACAAATACGTCGGCTCGCCTTACATAGAATAACATAACATTTATTAGTATAGTGGGAGGTAACTGCTGACAATGGGGTCCGAAAAGGGGTAATTAAAATTCAGGAAGAGACCCATTTTTCCGGACACTTGGATTTTCCGCGATATTTAGTTTTTGTTAAGCTAAAACTGCAAAAATGCAGTGAAAGTAATTAACACTGTATGGTATTGATAAAATGATAGCAATTATTGCATGTATTACTTCGAAGATACTGTTAATTCCTTTATTCTGTACGCTTTGCCTCTTTTCAACACAAGCGCCCGGTCCGGATAATCAAGTTCCACGTCATACAGGTGTCAACAGAAGTTGGCAGGTATGAAAACAGTTCAATTTAATTGTTTTACTCATTTTTCTCGGAAATCTTCACACCTGACAACTGGAAATGACCACCTTAATGACCAGGAACAAAAATCTTGTATGAAAATGCAGAATTAACTTCAATTAAGCGTTTACAAGGGTGTCCGGGAAAATGTGTATAGACGAAAAATGGGTCACCTACCAGTACACATTTCTGTTTTCGGGACCTAACAATTAGTTTGAATTGGCAAAAATTGGGCGTAACGAAATTCGATGTAAACGAAGCCAGTTACATTGAAAATAATAGGATCTGAAACGGGACTTGGACACGAATTCGACATAGCGAGGGAATTTGACTTAACCGACTTTGAGTAAACGTGTATAGACTGTATCTGTATAGCGGGCACTCGTAATTTTTAGAACTGGTGGAATAGTGACACAAATATACACTTATTTAATCCTATAAAGAACATTTTGTGCCCTCTGGGTGGGCAGGTACCTTTAAGATGGGGACCATTTTCTGGAAAGGCTAAATTTATTTTCTAAACCTTCTACAATGGTAAAATTTGTATTAGAATTATTAGTTTTTATTACTTTTATAATACTAATAATTTGTTCAGATATAAAATATGTCCCAATTAACTACTAAAGTGCGAATCAGATCTGATTCGCTATTCTGCAGAGGAAACCTATGAGTTGAATCGTAACTCTGGCTACGGACGGTACAGGAGTAGATTGCAAGAGTTACTGTTCGCAACTATTCACACGCATACATGTGCATACATGTGCATACATGTGCATACATGTGCCAATGCCTGTTTGCGGTGCATGAACCTTGACCTTCATCATGATAAAAATAAATAGTTGGGGATAAAAAATTGCAATTGGCGAATTCTTTTTTTTAATACAATTAGTGAAATACGTTTCAACCAACGGAAGTCAGGTACTAGTGTACATTGGGCCCCGCTTGTTTATTCAGTAATTGTAACACGTGAGAAGACCTGGGGGCCATTTCACTAAACTTCTTACGACTAAAATGTTCGTAAGTGCAAATTAAGAATCGTCTGGAAATTTGAATTGATGGATTTACATTTATTGAGCATGGGCTGCATATGCAGCCTATGCTCATTAAATGTAAATCCAATAATTGTTTACAAGAAAAAATTGTTAATGCGTATTTTGCACTTATGAACATTTTAGTCATACGAAGTTTAGTGAAACGGGCCCCAGGATCCTGCTGATCCCTGTCTGTAACTTTCACATTAACACCGTATTCTTGTAAACAATTATTGGATTTGTATTTATGGATGCAGCCTATGTTTAATAAATATAAATCCATCAACTGAATTTTTCAGACGATCCTAAATTTGCACTAAAACGAACATTTCAGTCGTACGAAAAACTGACCATTTTATCGATCGATAACACCGCGGGCTTCCTGGCGATTCACAGCTACAGTACCTGTGTATCGCAAGAAAGTGTGAGCGTAGAATCACAGGTTGAAGTAACGGACCGAGGTCTATAAATACATTAAATATGCCTAAAAGCATCAAAAAATGTTTTTTACCCCCTCCATATACTCCATTATACAAGGTTCCTTTCTTTTTAATGGGCCGAACCCGGACGGCCTCGAGACAACGGACTCTCACGAAACATCAACCGAGTTATATCATTGTCGCCTATTGCAGAAGTTGGGACAATGTTAGTATTCCGCAACGAGATATTCCCCGATGCGCTATGTCAACGCGTTTTCGAGCTATCGATTGTTTTGTTTTAAAAAAATTATCATCATTGCTAGGTCGGGAATGAATGTATTCATTACCTTCTAACTATTTTTATGTGTGTCTCATTTCAGTGTACTGAACGGCGCAGTTTTGGAGCAGATAGATTACATGGTTACTAGACTGAAGTAATGGCGTGAGTACATATTGTGTTGCTCTTGAGCAGAGCTCCAGTTAAGGTGCGTAATTTGATCAACTTGGGGTGAAATTTTGTTATTTCTTCATCAAAAATGGCAAGTTGGGAGTCCTTTAGAATCGTCTCATTGAGACGATTCTAAAGCACTCCCAACTAAGGCAACTTGCCATTTTTGATGGAGAAATAAAAAAATTACCTCCAAATTACGCACCTTAACTGGAGCTCTGTCTTCAGGTTCCGTCCGTCCGTCCGTCCGTCCGTCCGTCCGTCCGGTCCGTCCGTCCGGTCCGTCCGTCCGTCCGTCCGTCCGTCCGTCCGTCCGTCCGTCCGTCCGTCCGTCCGTCCGTCCGTCCGTCCGTCCGTCCGTGTACAATTGCGTCAAAAAGTTTGTAAGAGTTTCTCTAACATGTAATATCTTCAATATTATGTGAAAGCTTGCTTCAATACTTGGACACTTGAAACACCTGAACATTTGTCACACACTCGTGCCACTGTTAATTGTTGGTTAGTATGTGTTCACATGTTATAATATGTACATGTAAGCGAAAAATGGTAGCATTAATTAGCCATGTGGGAAGGAAATTATTAAAAATCCTCATACAAACTTTTTTATTGTACAAAGTTTGGGAAACGGGCCCCTGGTGTGTATTTTGGGAGTACATGTATACAATTGTGTATTTCAGTGGGAGACGGAAGAAGAAGGAAGGTCGACTACTGGAGGGGGAAGATGGAGAGGAGGGAGGAGTTTCTGGCGTCTCTAATCCAATCATGGTTCGTTGTCATTGATAACATAAGATGAGCCATGTGATTATGTACCTAACAAGATGTGTGATTTTTCCTGAAACGACGTCTGAAAATATTGTAAATGTTTTTCATAAGTGTCAAGGTCATTACCAAGGTCAGGAATGATCGAGACAAATTGTCTCCCCTATTATCATATGAACCAAGTATACTTCAATTGTTATGACGTTATGGCCAATATAGCTTGATCTGACGAACGAAAAGTGATAACAATGCAGTTGAAGTGTAAAGGATAGGCCAGAGTAGATAAGTACACGTAGTCACTTAATCACTTATAATGTACACTATATTACATGGGGAACACACAGGAATACATGATACATTGATATGCGAACATCACTGTACTGTGCATGATACTATTCAATTACTACAAGGTTGTAAGCCAATCGACTGTTATACTTTAACGCAACTTAAAAGCTATAGACGAATAAACTCAGTATGTGGTATCTCAATGGTCCCGTAGTGGACAATAGTATGAATGCACAAGTACTTTGATGAGATACAAGTATAACATGGCATAACGAACATTGGAGGACAAATGACAATCATCTGAGCTACCCCAGTGCTGGCGTATCTCAATAGATAGTGGTAACCTCTGAGTATCAAGGTCCCAAGGTCTGCCTCACCCGCAATATGAGGTCTAGTCAACAATATGGCTATAATCCAACTTCAAGTGGATTAATCCATAAACAATATATGTAGTCTTACTACAATCCTTTAGCCATGATATGCCATGATAGGAGTATTACCATACACTATCAAAGTATACATATGTATTGCCTATGCAATATATTTCCAAAGTATGAATGTCAAAGTCAAAGCCGGATGTGGTTACATCACATGATAGTCAATAACGATAATGTTCCGGAAGCTGGTACCGGAAGTAAAGTTCCCAAGGTAGTATTATTTCCGGAAATGGTGGACCAGAGGTAAAGTTCCTATGGTATCACTCGACTGTAGCAGCCCGGATGTGGTAGACCGGATGTAAAGTATCCATGGTGAATCAATGGGTTGTAATACCGGAAGTGGTAGACCGGATGTAAAGTTCCGATATAATACAAAAAATGGCGATTATCACGATGGCTAAGACGCCGGGAAAAGTTTCACTTAGGTGACATTCAATCGTGGTAGTATAATGATATGATATGTGTGTATGGCGTTTCACTTCACTAAACTATGGCTGTGACTGTCTGCTGAACGCGATGTAGCTATCACACACTGCTCTATACAGGCCTGTACCCGGAGCTGCTACACACACTGTGCCAGACAGACGTACGGACACTCGGACGACCTGACACTCTGCACTGACTGGGGTCTGCCCTCAACGAGTGGACCAAAACGTCCAATGTTGCCCGCTGGAGCGATCTCAAGAGGCAAAATCCTCCGTGTCACTGGTGAATACAGTACTAGTCTTCTGTAACCAGAAAATATGTGTCCCCCCAACACATACATGTAGCGAGACATCGCTTATATACGCACCAGTGAAACCATGCACGGAATAATGAATATGCCTACCCCTCGTTCGACATCTCACATAAATACTACAAAACCATGGCTTTTGCCATGTCACCCGTGGGTTATATTTGGCATAAATATATGTTCCCACGCCTTAAATTCAACCAAACCAGTGTACAGCCCTCGTGGAATAAATACCATCCAACATGGTATACCCCACACTACCATAAATCTGCACACTATAGACCCAGATCTCATAATCCGAAATCTACTCGACTGGTCTCGACAATGCGAAGGTCGCTTCTTGGCCCCGCCAAACCCCTCCATATCGGTCCTACGGCTATACACCCAAATGAGAGTGTAGCACATACTAAACTCAAATATCGTGGTCATTTACGGAATTACCATGACACAAAGCATCACCAGTATGGGATCTGATATATCCGTGTTGGCCAGTACCAGGCTATGCTGAAACACTAACCCGTAGCATACATAACAGGGCAGACCATGGTATGGTCTGCGCTATATACTGGCTTCACCTACAGAAGGTCCCTTATATGGTGAACAACCGACACGCGGACAAACTCGGCTGGCACGGACAGTGGACATCCGTAATACTAAAAGGTCTTCTCCCTAGCGAAACCAGCACACGCAGTCAACGAGTTCTCTACCACACACATGCATAGTCTGTGGCAAATATGGCGTGACATCAGTAAAACATTGCTCATAAAATAGACGTACCGTATATTTAAATCCGCAAAAATGACCCGCATAAACGTATTTCCACCAATACAACATAAGCCCCGTTATTACACGCACATTGTACATGGCAAATGTACATGCTAAATCACAGGTATGTAAAAATCACAGGTGTGTGAAATCACAGGTATGTGGAATCACAGGTATGTGAAATCAATAGTACGCACAACAATACAACGCAGTACCACACATCACAAATATACAATTATACGGAAATCCGGAATGTACAAGAATGCACGTGTCACGCGACAATAAGGCAGAACATCTTGTGCACAGGACCACATGTTATTTATTAGATCTGATAGTATATAATTGAGATCAAATATAATATTGATTTGGAAAATTGTGTTCGATAAATGATACCGAAAGCTGCCAACACAATAACTACTCTATTTTACACTATTTACTGGTGAAGTAATATGAAAATTGAGTGGGGACTTGTCTGTTCATGAATTTACACTTCATACATTTAATAAGAGTATTTTTCTTCTTATCTGGCGGAAATTTAAGTTTTTAACATAAATTTATCTTCATTTTTTTTTCAAAGCCTTGATTGTTTTTACCGGATAAGTAGATAGATTTTGGTCATCTGGGTGGATGCTTAACAGAGAATCAAAGTACTGAAAGTACTGACTGGCGGGAGACAAGTAGCCACTTGTGAATTTGCATACTCCAGGGCTCGAATTTGGCACTCGCATACTCGCAAAATGCGAGTGCTTTCTGAAATATGCTAGTTAAAATCAAAGCCGCTCGCAAAAAACTGCGAGTGCCAATTTCAAAAAGGAAATCCAAATCTTCAAAGTTCTGTCGCGATTATTTTGTTCTGAACAGCGATCTGGATCATGAAATGCTCTCGTCAAAGCGCCTCGATGATAGGAACATTGGAGGTCGTAAATCAGGACGTTGTTGCCCCGGCTATATATCAATTGCGACATGCCTCTAGTGCGACATTGAAATACTACGTCACAGGTCGTAAATGAGGACGTTTTTGTCTGGGCTATTAATCAATTGCGACATCCCTCTAGGCCACATTGAATACTACGGCGCATTAATATTATTACAAAAATAAACATTTCCGGTTTCATTTTAGAAATACACATTATTTTACCAGTGATTGATAGAATGGAACTTCCCAGAAACCGAATTAGATAGATCGACAACCACGAACGGTAGTAGAATAGTTTAATTGTTGGCACTACTTTTTTCAGTATAATCACATCACCTGACTGTTGTGCGAACGCAAATTGAGCCTATTGAGACGTCCGCGGATGAACATGCGACTGCGTGGTACACGATACGGGGGGCGTCTCAATAACAGCAATTTGTTCTCTTCAAAAGTAAAGTTGGGCATGCCAACTATTTTACACATAATGTTGAGCATTGCCGTTGCTATTAATAACTTGCTTTCAGTTCACTCGCTGACTTTAAATGTCACCTGACTGTTGTTAACTGCGAACTCAAATTGAGCCTATTGAGACGTCCCCCGATGATCAGAGAGCCACTTCCGAAAGTAGACCCGTGCAAACGGCCAGAATCACGATCCCAATAGCGTGGAGACAGTATGTCTCCCGCCAAAAACAATGACATGACCTAATGTTATACCGGTAAGATGTGAACCTGGGGGTCGTTCCACTAAACTTTGTGCGACTAAAATGTTCGTATGTGCAGATTTAGAATAGTCTGTAAATTTCAATTGATGGAGTTACATTTATTGAGCATAGGCTGCATATGCAGCCTATGCTTAATAAATGTAAATCCAATAATTGTGTACAAGACAACATCGTTAATAATGTGAAATTTACAGACTATCATGATTTTGGTTTTAAAGTTTAGTGAAACGGCCCCTGTTGTCTTACAGGAAGATACACACGGCCTGGTGGCACCAAGTGGAAGCGAGTCGTCACCGGAGGTATTGTTAGTCATAGTTTCTCTGGTCATTTTACTTGCATTGTTGTTAATAACTGCCTTATGAAATGTTAGTATGAAGCAAGACAGGTGTTTTTGATTGAATGGCGAACAGTGTATATGTATAGGCTGATGAGGGTCTACAGCCATTGCAAACACCCCGTTTTTTGAGTCGTTACATATATGTTTGTTTATTGACCACTGTTAGTATAAATATTTATCCACAACGGTATGTCTGTACCTGTACATGTATTAGCATTGTGTCAACTCATTTAACTGTCTGTTCAAAGCCGTTACGAGCCGGCTCATCTGGATCTACACTGTTTGCAATCATTAGGTTACCTGCCTGTGGTGTTGAAAGGGTTAATGTCCCTGCTGCCAAGGGAGGTAACTAACTGCCTATGTTGTAATGTTCTGATTGCCATGGTTTCCAGCTGGATGCGGCGGACGCCGACGCCCTGGTGAAGACCTTGAAAACAAAACGCACAAAGAAGAAACAGGAGGTAATAATTCCACACATCGAATCGATCAGAATTGTTGGCCATCTTCGTGCGCTGATACATTCCATTATTAATTACTGAGCAATTTGCAACCAAATTTATTAAGCATAAACATATACATCGCACCTCTATATTCAATAGGCTCAAAATATCTAGGAGATATGTTACCGTAACCTATAACCCCATTCATTGTATGTCGTTAATAAGATAACAACCTACGCATTGATCAAATACAAAATACAATCAATGACTAAATAACAAGATACAGTCACTCCATATTAAAAAGCTAGTTTTGCCAACATTTCATTGGCTGACAGTGTCACATGACCTGTTACAATAATATCCTTGTAATAAAGCACGTGACAAACCTGTAAAATGAAAACAATATACTGCTCATTCCATAGCATGTATCATTATCTCGTTTATATAATACTATTTAGAATACCAGGTTATTGTTGTTTGATATAACGTTTATCAGAAACGTTTCCTAGCCGAGTCAGCTAAAAAGATATCAAACGACTATCCAGGTATTCTGTGTATTCAGTTGGCCAATGACCTGTGCCCATGTAGTCTGTATTCAATTGGTCCAGAGCATGTTCACAAAATTCTTACTCAAAATCACACAGTTTGATTGGCCAATATTGAGCACGCTCAGTCTCGGCCAATCAAACGTCATGATTTCAAAATATAGTTTACACTCGTTACCACAAACTCTTAAAGTCAAACTACTGAGAACTCGAGTGAAATTCCTGTTCCCAAGTACTATACATGCTTTCCTATGTAATATGAAAAAAAACAAAAAAAACACTTTTCCTTGGTCTCCAGGACTCAAAGAGTGTACCTAGCTATAACCCCAAACATTACATTCATGTAGCTAACTATTGTCTGAGCCGAACATTGCCTGTTTGTATCCAGTTGGCCCAGGACCTGGTGTCCCCCAAGGATGACCTGGCGCGGGAGTTGAAGGCGGCCAAGAGGCGCAGTAAGCTGCGGATAGACGAGACCCAGCGCCTCGAGTTGGAGGAATCGCGACTTGCTGAGGTGGCTGACGATGGCACTCTGCCCATGCCCGACGAGGAAGAGAGAGCAGAGGGAGAGCTGCCGGAAGGAGAAGAGGAAGCCCCAGTTGGAGAGGACGAGCAGAGCAAGATCAAACGATTGAGGAAAAAGAAAGAACAGGTGGAGGAAAGTAAGTTGGGAATTGTCTATTCCTGGTGCATTGTGGCCTAGAGGTTAGGAATCTGGACTTCACACCAGAAGTTGCGAGGTCAATCCCAGCTCTAGGCGTGGTAAATACTTTCATAGTGTTTCTATTCTCTGGTCCTTCGGATGAGACTTGAAACCGATGTCCCATCCCTACATGACCGTAGCTGTTGCTGGGATGTAAGATCCGTTCACTTTCACTTTTGTGGGTGGTGGTCGGGCGAATGAGACGGCGTAAATTAACGGTATGGGTTCCTCCTTATAGGAATCACGATTTACCTGGTTTGGCCCTCAGGTACGTTTTTATCTTTGGCTCTTTAGTTACCTGGAAGTTGAATTATAAAAGTAGTAAGATTATTACTGATCCTACTGCTATTGGGAGGAGCCAAGTGATTTTGGTGTGGCGAGGACCTGGCATCAGATCAGGATTATTCTGATTTCAGGGCTGAATATATAGTTTTATTATTGTAAATATTCAGTTCTGATTTTGGGATTTTCCTCCCATTTGTACATGTACTTGAACATGTTCCCACGGTGGAGATTTTGCCTCTCCACCGGGACGAGTGGGATTTCCAGCCGACACGGTGGGAGGAATTTTTACGTCCACTCTCCATCTGGTCGGGTGGACGAAGTTAAAAATCGCTCTGAGCGTACTGTAGGTACATGTGATGCTGCCGTGTTCTGCCGAAGACACGTCCTTGCGTATGTAACAATTCGTCAAAATCGTGAACGAAGCATGAAAATGCGGGCGCACCAAAAGTGTTTGTCTTATTCGTCGGTGGCGAAATGGAAGTGAACGAACAACGCTTGGTACGAATTGCAACTTCCGACGCTACTTTGGAAGTGTCATTTTGTTGGCCAATCGACATGAGCGTTTTACAATGCATGATGCATTGTGAATAACACAAAATAGAAGCTGTGAGGCTGTGAAAATCTAATTTTCTAATCGACGCGAACACCCACAGCATTGAATTAATTATATGAGTGCCCCCCCCCCCCCCCACTAACAGAATCAAATAAATTGAATACCCCCTACCAACAACAATATAGCTTCCGACCCCACAACCAACCGGAATTAATTGTGTCGGACATCCCCGACCCACAGGTCAAAAATAAAAGTATAATAATCGATCGCATTTCCCATCCACCATATGGAACCCGATACCAACAACACAAATATTCTTGTTTCGAATTTCTGTTTGAAACCGTGACACCGATTTGTTGAATCACATCCATTACAACTAGTACTTAAAACACACCAACACATTTCACAGAAATTGAGAGGATTCTCATCTGCTACCAAACCTATTTTATTAAGGAATAAAATGAATATAAAAGCATCAATATTTAGTCTTAGTAGATGATTCTAGTGTGCTGCCAATATAGTTTTATTATTTAAATTAAAAATATGAAAACAAATATCTTTAAATTTCCTACAAGAACATGTTTTGACAAAACTTGACAATCATCTTAGGAGACGATTCTCATATGCACAGTGCAGTAAAAACATGTTTTGTTAAGACTATGTCGCGTTTTCGTTTGGAGCTTTCGAGACCACGATTCGCATTTTCGCGATCTCGACCTATGCGCGAGATCGCGAAAATGCAACATTGTAACATGTCCCAAACACGACGCGTACAAATCGAGACGATTCTCATCTGCTACCAAACATGTTTTATTAAGGAATAAAACAAATATAAAACCATCAATATTTCTTCTACTATCAATATATCTCTTGGGAGACGATTCTCGTGTGCTGTCAAAATATTTTTTATCACGAAATTAAAAACATGAAAACTAATCAAAAAAAAAATCCTACAAAAACATATTTTGACAAAACTTGAAAATCATCTAAGGAGACGATTCTCATATGCAGCAGCACAGTACTGTCAAAACATGTTTTGTTGAGAATATGTTGCATTTTCGTTTCAGTTCTCGCGATCACACTTCGCGTTTTCGTGATCTCGACCTGTGCGCAAGATCGCAAAAACGCGAAATTGTAACACGTCCCTAACAGGACACGTACAATTCGTCTAAGGAGATGACGATTCTCATGCGAATCATGTGCTGCCACACATGTTTTTATCGAGAAATTTAACAAATGTGGACAAACATCAATATTTTTGACAAAACAACATGGTTCGACAAAACACGACACTTGTCTTAGACGATTTTGATGTGCTGCCAATACATGTTTATTGAGGAAAAACAAATATTTTGATTTGTGTTATTGTTTAATGTATCACATCTCTGGTTTTTGCCGCTACCACCATACATACAGATTCCGTTACTCTTTTGAAATTTAATGGGTTTAACGTCCCAGCAGACAGCAACAGCTAAGGTCATATAGAGACGGGGACCACATTTTAAAGTCTCACCCGACAGACCAATGGGATGGAAATACTATGAAGGTATATTTGATACCCAAGGCGATGTTTGACCCCACAACCTCCAGATTGGAAGTCGGGTGTTCTAAGCCTTAGGTAACAACCCATCCCTTATAAACGAAGGAAAGAAATGTCCCTAACGAGCGACCATACGTACTTAGAATAACAGCTGACGTAACGGCGGTAAACTGAAACGGCCTACGTGACAATTGACATTTACGAATACGTTCCAACTAGATTTTCACTGTGTTTAATTGATTGTATTTCCTCGCCACCATATGAAAACCGACTCGACAAACACAAAATAAGTTGTTGATTTCTGAATGTGTCAATTGTTTTCATGGTCTTAGAAATCAAACACATGTGACAACAACATTTTTTTTAAAAATCATTAAAATCGTCTACGGAGACGATTCATTCTCATCTGTTGCCAAAACATGTTTTATTAAGACATCGGACAAATGTGAAAAGAATACATTGGAATACAAAAACATTTTGACAAACTATGAGAATCGTCTTAGGAGACGATTCTCATGTGCTGCAAAATCTTGCTTTTATCAAGAAATCAAACAAATGCAACCTTGCCGCGCTATCTCGTGTTTTTGCTTCGCGATCTTTCATGCGTGTTGGAATTGCGTTCTAAATGCATGAGCAAAACTAATCCGAATGTTCTGTCTGTAACACAGTGATAGTCGCCCCAAGTTACAGACAGAAAATTTGGGTTAGAGCAAAACTTATTTTCAAAAGCGGAAGGCGAGATTTTTTTTATGCCACCGGGTTTCGAAGAAACGGGTGGCATATAGTGTTTGGACCGTCCGACTGTCGTCAGTCCGTCCGGGCACACATTAGGGTACTTATGTGGCTAGCCCCACAGGGTTATGGACTTAGTAAAGGATAGGGTTGGTTACAATTAGCCACCTAAAAAATCCTTTTATGTGGCTAAAAATCGTTTTATGTGGCTAATATTTAACATGTGATAAGCCACATAAGTATAGTACTGTCCGTCCGTCACACTTTTCGGTTAACCACTTGTCACAGTTTCTCAAACTGGCCATAGCATCTACATAAGTTGCTTAATCGCTTCAATACTTCAACACTTCATTCATTGGTATGTGTGCCACACCAGCCTTTTCATAATTTATATGACCTTCGCCTTTTGACCTTCACCAGGTTACTTAAAAGACTTAACAATTTTGGTTAACCAGTTTGTCACAGTTTCTAAATGGCCATATCATCTACAATAAATGGCTTAATCGCTTCAATACTTCAAACACTTCATTCATTGATATGTGTGCCTTCCACCTGCATTTTAATAATTTATATGAAAACCTTCGCCTTTTGACCTTTCATTCAGGGTTTAATTTAATTTTGACTTAACAATTTTTGGTTTTAAACCAGTTCGTCACAGTTTCTCAAACTGGCCTATCATCTACATTACATTAACTTGCTTTAAGCGCTTCAATACCACAACCCGCATTTCAATTTATATGTTGTTTTGCCTTACCACCCCCCCCTTGTGCCTTTTCATCCATTCTACATGTACATTAACTTGCTTATCGCTTCAATTCTTCAACACTTCATTTCATTGGTATTTTTGTGGTGCCAACACCTGCCTCCATTTCTATGGACCTTCCGCCTGACTTCCACCGGTTATTAAATGGACCTTTTCCTTTAACCAATTTTGGTTAACCAGTTCATCACAGTTTCTCAAATGGCCATATCATCTACATAACTTGCTTAATCGCTTCAATACTTCAACACTTCATTCATTGGTATGTGTGCCACACCTGCCTTTTCATAATTTATATGACCTTCGCCTTTTGACATTCACCAGGTTACTTAAATGACTTAACCACTTTGTCACAGTTTCTCAAATATGCTGCAGGTGGCATCCGCGTTCGACAGACGCATTTCTTGTTTTACATAAATTCAGTTCTGTTGGTAGTGGGGAACAGTTAAATATCGGTGCTGTTGGTTGTGGGGATGAGACATAATTAAATTCTGTGTGTGGGGGGGTCAATTAAAAAGTGTGGTCCGACCCCCCCAGAGATTTTTTCCTGGAATAGCCCTAATTTTTATTATACTGAATTTATTACATTATCACAGCCAAATGGCTGTGATAATGTAATAAATTCAGTATAATAATTCTGCATACTTGTAATCATAAAATATATGCAGTGGTTAGTTCTATATGAAATAATTACTCCCTCAAAGTATACTTTGCTAGATAAGTATACTTTGCAATTTTGATGAAATCGGCTACAGGTTGTCACTCATCCTTCATACAAGCTAATATATAGCATTTTGTCTCTACAGTTGTTGATATTTTCGATGAGACGTGACACCTCATCTGAGAAAATGACCTTCGTTGTTGAGGCTCTGAGACCCCTGAAGATATATGTTGTTACCACTCGTTTGAACCGTCTCATCGAGACGGTTCAAACGAGTGGTAACAACATATACTTTTGAGATGAAATAAAGAAAATATGATTTTGTTTCTCATAAAAGTTTCATACTACTATATTTGCATTACGTCTTTAATGGGTTAAATAAATAAATAAATAAATAATCGGGCTGCAGGCATCATCTATTGACTGGTCACAAATGCAAAACCCATTTCTCGGTCACAGCCATATTTTAGCCATATGGCCGGCCACATGTACGTTGTGCCCCTACAGCCCCAACAGAAGCTATAGAGACTGAGGAAACCGCGCCCAAGGCTGAGCCCCCACCGCGACCCCCGTCACCCGAGATTGCCCCATCGCCCGAACCCGAACCTGAACCTGAGACTGATACCAAGACGCCCAGAATGGCATCACTCCGCTCCAAAATGAAGGACCGCTTACAGAAGGCCAAGGTAGGGTAGTCGCTTTTGATCAGTGTTCTCCCGGTTGTTAGAACATATGGTATAAGTTAGTTGGCTGAGATTTGAATTAACCCTTAGAAAATTGTCGTCTGCTGTTGTTTTATATTTTGTCTTCTTTCTCAATAAAAACATTGTTTGACCACACTTTAGAATTATTTCCATTGGAAATGATTCTAAAGTGCTGTCAAGCCATGTAATGATGTTCTTTATAAGGAAAATGGAAAATATGAAAAACAGCAGACGACAATGTTCCAGTCTTGTTAACCCTTTCTACCCTGGATATCCTACATTGGCTTTTTCATACTAAATTTTGGACTATTCCATTTCTTTAGATGTGAATAATGGTGACAAATGCTGCAGATCCTGATGAGACTGGATCTACAGTGTTTGCACATCTTGGCTTTCTGGCGTGTAGGCTTGAAGGCTTAACCACAAATATAGCTGACTCACAAGAATATTCAGTAACTTATTGAGTACCCGCCCATTGTAGTCCCAGATCAACCTGCACATCTGTGCAGTCCTGTCGGTTCACTGTTAAGTTTTACAATTTTTCCGATGCTGTTCACAAATATTCAGATCCACGTGAGGCTTCATGAGGATGCTAGTTTAGCTTGAGCTACACTGGTAACAAACTCAATTATGTCTTATTGTTGTGGTAGGGCACATGTTTTCAATAGTGTGTAGAATGTTGGTTGATTGGGTTTTGTATTAGAATTAGAATGTGGGAAATAAAAATTGTCGTCTGCTGCTGTTTTATATTTTTTCTTCTTTCTGAATAAAAAAACATGGTTTAACAGCACTTTAGAATCATTTCCGTTGGAAATGTTTCTAAAGTGCTGTTAACCCTTGTTGTTGATGACGAAAATGGAAAATAGAAAATAAACAGCAGACCACAAAATTTTATTATTTAAAGCAGAGTAAGGGTTAAATTTATCTCTAATGGTCGTTACTATCAGAAGATAGTTAATAATAATAATAATAATAATAGATAGTTGGATATGTCTGGACCCTTATGCTAGTTTTATTATGTAGCCAGAAATTTTTTCGGGGTACATATAATTGCCACCCTCTCTGTGTGTCTCCACCTGTTCATCTGTCTGTCTGCGTGTCTATCTGTCCGAGATTTGCGTTAACGTTTGCGGGTATCTACTATCTCTGTAATCCCAAGTCTGATTGGCCTGAACATTCATGTACTTGTTAGTCATCATCCATATTTTCATTCTGTGGCCCACTCATGCGACCCCTGTGCACATGGTCAAGATCAAATGACTAGTCTGTTCCACATTTTTTTTCCGACAAACGTTTGGCTATTAAATACATTCAATCTAAAAAATATTTAAATATAAGTACTTTTTTAACCAAAAATTACCCTCTCCGAAATTTTATTTGAAGAAATTCCATCAAATATTGAATTTATTGCGAAAAAAATTTTGGACTTATTTTCAAAATGTGACTTGTTTTCTTAGTTACATCATTTCCAAGCTATCTAACCAGGTTTCGTGGTCAATTTCCAATGTTTTTTTTGTTTTTTGACTCCTCCCCCAGCTCCTCAACCTCCTTTTCCCCCATGTTAAATTCCCGTAGGAAAATTGTTTTTACGCAATAAAATAAATATTTAACGAAATTTGATTTGAAGAAATTCCATCAAATATTGAATTTATTGCAATTTTTTTTTTATCATGGGGCTAAATTTTGATTTTTTTTTAATAGTTTTGAATTTTTTCCCCATGTTAAATTCCCACAGGAATATTGTTTTTTACACAATAAAATAAATATTTGATGGAATTTCATCAAATAAATTTTTTTGGAGAGTGACTTTTTGTTATTTAAATATATTTACCGTACATTGAATGCATTTAATTGCAAAAAGTTTGTCAGCAGAAAATGTGGAACAGACAGTAGTTTGCATTAAAAAAAAATTTAATTACATGAAAGTTTTTGTATAGCGTACCTCCATCAGTGTTACTGATTTGTTGTTTGAAATGTTCACCTTGTGCATCTAGCCTCTGTGTTGTGATGGAAATGTTCACATTGCCCCCAGTGAAAGCCTGCCCGTCTGTGACATTGCATGTATGTTGCAGCAAGAAGCGATGTCGGAGGTGCGAGAGGAGGCCCGAGAGAGCAGGAGAGAGCGGCGACTGAAACAGGACAAGAAGATAACAACTCGCTTTGACACCGGGGTAAGTTCCATGTAATCTAAAAAGGGGATTAACTATTTTTTCTTCTTAGTATTGAATTTACATGTGTATTGTGTGCTCATCCAATTGCTGTTGTTCAGTTTAGCTTTTGCTTTTCCAAGAAATAGATTAAATAGATAAATTCCTACACACATTCTACCATATTAACCCTAAATATTCGGGCAGTATTTGCTTTGGGAAACCCGTATTAAATAGGGGTTTTCCAAAACAAATTGTATCCAAATACATTGTTATTGTGATTAGACCACTACAGCCATACTAACCCTAAACAAAAACTTTGTACAAGCTTCGTCATCATGCTATAACTAATATTGCTTTACGGATTGCTTCAATATTTGGAAACTTGATACATGTAAGCATTAGGAACACACTCATGCCGCCAATTCACATGACCTTCACCTTTTTAGCTCACCTGAGCAAAGCTCATGTGAGCTATTGTTACCGCAATGTGTCCGTCCGTCCGTCGTCCGTCCGTCGTCCGTGAACATTTTCAAACGTCTTCTCCTCGGTAACCATTGGGCCTATTGTCACCAAACTTCATGGTCATGGTCCTTAGGTAGGGGGACTACAAAATTGTTAAAATGACGTCATCACGTAATCCAAGATGGCCGCCGCCTAAAAATAGCACAAATTCTTCAAAAATCTTCTTCTCAAGAACCGCCAGCCGGATTTCGACAAAACTTGGTAGGAATGATCGATGTACAATGCTCTTTCAAAGTTGTTAAAATGGTGACCCCGGGGTCAAAAATGGCCGTGGCCCGTGGGGTCAAATTGGGGTCAAATTTTATTTTTGACTGAATATGGTCATGTCATATATCAAATTGAAGGTTTCAATGAGGCGATCACTCTGGTGCATTTTTTGTCGAAATCGGATGGTTATGTCATCCAAGATGGCTGCCGAAAGGTCAAAAGGTCGTTCTTTTATTAGAGATTTCAAAATTCTTCTTCACATGAACCGCTTAGCCCATGGTAGCCAAACTTAAAAGTTATGGTCCATGGGTGAAGCCTTTTCAGATTTGTTAAAATGGAGGTCATCGCTAATCCAAGATGGCCGCCGTCTAAAAATAGCATAAATTCTTAAAAAATCTTCTTCTCATAAACCGCTAACTTGGTAGGAATGATCGATATACAATTGCTCTTTGAAATGGTGACCCCGGGGTCAAAAACGGGTGTGGCCCGTGGGGTCAAATTGGGGTCAAATTTTATTTTTGACCGAATATGGTCATGTTATATATCAAATCGAAGGTATCAATGAGGCGATCACTCTGGTACATTGTTTGTCGAAATCGGATTGTTATGTCATCCAAGATGGCCGCCGAAATGTCAAAAGGTCGTTCTTTTATTAGAGATTTCAAAATGATCGATTTACAATGCTCTTTCAAAGTTGTGAAAATGGTGACCCCGGGGTCAAAAATGGGTGTGGCACGTGGGGTCAAATTAGGGTCAAATTTTATTTTTCACCGAATATGCTCATGTCATATATCAAATTGAAGGTATCGATGAGGCGATTGCTCTGGTGCAATATTTGTCGGAATCGGATGATTATGTCATCCATGATGGCCACCAAAAGGTCCATTTATTCAAGATTTTGAACTTCTTTTTCTCAGGAACCACATGACCGATGCTGGCCAAACTTCATAGGAAGTTAAGATCCTTGGGTGAAGCATTTTCAGATTTGGTAAAATGAGAGTCATCGCTTAATCCAAGATGACCGCCATCTAAAAATAGCACAATTTTTTTAAAACACATGAACTCACTGTCACATTCTCCTCTAGTGTTCATGGAGTCAGGTGAGCGAATTAGGGCCATCATGGCCCTCTTGTTTACCTTCAATTCTTTGCTGAAACACTTAGCCATTTGTTTGTACAAGCTTCCTCATCCTGCTATAACTTTCATATTACTCGACGCATTCCTTCAATGTTTGGACACTTGATACATGTAAGTATTTGGAACACACTAATGCTGCCATTCACATAACCTTCACCTTTTTTACCTTCAAATGTTTGCTGAAACACTTAGCCATTTTCTTGCGTCAAAAAGTTTGTACAAGCTTCGTCATCATGGGATAACTTTAATATTACTTGACGGATTGCTACAGTAGTTTGCGTCAAAAAGTTTGTACAAGTTTCTTCATCATCGTATAACATTAATATTACTTGATGGAGTGCTTTAATATTTGGATACTTGATACATGTAAGCATTTGGAACACACTCATGCTGCCATTAGCATGACCTTGACCATTTTGACCTTCACATGGTTGTGGAAATTCTTAGCCATTTTTTATGTCAAAAAGTTTTGTCAACCGTGACCCTTTTCGTATGTTAAACATGCACATCTCGACAGTTTTTGTGATGTTTACTTCAGAAGTTTTTGTGATGTTTACTTCAGAAGTTTTTGTGATGTTTACTTCAGCACATGCCCATGATCATGTTATGGTCAAATGCATAGGCAGGCACGACACCGCTTCCGTGGTGGAATTCTTGTTTTTCTTTTTATCATTTGTTCCCTATTTAATAAGAAAGAAAATCAACAATACATTTGTAAATTATGCATTGAATTTGAAATCTGGGCGTATGATACTCTAGATACAATACTTATCTGGAGCTCAGAGTGCAGTGTTTAGAGTGGTAAAGGATCATAAGCCCCCAGTCACATCCACATGTTTGTCAAAAATGATAATTGAATAAATTATAAATGTTTGTCTGATATTTTGCTACCTTATTGAATGACTTCTCTATACATTGTAGTTACTTAGTATGCTCTTCATTGTCAATAGATATATTGAGACACGCCCTGCGAATTCGTACTTCGGTATACTGCATAATTTCATTAAATACGTTTATAATAATTTTCATAAATAAAGGTACTCTGAAAAGTTTGTCACTTTTTGACCAAAGGTACAAAATCACATGGCGTGTCTCATATTATACCAGCACTATCTCTGAACAGCCTTCGTACACTGTGTTTGCGATCTACTCTTGTCAGTAATCAATCATTGGCAGATTTCTACAGCATTACAGGGGCCCGTTTCACTAAACTTTGTACGACTAAAATGTTTGTGAGCGCAAAATTATGATAGTCTGTAAATTTCACATGAACAATGTGTTCTTGTAAACGATCATTAGATTTACATTTATTGAGCATAGGCTGCATATGCAGCCTATGCTCAATATATGTAAATCCATCAATTGAAATTTTCAGGCGATCCTAAATTTGCACTTACAAACATTTTAGTCATAAGAAGTTTAGCGAAACGACCCCCCGATTAAAGCAGGAAATCTGCAAAATGCTTAGTGTTTTCTCTGATTGAGCTTAACATGTATGTTTATTTATCAATATCTATATTTTATGCCCATATTTATCGTTGTCTTGTTGAAATTGAAATGACTTAAAAAAAGCTCTGCAAACTCTGTGTTCTGTATAATTATGTTCTTATTGTTTTAATGTCTTAAAACCCTTTCAGCTTCTATGTTCTATGTATATTTGTGAACCCTATGTATGTATGTCTTGTTTATGTGTAACAGCGCGAGTCCAAGTTTGACAAGGTAACCAATAACACGATAGCTTCTCTACACTATCTTCTTGTCACGGTTTATGTGTACTTCACTGATCCTCAATGTGGCACACTACATGCTTGTATTGCACTATTGGTCCTGTAGCCTATTTCACCAACATTACAAAGTATACTTTTCTACCAAAGTATACTTTGAGGGAGACATTTTCAATTTTAGGATAAATTTATTAATTTTTATTATACTGAATTTATTACATTATTACAGCCATTTTGACTGTGATAATGTAATAAATTCAGTATAATAATTCTGCATACTTTTAATCATCAAATATATGCAGTCGTTGGTTCTATGTGAAATAATGCATTTCAGGAAAAATAAATGATTACTCCCTCAAAGTATACTTTGCTAGAAAAGTATACTTTGCAATGTTGGTGAAATCGACTACAGATTTATAAACTTTCTGAGTACATGTCCATTCTCCAAATATTTCCTCCAAATAGATCAGTTTGCCTGATGATCAGATTTGCAGTGCTTAAGCCAAATCTTTACACCATATCAAGCAGTTTGATTGGCTGAGGCTCATCCAATCAAACTACTTTATTTACAAGTTTGAGACTTGTAGACATGCTCAGAAATTTTGATTACCGGTACCTTATAAATGCCTTCACTACATGATTATAAAGCTTTCTGGGAGCATTTCCAAATATTGAACACAAATCAAGTGTGATTGGTAAAAGGGAATTTGAATACACATTATTTTCTAAGAAAAGTTTCATAATCATGTGTCCCGTTTGGATGCCACATATATTCATGTATCACCTCTTTCATCAACAACGTCTCGCTTTCCTTTCTTCTATTTCTATTCCTGTGATTATACAACATTCTGGCCATGTGCTTAACCCTTAGACCTCTATCTTAAATTATTTTAAAGTGCTGTCAAAGCATGTTTCTGATGATAAAAATGATGGAAAATAGAAAATAAATAGCAGACAACAACAAAAATAAGGGTTAAATATAATGAGAAACACTATGGATCTTGATGACACGGCTCATACATGCGATAGATAGCAAGGGGGACATATTGCGTTGCTCTTGAGGTTCCACCTGTCCGTGTAAATTTACACTGAAAAGTTTATAAGAGTTTATCCAACATGTAATATCTTCAATATTATGCAAAGGATTGCTTCAATACTTGGGCACTTGAATCATCTGAACATTTGTCACATACTCGCGCCACCATTAACACGACCTTGACCTTTGTCACCTTCAAAATTTCACTGAAACACTTAGCCATTTTGTTATGTCGAAAAGACTGTAACAGTTTCTCCAACATGTAATATCTTCAACGTGAAGGATTGCTTCAATACTTGGACACATGAATCACCTGTACATTTGTCACACACTCACGCCACCATTACAATGACCTTGACCTTTGTCACCTTTGAAATGTTGCTGAAACACTTAGCCATTTTGTTTTGTGGCTTTGCCCCGTTTCTTGTTATTTTTTAAGGTCCTGGGTGCCGTTTCACTAAACTGCGTACAACTAAAATGTTCGTAAGTGCAAAATTATGATAGTCGGTAAATTTCACATTAACAATGTTTTCTTGTAAACAATTAATGGATTTACATTTATTGAGCATAGGCTGCATAACATTTTAGTCGTACAAAGTTTAATGAAATGGGCCCCAGTATGCCAGGGGGCATATTCATGTTTTACAAACATAATCTCTAGTTATTACTATACACATGTAGGTATGTCCGAATCAGAAAGTTTGTGTGACTGGAGAAATCGGGCTTATTGCATTTGTGACCAGTGTAAATCCAGATCAGCCTGTGCATCCACACAGTCTGATCAAGATTTGCACTGTTCGCATTTCCATCAATGAAACACCCATCATGCTTCTAACAAGCAGTATAGATCGTTGTCAGACTACTACACGGGTCACAAATCCCATAAGCCCCATTATTCCAGTCACAGCCAAAAGTAATTATTAGGAATTATAAAACCGTATCATCGTGTGGTTTCTATGAGTGATGGGTTGGCAGTTTGGTTGAGTATAGTCCCGGTCTGTCTAAATGTGTCTAACAAAGTGTCTGTCTAAATGTCTAACAATGTGTGGTTACTGGTATTTTATCAGGCAGCGAGCTTTGTATTGGCGGAATACATTCTAACTGATAACACAGTGTCATATGTGGCTGTGACTGGAGAATTGAGGTTTATGGGTTTTGCGACCAGTGTAGATCGAGATCAGCCTGTACATCCACACAGTCTGATCAGGATCTATACTGTTTGCCATTCCATCAATGAAACACCCATCCTGCTTCTTACAAGCAATATAGATTTTTATCAGGCTACATGAGTGTGTTATTTGATCAGGAGCTACACTGGTCGTAAATCCCATAAGCCCCATTTCTTCTGTACGGCCACATATCAGGCATGATAGGCTGATACAAATTAACAGGTCTCTAGATACCGGTATTAATATAATAGGGAGATCTTGAAATGTTAAGGGACATGGGCAATTTTAGGTGGGAAAATGTCCACTGGGCTCGCTCTAGGCACAACCTGGAATGTCTGGGTAACAACAAATTGGTCAAGTGGCATCATCACATGTTTATTGTTACTGAATGACGTTGGTGTAATAACACAATGTAAACAAGTCTACATTCTTTTCAACAAAAACTATTGTATAATTGACCAATTGCTAGCATAAACATTACCTTATATTAGAATATATCAGACTCGGCTCGGAAACGGTTCGCGTTTCCTAGCCTCGCCTGATAACAAAATACACTAGCCTGGTATTCTCTTACTATAAATATTGCATTGCAGCAAAGTCGACAGTAGTTGTTAACCTATAACTGAGGTTAACGTTGTTTTGCTCACCAAATATTGTTTTGAAGGAACATATTGTTACCACCTTGTCTGTCCAGCATGCACTGTCGCAAGCTTCACATCACGGTTTCTTGAAGCACTAAGACCCAGCCATTAACCCTTTCACCCCTAAGTAACTGGAAAGGATTTTGATATGTTACTTTTGCATCCACTCCAATCGTCACAAAATGATTTTCAGACTAGTCCATTTATGAAAAAGGGGTGTTTTTATTCTCAAAAACTATGAAAATTACTTGCAAAAAGTGTACATCCTGATGAGACGGCTCGTCACGAGCCGGCTCATCTGGATCTGCACTGTTTGCAAACTCCGCTATACCAGGCTTTCGGGATCATAGGGTTAACCCTGTAATCAATTACGCTAGGAAAATGTGCAAACTCTGCATTAGTATTTATCACCATATATTTTCTTATAAATGGGACTGCAACATATTGTTTATGGCAAGTGAAACCTGCATTCACTGCAAACATGCGACCACTATTAGACAATTTCTCAGAAATATGACAAAGTATCGACTAAAAAACTTTGTTGAAAATACATTAAGACAACAATTAAATGACTACAAAACTTAAATTTTGCCAGCTTGCTAAGTTAGTTGTTGATACAATGTAACCTCTCCAAACCGGACACCCTGGGAGGTCCCCCGGGTGTCCGGTTTAGAGAGGTTCCACTGTAAAACAAACAGACAACTGCTCCAAGACACGCATGTGTGCTTTGCGATCACGAACAGACATACTCAGCGATTACAATTAAGTAAAACTAACTTTTATTTGTGTCCGGTTTAGAGGGGTTTGACTGTACATGAAAGTTACTGATACATTTGTGTACATACCTACTACGATACTAGTGTAACATAATTCTGGCTGTGGCTGGAGAAATGGGGTATATGACATTTGTGACCAGTGTAGGCCGAGAAGGCATGTCACTAATGCCATAAGCCCAATTCTCCAGTGACCAGAGCTCCAGATAAGTTTTGTATCTAAAGAGTATTTTACCCCCATATTTCAAATTCCATGCGTATTTTACTTTTACAAGTGTATTAGTAATTATCTTCCTTATTAAAAATTTAAAATTCATTGTTTGATGAGCTGCAAAAAAGCAAACTCTGTTTTCTTTTTGAGCTCAACAAAGTAATTTTTCAACTTATTTACAGTATTTTCACTACTCAATTTGAAAATCAATGCAAATTTTCACATTGCTGTGAGTATTTTGTGCTCTCACTTTTGATAACCAATGTGTATTCTGCTAAAATCAGTGTGTAAAATACGCCAATACACACCTTATCTGGAGCTCTGTCAGTCACATGTTGTGTGTGACCATATAATACACTAGAGATGAAATTATTTCAGTTTTGCAAAGCATTGGCAGCGGTATGGAATTGGCTTTATATTCTCTGTTTATTTACCATTTCAGTTAGTTCTGTATGTTTGCTTGTTTGCTGATTCCATGATTTATTGCCCCTTGTCGTATCTGGAGTGAAATTTCCTGCATACAAAGCTTCGGTCTGATTCCTAGATACATTGTACCGGGTTTCACACCTGAGCCCAGTTTATCAAAACCTCTGTTAGCCTAACAGACTGGCTCAAAACCTCTGTTAGCCTAACAGACTGGCTCAAAACCTCTGTTAGCCTAACAGACTGGCTCAAAACCTCTGTTAGCCTAACAGACTGACTCAAAACCTCTGTTAGCCTAACAGACTGGCTCAAAACCTCTGTTAGCCTAACAGACTGGCGATCAAATCAAAATGATTAACAGACTGGGCCTGGTTGCTCAAAGTCTCTGTTAGCTTAACAGACTGTTTAATCCTTAACTTGGTTAAGGATTTAACAGTCAGTTAAGCTAACATAGGTTTTGAGCAACTGAGCCCTGGCTCAAACCCTCTGTTAGCTTAACAGACTGACTCAAAACCTTTGTTATTTGTTAGCTTAACAGGCCGAGTCAAAATGGCTCAAAACCTGTGATAACTTAACAAACTGGCTCAAAACCTCTGTTAGCTTAACAGACTGGCCCAAAACCTCTGTTAGCCTAACAGACGGGCTGAAAACCTCTGTTACTTAAGGATTTAACAGTTTGTTAAGCCAACAAAGGTTTTGAGAAATTAGGCCCTGGTGTTTGATACTGTTGTGTCACATGGCAGCAGATCAGGATGCGGTAACGTTAGTGATGAATTAGGAACCTCCCCATACAGATGCCTTCCCATCTGTAGTACATGTACATGTATAGGATCTTGTTATTGAATGGACATAAAACTCCCATCAATCAGTCAATCTCATTCAATCTAATTCTTAGAATAGACAACAATATCTGCTTGTTTTAAATGATGACTAAGGGTGTTGTGCTACACATACACAAGCAATTCATGGATCCATCCATGATTTGAATAAAATAAATAACTCAGATATGTGGCTGTGACTGGAGAAATGGTGTTTACGGCGAACATTGCCAAACCTGATCAGACTGTGGATGCATAAGCTGATCAGGATCTACTGGTTGCAAAGCCCCATTTCTCATGTCACAACCTCATATAATGAAATTAAATTGTTTTTATCAATATGTGTGTTGTATGTCACAGAAAGTTGATAAGATAAGGTAAGACCCAAATCGGGGGTCAGTCTCAGAACGGGGTTCTGTCCCAGAATGGGGGCTAATCCCAGAATGGGGGTAGAAAACGTTACTGCAATCCCAGAACAGGGGCCAATCTGAAAATGGCTGGAAATTATCGGAAAATTCCACACATGGGACATTTACAAGATACGACCATCATGGAAACAGGAAACGCATACTTTTAATTCACTTTGCTAAACACTTTTGGTAGGTAATGCATGTTTGACCTAGATAATCCTGATGTCTTCACTAGTTGCCGCCATCTGTTCTGGGATTAGCCCGCATTCTGGGATTTGGGGTTGAGCCTAAATCTGAGTCTTACATTTCTATACAATCGTTTCTCTTCATAAAAGTAGATGTTGAAACGTGGAATTCTGTATATACATGTATGCTCAAATTGCAAGATATTTCTGACGGAAATGTAACAATAACGTTCGACCATGTCTAGCCGTGGGTAAACGTTTGCCGTGGCACTCGGGAACTGTTTGAACCCGCGGCCTACGGCCTTGGGGTTCAAACAGTTTGCTTGTATCACAGCAAACATTTACCCATTGCTGGACATGGTCGAACGTTATATTTATCAGTCTCGGAATTTCTACACATTTCCTATCCTTGTCTGACAAATTTGATATCAAAAGATACGTGATGGAGTATTTTCTGTTTATCCGTCTTGGCTTAGAATCAGTGGCCCGTTTCGCTAAAGTTTGTACGACTAAAATGTTCGTAAGTGCAAATTTATGTTCGTCTGGAAATTTCAATTGATGGATTTACATTTATTTAGCATAGGCTACATTTAGCATAGCATAAATACAGTAGCCTGATGTTCCTCATCAATGTGTTGTACCAGATGGAGGCGGAGGAGCTGGAGAAGCTGACAGAGGACAGACGTCGACTCCGCGAAGAGAGGAAGCAGAAAGCAATGGCTGCCAAGAAACAGGTGAAAACATTATCATTGATATGTCAAACAGCGGTAGATGTTTTGCAGAAGATTTCTAAAAATAAACAGTGGAACCTCTCCAAACCGTACACCCTGGGAGGTCCCCAGGGTGTCCGGTTTGAAGATGATCCACTGTAAATCAGACATCTTAGCACTTCATGACACATTCTAGTGTGTTGCAATCATGAACAGTAATTTTAATCAGAGACACATAACAGCGAAACAGATCTAAGTTAAACACCCATATTTTCCTGAGTGTCCAGTTTAGAGGGGCTCCACTGTATGTGTATTCCCATCTGTATATGACTGTCATTGAACAGACTTAAAAGCATCCAGTATATGTGCAGAGATATTTGAAATCATGGACAATTGACAATACACTAATATTTAGATAATATTTGCGTATTCCCTTCAGGATGGACGTACTGTACCGTATTTGCTATTAGTTTTTCTTTTAACATAAATATAGTCTCTGGAATACCATATTTGTTTGTAAAATGTAAAACCCCACTCACTCGATCGTTAGTGAAAAATGATTGACACGTTAAGTTAAACAATAGTTTCTTATCAGTGGATACCTGGCACCTTTTTCTTAAACATCAACCTGCAATCATCAATCAATCAATCAACCAATTAAATACTATATATTAAATTGTGTTTCAGGGTGTCTACATGCCCACTGTAGAGGAGGCGTATGACTTCTTCACTCGGCAGACTTGGGACCCAGAACCAGACGAGGAACCAGCCGTGGAGAAGGCGGAGACTGAGGTCAAGGAAAAGGTGGAGGGGGAGGAGGGGGCAGAGCCAGATGCTGAGGCAGAGCCAAAGGAGGGAGAGGAAGGGGTATGTCTTATGTACATAATGTTGATTGGTTAATGTAAAGTGGAGGGGGCAGAGCTTAAGGAGGGACAGAAAGGTTATGTCTTGTGTACAGAATGTTGATTGGTTAATGCAATGGTGGAGTGGGCGGAACCAAAAGAGGGACAAAAGGGGTATGTTCACAGATTGTGGTTGATTAAAAAGAAGGTAGTGATGAGAGGCCAGGAGAGGAAGGGTTATGCTTCATGTACAGATGATGGTTTGAGATGGAGTCATTTATTGTTGAGGTGGAATTGATTGAACATGTTGTGTATGTTGTACCATAATAAGGCAACAGGCAAATATAGGAATTTGCCGCAAAACATATTTAAGAATAGAAAAAAAAAAAATTGTATTTCTAATCTTAAATGCTTAACACAATGATTTTTAAAAAGCCCTAGATCAGAAACTAGATGAAAATTGTGTCCAGTGTAGCCGTAGATCAAGTGTCAATAATTCCAGCACAAAAATATTTACACAATTCCCTAACATTTGATTGGCCCGTAGCAAGTCTCTGTCCAAAATTTGTATCCCATTAAACTCCTACGCCGAACTACTTTCCGTAACTGTGAGGCGCAGTTAAAATAATTCTTAAGAAAACGGAAAATAAACACATTTTCTTGATGAATTTATTTCAAATGCTGGAATTATAAGAAATGAATGGCCTTTTTGTGGAATTTATCTGGGATATAAACTTGGAAAAGTCGTGGGAATACTGGACGAGGCCTTCCGGCCTTCATCCAGTATTCCCGCGACTTTTCCAAGTTTATACCCCGATAAATTCCACAAAAAGGCCATTCATTCCTATAATAAATATTACACCCAACCACAGCATAGATCTGACAGCAGTGACGGCCCCTATGTGGTGATGACTGGAGAAATAAGACTTATGGGATTTGTAACCAGTGTAGCGTCTGATCAAATAGCACACTACGTAGCAAGATAATGATCTCTATTGCTTGTTAGAAGGGTGTTTCATTGATGGAATGGCAAACAGTGCAGATCCTAATCAGACTGTGCAGATGCACAGGCTGATCTTTATCTACACTGTTCGCAAAATCCATAAGCCCCATTTATCCCGTCATGGCCACATAGAGTTATACTGGCCACCAATGCCATAAGCCGTATGTCTCCAGTCACAGCCCCCTAAATGTGGAGGAATGGGGCTTATGAGTTGTGTGACCAGTGTATATTCAGATCAGCCTGTGTATCCACTGCTCTGGTCATCATTCCATCAATGAAACACCCGCCATGCTTCTAACAAGCAATATACATTGTAGATAGTTAATACAAGGAGCTATACTGGTCACAAATCTCAAAAGCCCCTCAGTCACAGCCAAATTTACACAATTCGATCAGGACCCGGGGGCCGTTTTATTAAACTTCATACAGCTAAAATGTTTCTAAGTGCAAAATTATGATAGCCTGTAAATTTCACAGTAACATTGTTTTCTTGTAAAGAGTTATTGGATTTACAGTTATTGAGTATATGCAGCCTATGTTCAATAAATGTAAATCCATCAATTGAAATTTCAAGACGATCCTAAATTTGCACTTATGATTATTTTAGTTGTACGAAGTTTAGTGAAACGGCCACCTGCAATGTTTGACAAATATCCCATATTGCAGGAAGAGGCGGAGCCAAAGCCAGGCAAGTCGGATGACAAGCAGCCCCTGCTGCCAGACGGCCAGCCGGACGAGGAATACGGCCCCACGGTGATGGTAGCAGCCCACTACCCCGACCCCGCCGAGGTGGAGAAACGCGAGAACGAGATCTACTTCTACCCCTCCAGCAACACCAGTATGTCACATGATCATTTACTTACTTCTACCCCTCCAGCAACACCAGTATGTCACACTGTCATTTACTCACTTCTACCCCTCCAGCAACACCAGTATGCCAGACTGTCATTTACTCACATCTACACCTCCAGCAACACCAGTTCGTCAAACTGTCATTTACTCACTTCTACCCCGCCAGCAACACCAGTATGTCACACGATCATTTACTCACTTCTACTCCTCCAGCAACACCAGTATGTCACACTGTCCAGCAACACCAGTATGTCACACTGTCATTTACTCACTTCTACCCCTCCAGCAACACCAGTATGTCACATGATCATTTACTCACTTCTACCCCTCCAGCAACACCAGAATGTCAGACTGTCATTTACTCACTTCTACCCCTTCAGCAACACCAGTATGTCACATGATCATTTACTCACTTCTACCCCTCCAGCAACACCAGTATGTCACACGATCATTTACTCACTTCTACCCCTCCAGCAACACCAGTATGTCACACGATCATTTACTCACTTCTACCCCTCCAGTAACACCAGTATGTCACACTGTCATTTACTCACTTCAACCCCTCCAGCAACACCAGTATGTCAGACTCTCATTTACTCACTTCTACCCCTCCAGCAACACCAGTATGTCACACTGTCCAGCAACACCAGTATGTCACACTGTCATTTACTCACTTCTACCCCTCCAGCAACACCAGTATGTCACACGATCATTTACTCACTTCTACCCCTCCAGCAACACCAGTATGTCAGACTGTCATTTACTCACTTCTACCCCTCCAGCAACACCAGTATGTCACACTGTCATTTACTCACTTCTACACCTCCAGCAACACCAGTATGTCACACTGTCATTTATTCACTTCTACACCTCCAGCAACACCAGTATGTCCGACTGTCATTTACTCACTTCTACCCCTCCAGCAACACCAGTATGTCAGACTGTCATTTACTCACTTCTACCCCTCCAGCAATACCAGTATGTCACACTGTCCAGCAACACCAGTATGTCAGACTGTCATTTACTCACTTCTACCCCTTCAGCAACACCAGTATGTCACACTGTCATTTACTCACTTCTACCCCTCCAGCAACACCAGTATGTCAGACTTTCCAGCAACACCAGTATGTCAGACTGTCCAGCAACACCAGTATGTCACACTGTCATTTACTCACTTCTACCCCTCCAGTAACACCAGTATGTCACACTGTCATTTACTCACCTCTACCCCTCCAGCAACACCAGTATGTCACACTGTCATTTACTCACTTCTACCCCTCCAGCAACACCAGTATGTCACACTGTCATTTACTCACCTCTATCCCTCCAGCAACACTAGTATGTCACACTGTCCAGCAACACCAGTATATCGCACTGTCATTTACTCACTTCTACCCCTCCAGCAACACCAGTATGTCACACTGTCATTTACTCACCTCTATCCCTCCAGCAACACTAGTATGTCACACTGTCCAGCAACACCAGTATATCACACTGTCATTTACTCACTTCTAATACCCCTCCAGCAACACCAGTATGTCACACTGTCATTTACTCACTTTTACCCCTCCAGCAACACCAGTATGTCACACGATCATTTACTCACTACTAACCCCTCCAGCAACACCAGTATGTCAGACTGTCATTTACTCACTTCTACCCCTTCAGCAACACCAGTATGTCACACGATCATTTACTCGCATCAACCCCTCCAGCAACACCAGTATGTCACACGATCATTTACTCACGTCTACCCCTCCAGCAACACCAGTATGTCACACTGTCATTTACTCACTTCTACCCCTTCACACAGTAGTCACACAAATCATGACTCTTCTACCACTCCAGCAACCAGTATGTCACACAATCATTGACTCACTTCTACTCCAGCAAACACCAGTATGTCACACGATCTACTCACTACACTCCAGCAATCAGTATGTCACGTCATTTACTCACTTCTACTCCAGCAACACCAGTATGTCACACTGTCATTTACTACCTTCTACCCCTCCAGCAACACCATAGTCACACTGTCCGCAACACAGTATGTCACACTGTCCATTTATCATTCTACCCCTCCAGCAACACCAGTATGTCACTCGATCATTTAACTCCACTTCTAACCCCTCCAGCAACACCAGTTTGTCACATCTTTCTTCATTTACCCCTCATTGACTCACTACCCCTCCCCAGGAACACCAGTATGTCTGCAACACAATATGTTACTGTCACACTGTAACTTTACTCAGTTCTACCCTCCAGCAAACACCAGTATGTCACACATTTACTGTCTACCCCTTTACTACATCTACCCCTCCAGCAATACCAGTATGTCACACGATCATTTACTTCCTCTACCGTATGTAACACTTCCTTTACTCAACTTCTACCCCTCCCCCCCAGCAACACCAGTATGTCACACGTCATTTTACTCACTCTCCAGCACACAGTAATGTCCCACACTGTCATTTACCCTCCACTTCTTTAGACGCTCACTGCACCTGCAACGCCAGTATGTCACACGATCATTGACTCACTTCTACCCCTCCAGCAACACCAGCATGTCACACTGTCATTTACTTACCTCTACCCCTCCAGCAACACCAGTATGTCAGACTGTCATTTACTCACTTCTACCCCTCCAGCAACACCAGTATGTCACACGATCATTTACTCACTTCTACCCCTCCAGCTACACCAGTATGTCAGACTGTCCAGCAACACCAGTATGTCAGACTGTCCAGCAACACCAGTATGTCACACTGTCATTTACTCACTTCTACCCCTCCAGTAACACCAGTATGTCACACTGTCATTTACTCACCTCTACCCCTCCAGCAACACCAGTATGTCACACTGTCATTTACACACTTCTACCCCTCCAGCAACACCAGTATGTCACACTGTCATTTACTCACCTCTATCCCTCCAGCAACACTAGTATGTCACACTGTCATTTACTCACTTCTACACCTCCAGCAACACCAGTATGTCACACTGTCATTTACTCACTTCTACCCCTCCAGCAACACCAGTATGTCACACGATCATTTACTCACTTCTACCCCTCCATCAACACCAGTATGTCACACGATCATTTACTCACTTCTACCCCTCCAGCAACACCAGTATGTCACACTGTCCAGCAACACCAGTATGTCACACGATCATTTACTCACCTCTACCCCTCCAGCAACACCAGTATGTTACACTGTTATTTACTCACTTTTACCTCTCCGGCAACACCAGTACAGTTAAACCTGTCTAAGCCAGCCACCTTTGGGAGACTACAGTTATAAGTGGCTGGCTTATACTGGTGGCTTATACAAGTGGCTGGCTTATAGAGATGGTATATGTATTAACACGTTAAACCAATATTAAAAACTATTTTAAACATTAAATGTGGGTGGCTGGTGGGTGCATGCGATGGGTAATTTAACGATCGGTGTTCATCCTTACTGGAATCCCAATTGGAGACCTGGTTTGGCCCTCACATACATCTTTGGCATTTTGTATGTGATAGTTGACTCTGGTTATACCCCTTATGTGAGTATTACGATATTCGTAATCCTATTTTAGGGGAAGGGGCCAAGTGACTTTGGTGTGGTATGGACCTGGCACCAGGTCAGGTTATTCTAATTTCAGGGCTGAATATACATTATTTGTTCTCCATGTAAATATTTCGTTCTGATTTTGGGATTTTCCCCCCAATGCAGCAGGTTAAAATGGGATCGAACCCGTTTGCCCGGCCTTACATGACCTTAGCTGTTGATAGGCCATTAAACACTAATAAACAAACAAACAAAAATTAAACATTAAATATTGTTTGTCTTAAAACATATTATAGAACATTTACAGATTACATATGGATTCTTCCAGGTATGGTTCTATAAGCACCGAAGCATTTCTGGTTCGCATTTCTTAAATTTAATATCTATTATTATGCCCTCTATGTGAAAGCAAGGGGCGCATATTACGTTATTCTTGAGGTTCCGTCCATCCGTCCGTGTACATTTACGACAAAAAGTTTGTAAGAGTTTCTCCAACATGTAATCTTCAATATTACGCAAAGGATTGTTTCAATACTTGGAACTTGAATCACCTGAACATTTCTCACACACTCGCGCCACCATTAACACAACCTTGACCTTTGTCACCTTCGAAATGTCGCTGAAACACTTAGGCATTTGTTACGTCGAAAAGTTTCTCCATCATGTCTTCAATATTACTTGAACGATTGCTTTAATATTTGGACATTGACCTTTGTGACCTTCAAAATGGTGCTGAAACACTTAGCTATTTTCTTACGTCCAACAATTTGTAAGACTTTCTCAAATGACTTTGAAATTTGTGTAAATTTAAAGTTTTCTTTTTTTGCACACAATTTTTGTCTAAGGAGTAATATTAAAACATCTAGTACAAACAAATAATATAAAAAAATACACCTTCGAAGTTTAGAAATAATGGATTTTGTATACTTTCATTACCTTATTGGATTACCTACCTCCCTTGCACACCAATTGGTACAGCTAAAACTAATTTTTAAGTCTTTCCATCTATTGACCGCGAATGTGACAACATACACGCCCTACTTGATAAAGTTCTATTATCCTGTAGAACTTTATCAAGTAGGGCGTGTATTTTTTTTATCAATTCAACGTCTCTAGGTATGGTGGGCCCGAGACATTAAATTGATAAATAAAATGATGCCATCTAGAGAATTTAAACCTTTTTACCCCCACCCATCGCATAGAGAATTAGACTACATGTACAATGTAGCGACCAAACCAAGTGACAATTTGAAAATCACCAATGCAACGGATAAACCCGAAGCATCTAATTGATGTACTTGACGTCACGCTGCCATTTCTATACCACTCCAGGACTGTTCAAGCGAATCAAGTTTTACCATGCCTGGGGCATTGTTTTAAAGTTTGATTTATTATGCCTGCACCAATTTATGGGGGGGGGGGTACATTCTGTTTTACAAATGTCCGTCCGTCCGTCCGTCCGTCCGTCCGTCCGTGCATCCGTAAGGTAAATGAGTTTTCAATAACTCCTTAACTCCTTCACCAATTTCAATAATATTTGCCCACAATGTCTGTCTAGGGATGGTGCTTTGTGTCACACATGACACACACCCAAACACCCAAGGTCACGGTCACTGGGGACTTAAGTTCACCTTGTTTGTAAGGCAAATGTGTTTTGATGTTTTCTCAATGGCCGTGATGGTGTTAGACAGGTGGCTGTGTTACATAGGTACATTATATAGGGAAATCAATTGGGGATGTTACTACCTGGCACGCTAAGGCAGGTGGCATTAAATAATTCCACATTTGCTCTGAACTTTTTGACAAATTTTGACGTCATTTTACAGAAAATATCACAGTTTCTGTAAACATGTTTCATCACCTGTCATCCTTCTAACAAGCAATACAATATAGATCGTTATTAGTCTACAGGAGTGTGATATTTGATCAAGAGCTACACTGGTCGCAAAACCCATAAGCCCAATTTCTTCAGTCACAGCACCATATAGGGGTCGTCACTGGAGTAATGGGGCCGTAGAGTCAGATCTATGCTGTCGTTGGGTATTTCAGCAGTTACTGAAAGACAAAATTATTGTGTTGAACCTATTGTCCATATATGAGACACGCCATGCGATGTTTTTACGTTCGAACGTCTGCGTAATTTCATTAAGCACGTTTACAAAATGTACAATATTTTCTGTAAATGGCGTCAATTATATTCCGCATGTACTCTGAAAATTTTGTCAACTTATTACTTTATTCATGAAAAATTGTAAACATATTTAATGAAAGTATGCAGATGTCTGAAGGTACAAACTCACATGGCGTGTCTCATATGTGATTGTGTTGCAGTTCCAGCGGCAAAGAAGGTGGAGAAGGAGGTTGAGCCGCGCTATCTCGAAGACGAAGGATTCTACGTCGGTACCCGGCCTCAAACCTCTGGCTGGAACCAGAACAGGATGGAACACCGTCTCCTAACCGAGGCGGAACACGTCAGTACCTTAATAAACCTACTGTCTGCTCCACGTTTTGCTGCCGACAAACTTTTGGACTTCGATTTTTTATATTTTGCCTGGTAACTTGTAAAACTTATATACCGTAATAGCTGGAGACTTGATACTTGGTATGTAGCGTCTATATGGTGTATGTAGATGCACTAAGTGAATTTCTATTTGTGATTTGACACTGGATCATGGATTATCTCTTTCTTTTGGACTTACAATTCATGATCATGATAAGATAAAAAGAAAAACATTTAGGTGAACATTTTCGTAATTCACAATTATGTGGCTGTAATTTTCCATTTGTGTCTCTGTGACTCTGGAGAAACCGATGCGTATGGCCATTTTAACTGTTGTTCGGCTAGCACACGCCTGCAGTCTAATAAAGAGCTACACTCTCTGAAGCATGTCGGCTGTTTCAGTGAAAGACAAACAGTGCAGTCTGAACGGCTGTACTCATGTCTAGTATTTCATGAATAGTGAACAGTGTAGTCTAATTTTCGCAAGTGTCCTCTGCCCCATTTCTATGCATTTTCTCCTGATAAACCTGATGTCCAAAGGCACTATCCTAGCATTCTCTATTATCAGGCATGGGAGGTCCTCAGGGTGTACGGTTTGGAGATGTTCCACTGTAAAACAGACATGTGAGCACTTCATGACACATTCTAGTGTGTTGCAATCATGAACAGTCATTGTAATCCGAGATGCATGAGATGTTGAGACCAGTGTAGATCCAGATCAGCCTGTGCATCCGTACAGTCTGATCAGGATCTGCATTGTTCACCATGGTATCAATGAAATACCAGTCATGCTTCTAACAAGCAATAGAGATCATTATCAGTTTACAGGAGTGTGCTATTTGATCACTGGTCACAAATCCCATAAGCCCCATTTCTCCAGTCACAGCCACAACTATGATTTCATGGGGGAATCCAATGCATCAACATAATGCTAGAGCAGCCAAACTTAGCACTTCCTCTTCATATATCCTCTATGTATCATATAGGGGAGAGATTCGAGCAAGAAGTGGTTTGGGGAGGACGGCCGGCTGCTGGCCCTGCCAGACCCTCTGAGGGCGACCCCGTCGCGACCCCCGATCACTGAGGAGGTGGAGCCCTATCTGGAGACCGTGTATAAGAAGGTGGGCATATAGAGAATACCAGGCGAGTGTCTTTTGATATCAGGTTTATCAGGCAAGGCTAGGAAATGCGCAGGAATTCCTACCGTTTCTGAGCCGAGCCTGATAAGCTTGATATCAAAAGACACTAGCCTGATATTCTATTTATCAGGTAACGTTCTATGCTCAAAAATGACCATAGATGACTTTGTTATCTATGGACAGAACGCAGACTTGTTTACGTTGCGTCATTACACTGATGTCATTTGGTAACGTCACGTGACGTCATCCGACCAATGGAACGTCAGTTTTCACTTCGTTGTAACCCGGATGTTTGTTTTGGTCAATGCCTGATGCAACAATATGTTATCAGTCAGTACGTATTCAGTCAATTCAGGGCAGGTTACCTGATAAAGCTTTATCCTGGTACTGTCACTGGGAATGGTATTATCCAGAATGTGTACCAAGCATCAGTTTGTCTATTCCTTGGGATTGACAGGGCTCCAGATAAGCTTTCTGTTTTACACCCGCTAATTTCAAATTCAATGCGTATTTTATTTGTGTGCATGGTTTACTGAATTTATCACTCGTTTGTCAGAAATAAAATAGGGAATAAATGAGCAAGAAAAGCAAACATAGTTGAAAAGTCACATATGAGACATGCCATGTGATTTTGTACCTTCGGACATCTGCATAATTTCATTAAATATGTTTACAATTTTTCATGAATAAAGTAATAAGTTGACAAAATTTTCAGAGTACATGCGGAATATAATTCCGCATGTACTCTGAAAATTGTGTCAACTTTTGACGCCATTTACAGAAAATATTGTACATTTTGTAAACGTGTTTAATGAAATTACGCAGACGTTCGAACGTAAAAACATCGCATGGCGTGTCTCATAATTTTCAATATTTTTCTTGAATAAAATCAAAAATTAACAAAGTTTTCAGAGTACATGTACATGCGAAATATAATTCCGCATGTACTCTGAACATTTAGTCAACTTTTTACGCCATTGACGGAAATTGTAAACGTATTTCATGAAATTATGCAGATGTCCGAAGGTACAAAATCACTTGGCGTGTCACATATTTCAACTGCAAAAAGCAAACAGTGTTGCATAGCATAGCAGAGCTCAGCCTCAAAGTTCCTAAGTTCAAGCATGAGAATAAAGCAGTGTTTGTCTAGATCTAACATCCATTAGGACATTGTTGCGTCTGCCCCATTATAACTGATCATTTTAACCCATTGAACCATAAATAGCTGGAATGCACTGTGCTATGTTAATTTTCTGACCAATCCAATTTATAAAAAGAATGTGTTTCTTCCACAGAAACTATGAAAATTACTTGCAAATAGGCAGATCCTGATGAGATTGCTTGTTACGAACTAGCTCATCTGGATCTACACGGTTTGCAAACACTGTTCTAGAAGTCTAGGGTTGAAATGGTTATAGGAAATTGGTATTGAGAGGCGGGAAAATATCCCCAAGGCACACTCTAGGCACAATGCTGAACACAGAGAGTTTCAGAGCTCCAGATAAGTTTTGTATCTAAAGAGTATTATACTCCCAGACTTCAAATTCATTGCGTATTTTAATTTTACATATGTATTATTGATTTTCTTCTTATTGTTAAATAGGGAACAAATGATAAAAAATAAATCAAAATTTAAAAATTAACTTATTTGAGCTGCAAAAAGCAAACACTGTTTGTGTTTGCTTTTTGCAGCTCAACTAA
This sequence comes from Conchocele bisecta, assembly GCA_029237695.1. NCBI lineage: Eukaryota > Metazoa > Mollusca > Bivalvia > Lucinida > Thyasiridae > Conchocele > Conchocele bisecta. Next base: position 39,295,016 of record CM055268.1, read on the forward strand.
GTAAATTTTCAACTTTATTACAGCATTTTCACTACTCTATTTGAAAAGCAATGCTTATTTTCACATTGCTGTGAGTATTTTGTACTCCCACTTTTGAGTACCGTATTCTGCTAAAATAAGTGCATAAAATACACCAATACGCACCTTATCTGGAGCACTGGAGTTTTATAAGCATAGCTCCCAGAGATGGAATAACCAGAATAGACATAATCCACATGATCATGCGAGAGTTTGACAACTGATACGGGGATGGTTTGTGGCCTAGGTGTTAGAACACCTGACTTCCACCCCCCCCCCCCCCCCCCCCCCCCCCCCCCCCCCCCCCCCCCCCCCCCCAAATCCGGAGGTTGTGGGTTCAAACCTCCCATTGGTCATCAAAAATACCTTCATAATATTTACTCCTCTGGTCTGTCGGATGAGACATTTAACTGTGGTCCCGTCTCTGTATGACCTTAGCTGTTGCTGGGACATTAACCATATTCACTTCCACTTTCTTTTTTGACAACCGCTACATCGATGGATCAAGGTGGGCGTTGACCTCAACCAGATCGTGCTTTTTTATATTCCATAAAATTGGCTTTCACAGTGCAAAATGGATGTGCAGTCTGATCTGGGGCTACACTGGCCGCATAACCCATATGTTGCATTTCTCCAGTTACCTATTTTCCGTAAATGGCGTCAAAAGTTGACAAAAGTTTCAGAGTACATGTAATTTTGTCAACATCTCACGCCATTTACGAAAATAAATTTGTAAATGTATTTAGTGAAATTACGCAGATGTGCGAAGGTACAAAATCACATGGCGTGTCTCATATTGCTGCTCTACAGGCGATCATGCGAGAGTTTGACAACCGCTACATCGACGGGTCGACGGATGGCGGTGGACAGTACCAGCTGGACGTGGACATTAACAAGATCGAGTTCTCCCACCACCACTTGTACAGCCGGGAACACGTGCTGGCCACCCGCCTCACACAGCTCTACGAACAATACATCATCAGGCAGAAGAAAAATATGGCCGAGTACCTCGGCGAGAAGGTAACACTGATTTTTTGTCACGCCAGCTTGCAAACAGCGTGATATAGTCGGCACACACATCCGTTCGTACGTCCGGGTGGTTAAAGTTTTTGGTTAAAAACATTTTTTTGGTTAATGTTTTTTGGTTTTCTATCAAAGCCTTGGCGGGCGCCACATGCGGGCCACGGCCATCTAGTATTATACCCTTGTAAGCCAGGGGCTATATAATTTTCGCCTTTCCGTTTGTTTGGTCATTCAAACTTTTTGTTTGTTTATCGGTCCAAGCCACTGCCGGAGGTATCTGTGAGCCATTTGTTTGTTTCCCGGTCCAGGCCATTTGGTTTACTCCGACTACCGGGGGTATCTGTGAGCCATTTGTTTGTTTATCGGTCCAGGCCACTGCCGGGGGTATCTGTGAGCCCTTTGTGGTGGAGGGGGCATTTGTTTGTTTATCGGTCCAGGCCACTGCCGGGGGTATCTGTGAGCCCTTTGTTTGTTTATCGGTCCAGGCCACTGCCGGGGGTATCTGTGAGCCATTTGTTTGTTTATCGGTCCAGGCCACTTTGGGGGTGTATCGGTCCAGGCCACTGCCGGGGGTATCTGTGAGCCATTTGTTTGTTTATCGGTCCAGGCCACTGCCCCACGGCTGGGGGTATCTGTGAGCCACTGCTCAGTTGCTCTAGTTTCATAAAATATTGGTTTTCGCAGTGCAATAACATGATGTATTAAAAATCATAATACACAAGTGTATTAAATATGCAAATGAGGCTACTACGGAAAACATGTTAGGTGATTAGTACAGCTTCATCGTATGGTGATGTGCTTATGCAATAAATAGAATTTAACTCGTTTTGATTTAATATGATATTTTGCTTGTCGACTGATTTCATAAGAAACTCAAAATAGTCTTGTTTTTTATGAAATCAATAAACTTGTTTAACCCATTAAAGACGGGGTACAATTATAGCAATATGAAACGTTTAGGTTTTTCTTTATTTCATCTCAAAATTATAGTATATGTTGTTACCACTCATTTGAACCGTCTCGTCGAGACGGTTCAAATGAGTGGTAACAACATATACCTTTATGGAGAAATAAACAAAATAATGAGATTTTTTTCAACAAAAATTATTGTATCCTTAAACTGAAATGGGTTAATAAATATGATATTTCCATCTTTGTATTGTGGGCCGTCAGCTGAGAATCGAGCATAGGCCATTTGTGGCCAGGGTAAATCCTGATCATTTTGAACACGTACATACAACATACTGATCAATATACTGATACTGATCAAGCTGAATACTTAAGGTCAGTAATAATGCTAGAGTGTTGACTGGACTTATTAGTCAACCAAATGACGTGGACTGGCTGTCTCGTGAATTATAGTCTCTATGTAGTAATCGAAGTTGAACAATTATTCCATATTCCTAGCATGGTGGTGTAGATGGGTAAATAGTTCTTCTGATTGTGGTAGACAAACTTATCAAGTTGCCATTGATATCATTGTCCGCATATTTACACCTTGTATATCTGTTGTTTACAGCTGAAGTCATTGAAGAACTCGTCATTACACCTTCAGGACCACATTCTGTCCCACCGAGTGAGTACTCGTGTCTATTGTAACTTTTATCATTACCATAGAGGTAGTTGCACACACGTAACTCTGCAACAACTCCTGTATCGTCCTTATCAAGGACGATACAGTAGTTTTTGCAGAGTTATGTACATGCACCCTACTCAGGGATTCCGCTGGGGAAAATGAAAAAATCGCCACTTCAAAAAAAAATCGCCAATTGTTTATTTTTATCGCCAATTGCGAAAGTGGCGATCGCCAGCGGAATCCCTGCTACTATATAGGGCACCAGCCAGTGTCTCAGACTGTACTGCTCTGTATATTCACTCACTGGCTTGCTGGAACCAAAATTAATATATGAGATTACATTATTCAATCCACCATGTTGATTTATTGCTCAATCAATCCATTCATATATAGCCCACAATGTGACAAATCCGAACTAACATCTGCAAATTATGAGCTTAAGTGGACTCGGGAACACGCAAGAATACAAGTAAGCTTTTTCTTTGATCTCAAACTATGGAAATATCTTGTAACTCCCACATGTTGGTACATCCGGGCTAATTTTATTTCTTACCTGTGTTGGTCTTGATCAGTTTCACAATATTTCATAGTTGTAGGAACAGCTGAGATAAAATGATTTTGAGTGATTCAATTACACCATATGCACCGAATTCACCTGCTTGATTATCCAATCAATGCATGAATGAATAACAAACCAATGAATCAATCAATGGGTCGATTATTCACTTTATACATCTACTGTCCCTGTTTCCCCACGAACAGGGAGAGCACAGTTTGACGGACCGCGCGAACTACGACCGCCGACTCCAGGACTACAAGTACGAGATCCGACAGACACGCTCGCTGCGAGATTGTGAGGAGCAGGCTGACCGCACCCTGCTAAAGAACATTGTACACACGTGGAAGGAGATCAAGGCCCAGCGGGTACTCCAAGAGTTCAATAACACCACCGTCAGGCTACAGGTCCGCAGGTAATAATTTGTTATCAGTTCTATAACGAACCATCAGTTGGTGTTTGGTTACTCTCACAGCCCTGTGTCAATCCTGACGTACATCACCACTGTCAGGCTGCAGGTCCGCAGGTAATGGACACAGATACTAATTTGTTTTTCATGCTGACGATATGCCATTTCGTTTTCTGGAATATGCTAAATATTTTCTTTTTTATGTGTTTAGATGTATATTTCTCAATGATAATTTATGTCTCGACCACCATGTAAATGGTGGTCGCAACATAAACTTTCATTGAGAAATAACAAAATAAAAATAAAATATTTAAACATTTTGTAGGGATGGATTGGGGCCTAGGGGTTAGAACACCTTACTTCCAATCTGGAGGTTGTGGATTCAAACCTCGCCTTAGGCATTACAAATATTTTCATAGTATTTCCAGCCCACTTGTCTATCGGATGAGACTTTAAACTGTGGTCCCGTTTCTATATGACCTTAGCTGTTGGTGGGATGTTAAACCAATTCACTTTCACTTTAAAAAATTTGTACCCTTATAATAGTTACAGGCAGTAACTACAAAACTGCCGTCATGTCCAAGCATAGCTATGGTCCCATCCATTGCATTCCCCTGCAGAGTAAAGAATAAGATCTGATTCGCACTTTAGCCATTAACTCACATAGTTTTAATATTTTTCAACTGAAACAAATGTTAGTATTGGGAAACTAACACAAACTAATAATTCTGAAGTAATTTTATTCTTGTAGAATATCTTGGAAACAAAATTTTACATTTTAGAATCTAGGCTAAAATACATGTTGATTTTGGCATGCAGTAACTGAGTCTCTTAATTTTACATAGCAGCCCATGTACATCTGCATATTTATGACAAAATCAATGGAATATGCTAGTTTCATAATACTGACCATCATTTCCTTTGAACAAATATAGAAAATGTGTCATAATAAATATTTATAGTGCGAATCAGATCTTATTCTCTACTCTTTAAGGGAAAGCCATGGACAGCACCGTAACTATGCTGCGGACGGTATGAGAGTTTGCAGAGTTACTGCCTGCTACAACTTAACAGATACAAAATTTCTAAATATTTTATTTTCATTTTTGGTATTTCAGTTTATGTTGTGACCACTCATTTGAACCACCACGACGAGGCGGCTCAAATGGTGGTCGCGACATACATATTTAAGCATTCAAATGAAATGGGTCAAGCTCTTTCACATTCTATATACAGGGAGGAGGCAAATAAGGGAACGGACCAGGTTATCTGGAAGCAGGAGATTGAGGATGAGCTCGAGGAGATGCGGGACGAGTACGAGCGCGAGTACCGACACAAGATGCTCACCTACGAGGAGGACATGGCCAAATACCAACGGCAACAGCAGGACAAGGTAGGGGGGATTGTTAACTGATTCCCTGCCAAATTACAATCCACTCGGATGATTGTTAACTGATTCCCTGCCAAATTACAATCCACTCGGATGATTGTTAACTGATTCCCTGAACAAATTACAATACACTCCCTGCCAAATTAAAATCCACTCGGATGATTGTTAACTGATTCCCTGCCAAATTACAATCCACTTGGATGATTGTTAACTGATTCCCTGCCAAATTACAATCCACTCGGATGATTGTTAACTGATTCCCTGCCAAATTACAATCCACTCGGATGATTGTTAACTGATTTCCTGAACAAATTACAATCCACTCCCTGCCAAATTAAAATCCACTCGGATGATTGTTAACTGATTCCCTGCCAAATTACAATCCACTCGGATGATTGTTAACTGATTCCCTGCCAAATTACAATCCATTTGGATGATTGTTAACTGATTCCCTGCCAAATTACAATCCATTCCCTGCCAAATTAAAATCCACTCGGATGATTGTTAACTGTTTCCCTGCCAAATTACAATCCACTTGGATGATTGTTAACTGATTCCCTGCCAAATTACTATCCACTTGAATGATTGTTAGCTTATTCCTTGCCAAATTAGAATCTATTGGTCAATATGTTCCACAATTCTGCAAAAACATTTGTATTATTGCGGAAAGATTAATATAGCAACTGAAATGGCTGTGATAATGTAATAAATTCAGTATAATAATAAATTTTAATAAATTTATCCTTAAAGGTACATGCACACTCATTAGACACAAACTGTTCTTTATATCAGAGATATCATCCGAGACATTTTCTGGCAAATGAAACATTCATTCACCATTACCCCACCTATTGATTGACATTATTATACATTTTATATCGGACATACATTTCCACACTGATATCAGGAGCATATTTATTATCTGTATTTATTTTTTGATGTGCAAAGATCATACTTTATAATATGTTGAAAAAAATATTTTTTCAGGTGACACATTTAATTAGTGTAAATAATTAAAAAATATCATGCCTCATTTGCATATGAAACTAGCCTGATACCACCGCGCGTCACTATCAGTAAAATAAACGTTACTAAATGACTATATATGTATAGCGGGCACTCGTAATTTTTAGAACTGGTGGAATAGCGACACAATTATACACTTATTTAATTCCTATAAAGAACACTTTGTGCGTACTGAGTGGGTATGTACCTTTAAATTAAAAATTTCTCCTTCAAAGTGTACTTTGCAATGTTGGTGAAATAGGCTACTTGTGTAATAAGGGTGACTGGAACTGTAATGTTCGTGCTGAATGTACTGTGATACAATCTTACCAGTGTTGTCCTGTCTGTAAAACCCCAATTCAAACATGGGATTTGACCCCGTTAACCCGGCATAAAATGACATTAGATTCTTTGACAGGCTGTTAAACACTATTAAATAAATAAATAAAATAAAATCCCAATAACTGACTTGAAACTTGCTCTGCCTTTACAGAAAGATGCCGCAAAGCGACAGCGGAAGAAAGGTCGGCGGGGGTCACGACAGAGCCGGGCTAGCGGGGTCAGTGGGGCATCGGGGTCGACTCCCGAAGATACATCAGAGGTATGTATTGCTTGGTACTCCATATATCACGCTAGTAATATGCATAGCTGATACAAATTATTTTTACTGCAATATTTTTACATTGGTGTGTACACATATTACAGTAGGTATATGTATCTGGCTATGACCAAAATAGTTGTTAATCGATTCATCACCACTGTAGCCTATTTCACCAACATTGCAAAGTATACTTTCCTAGCAAAGTATACTTTGAGGGAGAAATTTTCAATTTTAGGATAAATTTATTAATTTTTATTATACTGAATTTATTACATTATCACAGCCATTTTGGCTGTGATAATGTAATAAATTCAGTATAATAATTCTGCATAGTTTTAATCATCAAATATATGCAATCATTAGTTCTGTATGAAATAATGCATTTCGGAAAAATCAATGATTACTCCCTCAAAGTATACTTTGCTAGATAAGTATACTTTGCAATGTTGGTGAAATAGGCTACAGATCAGCCTGTGCATCTGCCCAGTTTGATCAGGGCCTATTCTGTTCACTTTATTTGCAGAAATGTTATTGATGTCCGTAACAAAATATCTAAATCCGTGTGATGGCTGATCAGTAGATACAATGCTAATATCCCCTTTTTCTTGTGACAGATCATATGTTGCTGTGACTGAAGAAATGGGGCTGACAGGTTTTGCGACAGTGTGGATCCAGATCAGCCTGCACTGTTTTGCCATTCCATCAATGAAACACCCATCATGCTTCTAACAAATGCTATAGATCGCTATCAGGCTACATGAGTGTGCTATTAGATCAGGAGCTACACTGGTCACAAATCCCATAAGCTTCCTTTCTCCAGTTCCAGCCACACATTTGACCAGTCATGTGATTTTGTACCTTAAAATAATTAAATATATTTACAAAACTTACAATATTTTCTATAAATGACGTTTAAATTTAACAAAATGTTCAGAGCAAATGTGGAATAGCCACATTTGCTATGAAAATTCCGTAAACTTTCGACATCATTTACAGAAAATATCATTGTTTCTATAAATATTTTTCATGAATAATCTCACAAAATAAAGTGAGATTATTCATGAAAAATATTTATAGAAACAATGATATTTTCTGTAAATGATGCCACAAGATGACAAGATGTGAGAATATTCATGAAAAATATTTATAGAAACAATGTGATTTTCTATAAATGATGCTGAAAGTAAAAAATCATATGGCTTATCACATATGTGTTCATGCATTGACCCATTTTGTCCATTGCTACATGATCGTGGTCTCCACTGTGCAGGAGCAGCAGCAGAAGGACCGGGAGATCCTGGACCAGGCGGACCTGAGCCAGCCAGAGCCCCCAGAGCAGTTTGACGAGACCGTGTCGAGGGAGACAATCACGACTAAGGCCAAGGAGATACGCAGGAGACCTGGTATGGAGATGGACGGCAAGCGGTGTCTCTTATAAGCACTATGTCTCCGATATTCAACATGTGGTTTTTATGCCCCCGGAGGCATACAGTGTTTGGACTGTATGGTCATCCATCTTAACCAGGGGGCCACTTCACTAAACTTTGTACATGTACGACTAAAATGTTCGTAAGTTAAAAATTACGAAAGTCTGTCAATTTAATATTAACAATGTTTTCTTGTAAACAATTATTGGATTTACATTTATTGAGCATAAAATCATCAATTGAAATTTCCAGACGATCCTAAATTTGCACTTCCAAACATTTGTACGAAATTTAGTGAAACGGGCCCCAGACCCATGGACACACACACACACACACACACATCCATGTGTGTGTCCCTGGATCTGGTTAAGATGTATTTTGCTGTACTTTCTCCAATCTGTCACCATTTGTGTGACGACTGGCCACGTTTAATGTGTAATTTAGCTGCAAATGTAATACAATATATATTATAATGGTAGCATCTCTCTAATAGTAGCCCCGCCCCATATTTTCATTAATCCTTAGATCGCTACACACAACAGTTGTCGTCTGCTGTTGCTTTTATATAATATTGCCTTATTTCTCAATAAAAACATGGTTTGACAGCACTTCAGAAACATTTCCAATGGAAATGATTCTGGAGTGCTGTCAAAGCATGTTGCAAATTATTCTAAAGTACTGTCAAAGCATGTTTTTGATGATAAAAATGGAAAATAGAAAATAAAAAGCAGACAACAAAAAATTAAGATAGCGGTGTAAGGTTAAATATATGTTATTTTGTATAGTAAAATACATTAAATTTTAAACATCAAAATTGCCTATATCTTTGTAGGTGAGCCACGTCTCCATCTAGAGATGACCAACACGACATCTGTGACACCCACCCACCAATGTCCCCCGTACGTACTTTGAATCTTATACAGAGAATCACAGGCTAGTGTCTTTTGATATCAAGTTTATCAGGCAAGGCTAGGAAATTTGACGAGGAAATCATAGTTTCTGAACCAAGCCTGATAAACGTGCTATCAAAAGACATTAGCTAGGTATTATATTTATCAGGTAATGTTTGATGATATGCAATAAGTAAGTATTACATTTCATTGAAGTAGACTTGTTTACGTGGCGTCTTGATACTAACGTCATTCAGTAATGCCATGTGACATGCAATGAATGAAATATTGGCAAAAATAGTTTTTGAAACTGGATTGACCTTGATACTTAATATGTGGCTGTGACTGGAGAACGGGTGCTTATGGGTTTTGCGACCAGTGTAGATCCATATCAAATAGCACACTCCTGTAGCCCAAGAGCAATCCACATTGCTTGTTAAAAGCATGGCGGGTGTTTCATTGATGGCATGACGAATAGTGAAGATCCTGATCAGGCTGTGCGAATGCACAGGCTGATCTGGATCTACATCGGTTGCATAACCCATAAGCCGCATTTCTCCAGTCACAGCCACATATCGGTGTCAAAGCCTGATACAGCACTTGGTTACCTATGTATATATGCAGCTATGTGGCTTTCAACCCTTTCCACTGCAATGGACTCTTCTACTTTACTTTTCAGGCTATTTCATTAATCAGGATAGGGATATTTCTGTTCACAGCCTTAGCTGGTCACCATTCTACCAATTGAACACGGTTTATGCCTCTGAATAATAATGTTGCTTAATCTCGGATTGTATCTGTACAGACATGACCTCATGCGATTTTGTACCTTCGGACATCAATGTAATTATTTAGATACGTTTTCAAAATTTACAATATTTTTTCATAAATATAGTCAAAAGTTGACAAAATTCCGCATGTACATGTACTCTGAAAATTTTGTCAACTTTTGTCGCCGTTTATTGAAACTATTGTAAATTTTGTAAACGTATTTCATGAAATTATGCAGATGTCCGAATGTACAAAATCCCATGGCGTGTCTCATGCGACTATGACTGGATAATTGGGCTTAATATGGGATTTATGCCCAGTCTCTTTCCTGATCCTCTAATGCACTCCTGTAGAATGATAACCATCTACAGTGAAAGCTCTCTAAACCGGACACCCAGTAAATCACTTTATTTTTGTAATTTTGTGGGTTTCTTTTTGTGGATATATCTCCGATGATAATGTCTGTTTGTGATCGCAAAGCATGACATCATGTCTTGGAGTGGTCATATGCCTGATTTACAGTGGAACCTCTCTAAACCGGACACTTTGGGAGGTCCCCATGGATGTCTGGTTTAGAGAGGTTCCACTGTTTATTGCTTGTTAAAAGCAGGACGAGTGTTTCACCGGCTGAATGGCCATCAGTGCAGATTCTGATCAGACTGCGCGGATGAGCAGGCTGATCTGGATCTACACTGGTTGCAAAAGACATAATCCACACTTCTCAACAGCCACATACAGTGATCTTGATCTGCACTGCCCACAATAGCTCTAAGCCCAATTTCTCCAGTCACTGTCAGAAATTCCCATTTTTGGCGACCATCTGCCAATATTTTCCATAATTCCATTACAGTGGAACCTCTCCAAAACGGACACCCTGGGAAGCCCCAGGGGTGTCCGGTTTGTAGATGTTTCACTGTAAATCAGACATGTGAGCACTTAATGACACATTCTAGTGTCTTGCAGTCATGAACAGTCATTGTAATCAGAGATACATACCGGCAAAAGGCAAACGTATATATTTTTCCGAGTGTCCGGTTTAGAGTGGTTCCACTGTACTTGCAGTGGTGAAGTGCGACGGAGAGATGACGTGTCCAAGTGTAAAGTATTTGTCAAGATTTTATTCAACAACAAGGAAGTGTCGAGAACACCATCAAAGTGAGTACATATCCAGAGCTCCAGATAAGTTTTGTATCTAAAGACCCAAATTTCAAATTCAATGCGTAATTTACTTTCACAAATGTATTGTTAATTGCCTTCCTTATTAAATAGGAAACACATGATAAAAACAATAAAACACCTAAATTTAAACTTTATTAGCATATTTTCACGTTGCTGTGAGTATTTAGTACTCCCACTTTTGATGATCAGTGCGTATTCTGCTAAAATAAGTGTGTAAAATACGCCAATTTTCACCTTATCTGGAGCTCTGCATATTGTAGATGGGAAACGTCAGTTTGCCATCAGCATTGACATTTTAAGCCGCTCATCCCTGAATGTCTAATTTTTATGCCCCAGCACGATAGTGGAAGGGGAATTTTGTGTTACATTTGTCCATCTATCCCGTCGTGTCGTGTCGACCCTGTCCTTTTGTCTTGTCCGTCCGTCACGTCACAAACATTGTAACTCATAAAAAAAATTGAACTGTAATATATAGAAGTTTGAAACTTGGCGTGGAGTTTCCTTGTGGAGTGTAGATGCACCCCTCCCCACCTCTCAGGACATGGATTGTCTGCCCCTTTTGGAATTTCGTAGTTTTTCCTTGTTTCATGTAAGACCTTGAAACTGTAATTGGTGCAGGCTTGATGCGTGGATTGTATCTTCATTGTGTATAGAAAGTTTATTTTGATCCGTTCGCTGTATAAGTATGATTAAATTATACCTGACTCGTGATTTTTATCACGCCCGCTTGCCATCGGCGTGATATAGTTGCCGCTTTTGTCATGCATCCGGCATTTGCGTTAAAGTATTTTCAGTACCAAATATCTCCACAACCTTAAGTCTGATTGACTTGAAACTTTATAATACCTCTTTATCATCATCCATATTTTCGTTCTATAGCCCACCACATGCGGCCCCCATGCCCAAGGTCAATGTTAAATTACTTCAAGATTTGCGTTATTTTTTTTTGTAAAATCTGTGTTATTTTTTAAGTACCAAATATCTCCACAACCGTAAGTCCAATTGACTTGGAACATCACATACCTCTTTATCCTCATCCATATTTTCGTTCAATACCCCATCCATGTGGCCCCCATGTCCAAGGTCAAATTACTGTGAAATTTGTGTTAATTTCTTTTTTAAAATCTGTGTAAAACCATCATGTATTTCTTTATCGCCATCCATATTTTCATTGTACAGCCCACCCATGCAGCCCACCCATGCAGCCCCCATGTCCAAGGTCAAGGCCAAAGTACTCTGAAATTTGCGTTAAAGTTTTAATAATATCTGCGTGAAAGTTTTTAAGTACCCAATATCTCCCAAATCTGATTGCTCTATATTATGGGACCATCAAATACCTCGGCGGGCGTGATATACCGCGGCCATCTATATATAATTCTTCCTCATTTGAGATGCTCTTTCATGCATGTTCATTAGGTGCAACAGTAATATTCAATTTCTTTCTTTTCTGTTAGTTATATTGCCTTTCTGAAACAACAGAATATTAAAGCGCTGAATACAATTTTTTACATTAAAAAATATCTCTTTCAGACCATTATCTGCGGTGTTTGATGTGACTTTCATCCAAATCTATAACTTGCGGATTGTCCAGTGGCCGGAAAGTATAACATTCCAGGTATGTCTTCAGATAAAATGTTCACTGCTAATATAATTGGATTATTGGCAAATCACAAGTAACTTTCCTTAATCCTGTAACCCCTAAATAACTGGAATGGATTTTGATATGTTAATTTTCCAACCTATCAAATCATCACAAAATGATTTTCAGACTTCCATTTATGAAAAGGGGTATGTGTTTTTCTAAAATTATGAAAATTACAATGTACTTGTCACATGTGTACTGTAGCTGCTGATCAAATAACACACTCCTGTAGCCTGATAACGATCTATATTGCTTGTTAGAAGCATGACTGGTGTTCCATTGATGGAAGGGCAAACAGTGCAGATCCTGATCAGACTGTGCGGATGCACAGGCTGATCTGGATCTACACTGGTCGCAAAACCCATAAGCCACATCTTACTTGGATCCACACCTGGGGCCAAGTGATACTGTGTAGTCAGGGTGCCTGACACTGGATCACAACTCTGTCTGTCAGTGATGTACAGTGCTTCATACATGTTGGTACATTCCCATCTGTATATGACTGTGCTGTTGAACAGATATAAAACGCCAATCAATCAATCTGTCAATTCATTCCAGCGCCTCGTCAACATTAGAATTTGTACAGTTTGTCTGTCTGATGTCACATTGCTTACATATAAAACTACTGTCTGTTTCACGAAACCTGCCCAAATTTTATGGCTATATAAACAATGCAAAAACAATATTTTTTTCGATAATATTTAATTTTATTAAAATTTAGAAATGAGCCTTTTTATTTCGTGAAATTTGGTCAAATATGGATTTTATTACGAAAAATGAGATGACAAAAGAGGTGGAGAACTGTTTTTGTTAAAAAAAATCAATATTGGACCAAATTTCACGACATAAAAAGTAGGCTTATTCTTAAATTTTGCTATAATTTAATATTATCGAAAAAGATATATTGTTTTTGCATTATTCATCTCGCCACAAAAGTTGGGCAGGTTTCGCGAAACAGACAGTAAGCAACAATGTTATGTGTTATGCCCTTGTAACAATGTTATGTGTGACAGAGTTTGTCATTTTCACGTCATGTTGCTTAGGTTTACAGGAAAATCATAAGCAATTAAACAATTATCGTCAAATTCATACTGATCTTGAACATTGTCATATAGATGATATCTGAAAAGTCTGGGATCCACACGTATCAGATTCACTAACAGAAGCATATTTATTTGACTCACATTATGATATTTGTTTTTGAAGATGATTCTCATATGCTGCCAAAAAGGTTTTTATCAAGAATACAAAAAAAATAATTTAATATTAAGGTGTAAACAATTCCAGTCACTTGATCCTATTTTTAGTCTAGTGGATGGAGTATTGGACTTAATTCATATATATGTCCTTAGTTAACCGATTTTACGCCGAGGATACACCATTTGGGTCTTGAAAATCCTACATACTTTCTTTATATGTGCTTAGAAGTTCCTGTCAAGACGGTTCAAAAGAGTGGTCACAACATATACTTTCAGTGGGAAATAAAAAAAAAATTATTTTGAAGTTCATACCCATAAAGGAGTAGTCGGCTTTTCACTATAGGAATGAATGGCCTTTTTGTGGAATTTATCGGGGTATAAACTTGGAAAAGTCGCGGGAATACTGGACGAAGGCCGGAAGTTTATATCCCCGATAAATTCAACAAAAAGGCCATTCATTCCTTATAATTCCAGCATTTGAAATAAATTCATCAAGAAAATGTGTTTATTTTCCGTTTTCTTAAGAATTATTTTAACTGCGCCTCACAGTTACGGAAAGTAGTTCGGCGTGGGAGTTTACTGGGATATGAATTTTGGACAGAGACTTGCTATGGACCAATCAAATGTTAGGGAATTGTGTAAATATTTTTGTGCTGGAATTATCTTGATTTAACCCTATTTCAGGTGTACGAGAGTGTGGGCCTGGGTAACCACCTGATGGCCGAGTTGTGTGCCCCAATCCCAGACGTGTCTGTCACCTCCCAGTCCGTACAGCTCGAGGAGCTTGAGTTCAGCTCCGACCACCGGATAAACCACGGCCACGAGGGCGTCGGCAGTGGTACGTGTAGCTGTCTGTGTACAAGGGGTGTCCCAAAATTTGCACATTGAGTACACAGTAATAGCACTAATTATTCGAGCACAATTTTTTCCAAGAAATGTGTGTATTTATATGGTTTCACACAAGAAAAAGTGTACAAAACATTTAGGGTTAGTATCACAATAACAATGTATTTGAACACAAGTTTAACCCTTTCACCCCTAAATAACTGGAATGGATTTTGATACATTAATTTTACAACCAATCCAATTGTCACAAAACGATTTTCAGAATAGTCCATTTATGAAAATGGGGTGTTTTTGTTCTCAAAAATATTAAAATTACTTGCACCAAGTGCAGAGCCTGATGAGACGGCTCGTCAAAAATATTAAAATTACTTGCACCAAGTGCAGAGCCTGATGAGACGGCTCGTCAAAAATATTAAAATTACTTGCACCAAGTGCAGAGCCTGATGAGACCGGCTCGTCAAAAAATATTAAAATACTTGCCACCAAGTGCAGAGCCTGAAATGAACGAGGGCTCGACAAAAATATTAAAATTAACTTTGCACCAAGTGCAGAGCCCTGATGAAATATGGCTCGTCAAAAATATTAAAATTACTTGCACCAAGTGCAGAGCCTGATGAGATGGCTCGTCAAAAATATTAAAATTACTTGCACCAAGTGCAGAGCCTTATGAGACGGCTCGTCAAAAATATTAAAATTACTTGCACCAAGTGCAGAGCCTGATGAGATGGCTCGTCAAAAAAATATTAAAAATAACTTTGCACCAATGCAGGAGCCTTATGAGACGCACATCAAAATATTAAAAATTACTTGCATTCCAAGTGCAAGCCCAGAACCTGATGAGACGGCTCGTCAAAAATATTAAAATTACTTGCACCAAGTGCAGAGCCTGATGAGATGGCTCGTCAAAAATATTAAAATTACTTGCACCAAGTGCAGAGCCTGATGAGATGGCTCGTCAAAAATATTAAAATTACTTGCACCAAGTGCAGAGCCTGATGAGATGGCTTCGTCAAAAATATTATAAAAAAATTACTTGCACCAAGTGCAGAGCCTGATGAGATGGCTCGTCAAAAATATTAAAATTACTTGCAACAAGTACAGAGCCTTATGAGATGGCTCGTCTGGATCTACACTTTTTGCGAATAACACTCTACAGGCCTGTGGTGTTGAAGGGGTTAAAGGGGTTTCCCAAAGCAAATTATGTCGGAATATTTAGGGTTATTATTGCTGTGCTGATTTATAACAATAGCAATATATTTGAATACAATTTGTTTTGGATTTTATAAGATGACAACATTTTCATGTTGATTTTTGACGTCATTTACGGAAAATGTAGTAAATTTTGATGAGGTATCGTACATCTTCTTAGGTACAAAAACACATGGTTTGTCTGGTATGTGACCCACCCATCCATGGTTTGTAGGTATCCCGTTTACATTCGGGGTCAAGGGAACGGAGTTGCTGACCCTGATGACGACGGGCAGCCTGGGATTCAGTGTGTCGTGGGCCGTCGACGATAATGGGGCCGCCCTGGTCCCGCCAACAACCACCACCAACATGAACAACCTATTCAAGTAAATACACCGCTCTTATAAGTAGGGTACCGTGGAAAATCACGCGTAGCTTCCATTGAAACTACTTCCAGGGAATCATCGGCATACCTTCATCATTGGGTACCATGAACAATTGGAATTAGATTTGGCGGAGTTTGTCAGTTTGATGCCATGTGGATTAGTGGATTAATGTGTGACGCCAAACCGACAAATCAAGAATGCTCTAGAAGATGTTCTAAGGGATAAGGGAAGTTACATTGTAGTTCCTGGGGGCTGTTTGACTAAACTTTGTACGCTTGGTCAATAAATGTAAATCCAATAATTGTTTACAAGAAAACATTGTTAATGTGAAATTTACAGACCATCATAATTTTGCACTTACAAACATTTTAGTCGTACGAAGTTTAGTGAAACAGTCCCCTGATCTGCAAGCACACTCCTGATGCACAGATTGGATCTATACTGTTTGTTAGAATCATGGAGGTCGCACCCACAGCCACGACCAACATGAAGAACCTGTTAAAGTAAATAGACGAATCTTATACATTGCGTAACATCGAAAATCACGAGTAGATTCCCTACTTCCAGGGCATCATCGACCTTAGAATTGGCACGTTGCTTAGTTTTGACAGCGAGTAACGAAGCATGTGATGTTAAACCGACAAATTCCACCAAGTTTAACATCAAGGATGCGCTGGAAGTTGATTGAATCACACTTCTGGAGACTAATAAAGATATATCGATTTTGTAAGAGGTCTGAAAAAAGTTTCATCAACACAACAGTGAACAGGGTAGGTCCTGATCAGACTGAATTGTACATGAATTCGGGAGATTTGTTTGTTGCTTAGCACAGTAATTGTCTGTCAGAGATTTCCGTAAATGTTTTTGTCTACCTACTATCTCTGTTACTGTAAGTCGGATTGGCTTATCTGTTCATATAATTATCTGTGCTCAAGTTCAAGGTTAAATGACTAAAAAGTTACGTTGGCGTTTTTGAGTGGTACATGCATCAGTGTTGCTGATTTCTTGTTTCATTTTGATAGTGTAGTATTAGAAGGTCGTAACTACAGTTTTATAAATAGCAAAGACAACCTTCTAATTGTAGACCTACAAATTATATTGAAAGTTGGATAATGCAGCAAACAATATTAACTTAACATTCACTTAGAACTGTATCTGCAAGCATTAAAATTCAGTACATGGTTAGTAAGTGTTATAATCCCTGGCCCTGTTAGTTCACCTGTGTCCTCTGCTATTTTTGTACCATAAATCATGCAGGTTGATAAGACGAGATTGGACCAATCAATCATCCTGATTTTGAGCATGAGAATGGAATACATGGTCAGAAAGTGTTATTGTTCACTTGTGTCCTCTGCCCTTGTTTATCTGAACACATTTTTGAACACATTGTGCTCAGTATCGACCAATCAATCTTCCTGATTTTGAGTACATGCAGCTCAAGGTTTTCAATAGCCTCCATAATTTGGGCGTCAAAATGGCTGGTCAAGACTAATTTAAGTGTAAATTACTATGCTTTATATAGCAAATTTGATGCGTGTGCTGCAAATTCGAGGAGTCAAAAGTAAATTTCAAAGGTCAAAATGCCCTAAAGGGTCACTATTGAAACCCTGATCATGCTTGGGAAACATTATATCCACTAGCCCTGTTGTTGCAGTGCCATGAAGAAGATGGATCCGGTCGCTGCTATAGGGGCAACAGGGGTCGTCGACCTCCAGAAACTCGCCAAGTGGTTCTCCGAGTCTCGGCTTGACCCCAACGACCCCAGCAATGCAGACATCGTCTACATGCTCAGAGTAGGTCATTTGTGGCTTTGACTGGAGAATTGGGGCTTATGGGATTCGTGACCAGTGTAGATCCTGGTGACCTCGTCAAATAGCACACTCCTGTAGCATGATAGCGATCTATATTGCTTGTTAGAAGCATGATGGAGGTTCATTGAGGAAAGGCGAACAGTGCAGATCCTGATCAGACTGTGTGGAGACCATTTCTCCAGTTACAACCACATTTGTGTTTTTGTCTCACTCACGTTAGTGGAATGTGAGACATAGAGTCAAAATTCGACCGTTGGTGTCGTAGGCGGCTTAGTAGGTGTCAACAATTACGTCCAAATGTTCTATTGTTCTATTGCAGTGTCTGTCCACAAGCAGCTTGATATATTCCTGAACCATGTTCAGTGTTGAAAAATGATTTTGAATATAACCAACCAATTGGTAATCAACATACTTGATTGACAGTCTGTGACAGGCTACGGTTTACAACTGAACTCGTTATCGTTGTACATATTTGTGGCTGTGACTGGAGAAATCAGGCTTATGGGATTTGTGACAGTGTAGCTCCTGATCAAACAGTACACTCATCTACGCTAATAATGAATTATATTGCTTGTTAGAAGCATGACAGTTGTTTTATTGATGGAACGGCGACCAGTATGGCGTTTAGAATTAATCCTTTTAATTTTAGGGAGTGGGGCCAAGCAGTTCTGGTGTGGGGTGGACCTGGCACCAGGTCAAGTTATTTTAATTTCAGGGCTGAAAAAATTATTTTTTTCTGTAAATATTCTGTTATGATTTTATGATTTTCCTGTCCACTTATACAGGTGTTGACATGTCATTAAACACCATTAAATAAATAAATACACATTCGCAGGGTCGGTCTGGAGACATGAGCGGCCTCGCGCCCGCAGAATATTTCCGCCTGGAGCAGCTGATGGAGGAGTTTGACTTTGTGTCAGACGAAGATATGAGTGCCAACAAGCGCTTCCAGCTGCTCAATCTACGTGACAGCGAGGTGCAGGAGTTCCGGAACTACCGTATGGTGCCCGCCTACGAGAGGGAGATACCCCGCGATACCTTCACCGTGCGTATACTCCACAGGCATCTTCTGTCTAGTGTCATATACACCCACATGCATCAATATTGAATAAAATGGCAGCTTCCAGAGCTCCAGTTAAGGTGCGTAATTTGGAGGTAAATTTCTTATTTCTCCATCAAAAATGGCAAGTTTGGGAGTTCTTTAGAATCGTCTCAACGAGACGATTCTAAAGGACTACCAACTTGCCATTTTTGATGAAGAAATAAAAAAAATTCACCCAATGTTGGTCAAATTACGCACCTTAACTGGAGCTCTGAGCTTCTTATATTATATTTACATGTGATTATCACATATTTTTGGTTTCAGTCCATTAAAACATCATTAACCCTTTCACCCCAAGTAACTGGAATGGATTTTGATATGTTAAGTTTGCAACCAATCCAAGTCACAAAATGATTTCCAGACTAGTCCATTTATGAAAAGGGGGTATTTTTGTTCTCAACCATATGAAAATTACTTGCAAAAAGTGCAGATCCGGATGAGACGACTCGTCACGGGCCGTCTCATCTGGATCTACGCTGTTTGCCAATACCACTATACAGTTGTCTAGTGTTGAAAGGGTTAAATAAATAAATACTTTTCAAATGACGTCACTACAGTGATTTCCCCTGCCTATTTTTGTAAGGTTCTCTCCCTTGCCAATATGGAGATTGTTTACAACTAGTTTCACATTTATCTTGGTTAATGGTGAACCATGACACATTCGAGCAGTGTTATTCTGCCAGCTAGTTAACTAAATATACAGGATGTAATGCCGAACAATCATGGATCTGTCTGTGTTTACCACTGATGCTGCTACAGTCAGCCATATTAAGGTAACATGTAAATAAACATGACCATACTTGGATATGCTATTTATAGTTCATTTGTTTAGGGAACATTCAAGGGAGATAATTTCTTTTACTTGTTAGAATTGTGAATTCTTCCCCAGACTCAAATAAGGATAACAATGTTTAGAATTAATGCTAAGCTTAATATGTATGTGTGGTTGTTTACATGTTTATGTTGTTAACCCTTTTCACCCCTATGTAACTGGAATGGAGTTTGATATGTTAATTTTGCAACCAATCCCATTGTCACAAAATGTTTTCTGACTAGTCCATTTATGAAAAGGGGGTGTTTTTGTTCTCAAAAATACAAAAATTACTTGCAAAAAGTTCAGCACCACTTTACAGGCCTGTAGTGTTGAAAGGGTTAACCTGATGAGTTGACTATCATTCCGAGATTGTTGACTTCATGAGCTTTTTAATATTTTTATTTTGTTGACTTACTGTTTTTGGAGTTTAACATTTTGAGGTGTTAAATGTTGAGTTGGTTTCTGGCAGGAATATGAGAAGAAGAAACAAGAGGAACAGAAAATCAAACAAATGGATGACATCGAATCTCACCGCGCTGCCGTCACACGCTTCATGCAGCGGGTATGTTATGGGGAGCTTGTGAAAAGAAGGATAAATCTGGTCATCGTACACATATGAGACACGCCATCTGATTTTGTACCTTCGTGTAAATTAAATATGTTTAAATTTTCATAAATAAAGTAAAAAGTTGAAAGAAATTTCTGAGTACATGCGGAATATAATTCCGCCTGTACGCTGAAAACTTTGCATTACGGAATATTGTAAAAAAAAATTAAACGTATTTCATGAAATTACGGAAATGTCCGAAGGTACAATATCACATGGCGTGTCTCATATGTGTTTACCATTGTCACATGTTTATTACTACCTTGCCTTGTTTAGCAGAAGGTATGAGTATAAGTATAAACATTTCTGTTATTTGCTACCGTAATGCCCTCATGGCTGTATACATAGGGAGTAATCTATAAGTAAAACAATCAACTGATAGGATTTCATCATTGAATTAGCCGATTGGAATGTTATACCTTGTTTTATAAATTGATGGAGATACTTCTACTTGGTTCTGATCTGTAGCCGATTTCACCAACATTGCAAAGTATAATTATCTAGCAAAGTATACTTTGAGGGAGAAATTTTCAATCTAAGGATAAATTTATTAATTTTTATTATACTTAATTTATTACATTATCACAGCCATTTTGGCTGTGATAATGTAATAAATTCAGTATAATAATTCTGCATACTTTTAATCATCAAATATATGCAGTCGTTAATTCTTAATGACATAATGCATTTCGGGAAAAATAAATGATTACTCCCTCAAAGTATACTTTGCTAGATAAGTATACTTTGCAATTTTGATGAAATCTGCTACTGATACATAATGACAATATAAACCACAGGTAACCAACTCTATACAAAATTCTAATCCTATGTTATGCAAGTTTTCATTTCTCTACATTTTATGCAAATCCATACAAATTCTTTTCTCCAATCCAATTTTAAAAACGAAATAACGTAATACAAGTATCATGTAATTAATAATTTCAAACCTGATTTTTAACTAATCGTTATTTTTGTATGCGGTTCTCAACATACATTTGATCTTATGAAATTGTGTCGTGTGCAGAAATAATGTTTTATTGATGAATGCTACATGTGCGTGTGTACATCCGTAGATCCGGGAGCAGGTGATGCGCAGGTTCCGTGTGCTGGCCCACATGAAGCGATGGGAGGACGTCGTCAATGAGGAGTCTGTGCCCAATATCGCGTAAGTCACCTCGTACTTCACCCATTATCATATCTCGCAGCAGCGTAAATTTACGTTGTGCTCGGTGTAGTCCCAGATTAGCCTGCTCATCGATTTCACCAAAATTGCTAAGCAAACTTATATAGCTAAGTATACATTGAGGGACTAATCCTTTATTTTTCCCGAAATGAATTATTTCATATAGAACTAACGACTGCATATATTTGATGATTAAAAGTATGCAGAATTATTATGCTGAATTTATTACATTATCACAGCCAAAATGTAATAAATTCAGTATAATTAAATTTAATAAATTTATCCTTTAATTGAAAATTTCTCCCTCAGACTGTGTGTCCTTCCATCCGTGTGTTCATGGGTTATTAAGAAGTGTGCCGGAGTTTCTCCAATCTTTCACTGGGGACATTTGTGTGCCGACGTGCCATATTTTCTTGTTGTACACTACTTTTCCTCCAAGCCTCTTACCAACTCCATTTTATTCCCGTGTATAAAAATCTACTGATTAGTTTTCTGTGGCCTAATTCTGATCAGTGTCAGATTGCATCACAGGCGATTGAACTTCCCCCATTCCGCCATTTTATGAATCCAAATGGGCCGACTATGCTACACTTGGACCTGTCTCATGGCGGAATGGGCAGGGGTGGTGGGAGTTCACTTGCCTGTGAACGTCATCGCAGACCAGTAGCCTATTTCATCAACATTGCAAAGTATACTTTAGTAGCAAAGTATACTTTGAGGGAGAAATTTTCAATTTTATGATAAATTTATTAATTTTTATTATACTGAATTTATTACATTATCACAGCCAATTATAATGTAATAAATTCAGTATAATAATTCTGCATTCTTTTAATCATGAAATATATTCATTTGTTAGTTCTATATGAAATAATGCATTTCAGGAAAAATAAATGATTCCTCCCTCAAAGTATACTTTTGCTAGTAAAGTATACTTTGCAATGTTGATGAAATAGGCTACAGGAGCTACACAGGTTAAATCAGTAAGCCTCTTGTTCTCTTGGTGAGTCATATTTATCATTGTTCAATGGTCTAGACGTGAATTTCGGACTGCCAAATAGAGAATAGTAGGTTAGTACCGTGAATGGGAAACAATATCTGGCAAGGCTTAGGAAACGGGATGGGCGAGGCTCTGCCGAGCCCATCCCATTTCCTTGCTGCGCCAGATAGTTTTCCCATTCACGGCACTAACCTACTATTCTAGTTATCCCGTCAACACCTACAAATAGCTTTAAAATGCAAAAAAAATAACCCGAGCCACACCCTCAAAATCGGAGAATCGACTAGTTTGACAACCGCACATATTCATACGCAGTGATTAGGTTGTATTGACAGGATATCAAAAATGTTTCATGGCACCATGTTTCACGGAACATACGCACTGTGTTGACGGGATAAAATGTAGTTTTATTTTGGTTCAAATGTTACGTCAATCATGAATCAGAATTGTGTTGGAAATGTTTTAATCCTTTCAACCTTAAGGAATTGGAATGGTAATTTGTTAAGTTTCAGACTGTTCCATTGGTTAGAAAAGGGGTAATATTTAAACAAAATGCTATCTACAAAATATGCAGATCCTGATGAGAAGACTCCCGAACTAACTCATTGGATCTACACTGTTTGTAAAGATTAGGATGGAGATGTGTAGTGTTGAAACAGCCAGTCCTTAGAAGGTGGCAAATGAATATTCTCTGATGTTATCATTTCCTCGTCTTATTTCTTCTTTGACAGCACCATGTCCACTGGAAAATATAAAATTAACAGCAACCGACCCAATTTAATTCAGCATTGTAAGGGTTAACAAATAGTGTCGTCTGCTGTATTTTCATTGTCTCTTTTCTTATGAAAGACATGGTTTGACAGCACATGTTTTCTTGAGAAAATGGACAATATAAAATAAACAACCTGTTTAATTCAATATTGTAAAGTTCAACCCCTGGTCCCCTGTTTGCAGTATGCTGGGAACCACCCTGTTTAAGTGGACGGAGCGACGCCACCCCCTGCGACCCCAGAGGAAGGAGCGGAAGAAGGTCACGTCACAGACGATCAAGGGCGACGAGGTGAAGATCATCGTGAATATCACACGCGCTGCAAATATCCCCATCCGAGTGGCATCAAGCAACGTGTAAGTGTCGCAGTCGAGGTTGCTTAGTCCATTTCATGTGGAATACAGAGGGCCGTTTCACTAAACTCTGTACAACTAAAATCTTCGTAATTGCAAATTTATAATCGTCTGGAAATTTCAATTGATGGATTTACATTTATTGAGCATAGGCTGCATATGCAGCCTATGCTCAATAAATGTAAATCCAATAACATTTTACAAGAAAACATTGTTTACAGACTATAATAATTTTGCACTTACGAACATTTTAGTCGTACAAAGTTTAGTGAAACGGGTCCCTGGGGAAATGTGCGAGACCACCTTTCAGTAGTATTTTGCAGGTTAACCTGAATCGGGATCTTGTATCTTGTTTTTACATTTGGCTGAAAATTTCACCAGAACATTTAAACCTTCTCCGTTTCTGAAATGGAAAGTTGCATATATTTCAACTTTTGTCGCTTAAAGTATGAGTGTTTTGTTTTGAATATACATATTTTGTTAAAGTTTAGTCAGAGAATATGTCCAGCACCTCAGTGCAGTCTGATCTTGCACCATTTAGTCACAACATATTAAGATTTGCTCAAATACATTTGCTATAAATGTAACCCGGGTTCAGTTTACACATCCATGCAGTCTCATCACGTTCCTTTTAGTCGTTCCAGATGGCTCTAACCAGAAATATAGATCTCAATCGGACCTACACAGGTCACAATTGAGGGGGCCTGTGGAAGAAGGGGGCTAACTCCCTCAGGATTGTCGTCTGCTGTTGTTTTATAGTAATCTTTTGTCAATACAAAACATGGTTTGACAGCATTTTAGAATCATTTCCTTTGGAAATGATTCTAAAGTGCAGTCAAACCATGTTTTGATGAGAAAAATGGAATAAATAAAATAAACAGCAGATGACAAAATTTAGGGAGCTAACTCCCTCATGGAGTTAACAAACTTCTTCCACTGATCCATTCAACTGAGGTTGGTCCCATTTCAATGTGATCGTCCACATTTATATAGCAAAGAGGAGGTATTGCACAATGCCCGCTTAGACGGGAGATACGTGTCGAGAATGGTCCTGTATAATGAACTAGAACGGTCGTACAGCCATTACGACACTCCGTATCGATCAACCACTGATACTTCAGCTTGGTATAAACATGTTGCTGTTCATCGTTCTGGTAACCCTTAGAATGCGGGAAACGAAAACTGTCGTCTGCTGTTGTTTCTCAACAGCGCTTTAGCTTCATTTCCTTCGGAAATGATAAAAAAGTGCAGTCAAAGATTGCTTTGTGATGAAAATGGAAAAAAGAAAATAAACAGCCGATGACAAAATTTAATCAGCATTGTAGGGGTTACTACATTTCTCATTGTTTTGTTACTGCTACGTTGTCTTACAGGTTGAAGTAACGGACTGAGGTCTATAAATACATTAAATGTGCTAATAAAATAAATCAGCTAAACATTTTATTTTTACTCCCTTTATATACACATATACATATGTGTATATAGATGGAGTAAAAAAATAATGTTTAGCTTATTTGTTTTTCATTTATGGATGCTTTTATGCATATTTAATGTGTTTATAGACCGGTCCGTTACTTCAACCGGTGCATTGTCTGTGTCTCTGTGACAGTGTGGAGTAATTCAATGAGGTATTCCCGAAACTATGTTCCATTATTATCGTTCCTTGTTCTGTTTAATTGTGGGAATATATCTCTGAATTACTGTTGTAACATCCTTGATGACACACAAGTTCTTACAATTTCACAACTGTGTTTTGTTACTGTAGTTTATCGCGCTGCGCGATAAACTACAGTAATAAAACACATTTGTGAAATTGTGCGAGTCACGCAGATACTTCTTAGATGTTCATTATGACATGTTTATCATTGTCTAAAATTATTGTTGGATATACGTAATAATCCAGTGATTCATCATGGTGCTATATTGTCTCACCCACGTTAGTGGAAAGTGAGACATTGCGGTCACAATTCCGGCTGCGGGGTCATCAACAGTTTTGGACATTCCTCCAAATTTTGTGTATCTCCTGAAATGTTATTCCGACCTTTACCAAACTTCTTCGATAGCTTCCTCACAGCGATGGCTATCCACCCAGTGTCATTCAGGTGACCTTGACCTTCATGGGTGAGACACTCGATGGTGTTCAACTTGTTTTACATTGGATTCAATTGAAATATCCTATTTGCTACTTATAACATGCTTACTAACCTTAATCAATGCGGTTGCTTTGTCCTTAGAATTGTACATCATTCATTGTGTTTTATTTTTATTTAGCCTTTGTCTCTTTTCTGGAATTCTAGTTTTCTCTTTCAATCGTTAGGTCAGCCGAAGAAGACAATAGTGAACCTGCAGCAATAAAAACTAAACAGTCAGTCCACCTTATTCCCCACCTATATCATAAACCTTTTATTTTATATCTTATATATCTACAACAACAGACCAGACAGTAAGCCCGAGCCAACCATGTGGAGGTATTGATTTTGTCATTGCTCCCAGTCATGTGAATATGTGGTTGTTTTTGGAGAAATGGGGTGTAGGGGTTTTGCGACCAATGTAGATCAAGATCAACCTGTGCTTCCGCACAGTCTGTTCAGGATCTGCACTGTTCGCCATTCCCTCAATGAAACACCAGTCATGCGTCTAACAAGCAATATAGATAGATGACAGGCTGCAGGAGTGTACTGTTTGATTGTGGGCTACACTGATCACAAATCCCATAAGCCCCATTTCACCAGTCACAGCCATATACATCCACACCGACAGACCAGACAGTAAGCTCCAGCCAATGTTGTGTGAATATGTCGTCCTGCTATTTCATCTCCTCAACACAAGTTGTGACTATTGATTTTACCCAACCCCCTTCCTGCAAGATATTTGTATTGTAGTCGGGTGTCCATCGGTCAGTCCATTATCCAAGCCGTCCATGCACCATTTCATCGTAACATATAACTTGGTTACTGAACTTGGAAAATCCCAAGTAACTTCTCTTATTGCTACTTCCTCGGGCATCATCAGCTTTTGATTTGGTGGAGTTTGGCAGTTTGACATCACATTGATTAGTCTATTTAAACTAGAAACACTTATTTTCCATTTTCAGTAACCTATTTATAAGACTGATTTATGGTCGTCATCAGTCCGAGTTAATGTTAAATCTCAACCTGTAGCATGATCGCAGGGATTCCATAAGCATTGACCTCTTGAAAAATCATATTTTTTGTCATGTTTTTAGATGTGTTTACAGTAGATTTCCTTTAATCTCCTTCTAGCGCAATGACAGATTTTTGTGAGACATAGATACTTTGTGAAAGTTATAAGTTACTGTAAAGAATTTATAATGCAAACATAGAACACAAACGTCATTGTATTTGGTGTTTTAGATATCGTCAAAATCTGTCCGTTTGTTGGGAAGATTTTTAAAAAATCTACTGTAGAACTGACATCACAGCTTACGTCACGACGGAAAATGTCGTTCGGAAACATTTGTGAACCACATGATGCCATACCCTGTATTTGAGATGTGGACCTCCCTAGCCATTGATTACTTGTAAAACTCAATTGATATTGAACAAATGCCAGAGCTAGCCTCGACCCTGATGCAATTGGTTATCCATAGACCATAATGGCAATGTATGCAAGACATTCCAGTAGCCTATTTCACCAAAATTGCAAAGTATACTATTCTTGAAAAGCACACTTTGAGGGAGAAATTTTGAATTTAAGGATACATTTATTAAGTTTTATTATACTGAATTTATTACATTATCACAGCCATTTTGGCTGTGATAATGTAATAAATCAGTATAATATTTCTGCATACGTTTAATCATCAAATATATGCAGTCGTTAGTTCTATATGAAATAATGCATTTCGAGAGAAGTAAATGATTACTCCCTCACAGTATACTTAATAGCTAGACAAGTATGCTTAATATCAATTTTGGTGAAATCGGCTACAGATACATAGGGCCTAATGATAATTTCAAATTCTACTATATCTACCGGTATGTGTCTGGTGTTTGTTTGTTGCATGTACTGAACCTGTAACTTTGTTTCTTGTTTATACATTTGTATTTATTTCTTGTGCACCCTTTTCCTTTATATCTTCAGCTCAAATGCTGCACGGTACCAAACCTGTTGTTGTTGTTGTGGCTAGTGTTGTGATACATTGCATGTCTGCATTCATTGTCGAGCCCGCTTGCGGAAAGCGAGACATAGTGATCACAATGATGTCCGGGTGTCCGTGCGTGTGTGCGTCTGTCCGTCCGTCCGTCCGTCCAAAATCTGCGTTAAAGTTTTTAAATACCTTATATCTCTGCAGTCCTAAGTCACATTGACTTGAAACTTCATATGTTTATTAGTCATGATCCATATATTCATGCTTTATCCCACTCATACGCAAACTTCTAAGTCATTTGACCTTGACCTTGGGCACAGGGCCCAAGGTCAAGGTCAAATGACTTAGAAGTTTGCGTTCCGAAATCTGCGTTAAAGTTTTTAAATACCTTATATCTCTGCAGTCCTAAGTCACATTGACTTGAAATTTCATATGCTTATTAGTCATCATCCATATATTCATGCTGTATCCCACTTATGCGGCCCCTATGCCCAAGGTTAAGGTCAAATTACTTAGAAGTTTGCGTTCCGAAATCTGCGGTAAAGTTTTTAAATACCTTATATCTCTGCAGTCCTAAGTCACATTGACTTGAAACTTCATATGCTTATTAGTCATCATCCATATATTCATTCTGTGTCCCACTCATGCGGCCCCTGTGCCCCTGTGCCCCTGTGCCCCAATGTCAAGGTCAAATGACTTAGAAGTTTGCGTTAAAGTTTCTGTCAAAATTTGCGTTAAAGTTTTCACATACCTACTATCTCTGTAACCGTAAGTCAGATTTGCTTGAAACTTTGTATGCTTATTGGGCATCAAACTAAAATAAATACACTCTGAGACCATCAAATGCCTCGGCGGGCTCGACATGCGGGCCGCGGCCATCCTCGTTTTGCTACTAGTGCAACTAGATAGGCGTACTTATACATACCTTGCATGTGCTCATTCTGTTTTTATGCCCCCAGTCTCGGTAGAGCCGGGAGGTATTAGTGTTTGGACTGTGCCCATCTTTGTGTGAGTGTCCAGTTAGTTTTTGAGATTTACTCTAATCTGCCACCGGGGACATTTGTGTGCTGACATGACAGGCCACATTTTTTTATTGACTTCATCTATTTAGTAATCTCTGGCTTGCAGGTGATGTGTGACTAGAAAGCCTGTTCATAAATACCAGAGACATATCTCTGGATTTGCTGAGTGTATTATTAACCTGGGGGCCATTTTACTAAACTTTGTCTGACTAAAATGTTTGTAAGTGCAAAATTATGATAGTCTGTAAATTTCACATTCACAATGTTTTCTTGTAAACAATTATTGGATTTACATTTATTGAGCATAGGCTGCATATGCAGCCTATGCTCAATAAATGTAAATCCATCAATTGAAATTTCCAGACGATTATAAATTTGTACTTACAAACATTTTAGTCGTACAAAGTTTAGTGAAACAGGCCCCTGAACTGCTATGGCTAGTGTTAATGGCATGTTCTTGTGAATACGTAGCATGAACTTTGCATGAATCACTTCTTTGTCTACGTTCTAGTGCAAAACTAAGTTGGGCTTGTGGCTTCTTGTGAAAACCCTGACTTGTATTTTCAAAATAAATAGTGGAATAAGTATATAATTGAGACACTTAGTGAGTGTGACTTTGGACAGCAATACTGTTTAGAAATCTACGAATGTGACACTAGGATGTGCAAATGATCATCACCAGAAAGGACACCAAAATCAGGTCGCATGGGTTGTGAATAATTAGTTTGTTATATACCTACCCATAAAATACATAGCTATATGATGCAAATAAAGTTATGTTTTCTTTGATGAAAATAAACAATTTCCATTGAGATATCAGTAGTTCCGGTATCTATATTCATATGCGCACCTGCCAAACCAAAACTGCAATTTCACGGTGAAATATCAGTACTTTCGGTATCTATATTCATATGCACACCTGCCAAAACTGCAATGTCACAGTGAAATATCAGAACTTTCGGACAAACAAATAGAACCTTTGGTATCTACATTCATATACACACCTGCCATGCTGACATAGGCTGCAAATGCCAATACACATTACTTACTGTATGCATTCTAAAATATTTGCTTGGTGGAGTAAATAGATAGAATATGACATACATGTATATCCAAATATCCATTTTGCACACCAATCAAAGAACATATATGTCATATTTGTTGCAAAAATATTAATATCCTATATTTATCTGGGGAAAAATAGCTGAAGAAAGATGATAACTCACATTGTAACATGTATTATTCCCGACTAAAATCCAACCCAATTACCTCTGGCAGGCATTTACTCAGAAAAGAAAGTCTTATAATATGTATATTATAATTCCAGCACAAAAATATTTACACAATTCCCTAACATTTGATTGGCCCATAGCAAGTCTCTGTCCAAAATTTATATCCCAGTAAACTCCCACGCTGAACTACTTTTTACAGGTGCGCTGTCAGTGCTGTCAATGTAAACAAATGGCTGCCGTCTGTCAAAATAAACACATTTTCTTGATGGATTTATTTCAAATGCTGGAATTATAAGGAATGAATGGCCTTTTTGTTGAATTTATCGGGGATATAAACTGGACGAGGCCTTCGTCCAGTATTCCCGCGGCTTTTCCAAGTTTATGCCCCGATAAATTCCACAAAAAGGCCATTCATTCCTATAATATTTCCCTCTAAGCCTAAGTTACAGAGTAAAACAAAATTTACGTGTATAATCACACTTGGGCAGCATTGATTTCTAGATGGTGTTGCTTTTTAATATTCCCAATTTTGTCTTACCTTTTAACTGTAATAAATACAAATAATATATGCTACAGGAATAGAGTGAAAAATTATTATGCTAGTGTGGTAATAAATATTTGATGTTTCCTTTATATGAATCTCAAAAATAAATAAAAACATTTTTACAAAACAGTATTTTGAAGGACCTTAGTAAGTTTTAAACTACCACATATGAAAATATGAGATTAAATGATTTTTGTTATAGTTTTAAAGGATACATTTCATCTTTCTTAGTGTGAAAACCTGCTGTTTTTTGCTGTAATGACGTCATAATGTCACATTAAGTTTGTTACATCAATGTTGCTATGTATACTTGCTGCAGCCATCAGTGTTTGACGATGTGAGCATTAGCCAAGAATACAACCCAATACACTAAATAGTTTTAAATATGCTATAAATAAACAACAATATAATTATGTAGTGTGTTTTAAAATATAAAATTTATCTCACTTGTATGTACATTTTTTGGTGTAACACTAAAAAAATGTGCATACAAGTGAGATAAATTTTATATTTTATAAACACACTACATATATTGTTGGCATCCAAGTTTGCTAACACTAAAAAAATGTGCATACAAGTGAGATAAATTTTATATTTTATAAACACACTACATATATTGTTGGCATCCAAGTTTGCTAACACTGAAAAAATGTGCATACAAGTGAGATAAATTTTATATTTTATAAACACACTACATATATTGTTGGCATCCAGGTTTGCTAACACTAAAAAAATGTGCATACAAGTGCTGTGTTCTTCAGTGTATACTCCATTTCCTTATGTATATAACATATAACGGTATATTTCAGGGCGGGCACTATGACGGCCAGAGGGATCGATAATGACAGGCGCATGAGGACAGATGTAAGTTTGTGTCTTCATTAGCAACTACATTATACCTATTAAACGGGGGTTTCCCAAAACAATTGTATCCAAATACATTATTATTGTGATTAGACCACTACTGACATACCAACCCTAAATATTGACACACTCACTGTTGTGGTGAAACCCTGTATTTGTATGCATTTTCCCAAATAAATGGTGTCTGAATACTTAGGGTTATTACGTTAACCATATACATGCACATGTAGTTGCTTTAAAGATTTTGAAAATGTTTGCAATGTGTGTCTAAACAATATCCTTTTTGCGCATAAACCACTCTCTGTGCTGGCTCATATTAACCCTTCGACCGCTATTTTATTTTTTTGTCGTCTGCTTTTTATTTTCTATTTTCCATTTTTATCATCAAAAACATGCTTTCACAGCACTTTAGAATAATTTACAACATGGTTTGACAGCACTTCAGAATCATTTCCATTGGAAATGATTCTGGGTGCTGTCAAACCATGTTTTTATTGAGAAATAAGGCAAAATATAAAAGCAACAGCAGACGACAATTGTTGTGAGTAGCGGTCTAAGAGTTAAAAAAGTAAAGTTTTGTTCATTATAGTGTCACCCCTATTGAAAGGGCCAGCCAGTGTTTATTTTTGAGACACTATAATCTCTGAACATCAGTACTTGTACTTCCCAGTTCCTGTCCGATCATATAAACATTTTGAAAGTTCTTGCCGTCATAGGCCTTAGACTTTGTTACCCCATCTGTATATGACCATGCTGTAGAACAGGTTTAACCCTTAGAAGGCGGGAACCGAAAACTGTCGTCTGCTGTTGTAATTTATTTTATATTTTCTCTAAATAAAAACATGGTTTGGCAGCATTTTAGAATCATTTCCATTGGAAATGATTCTAAATTGCTGTCAAACCATGTTTTTGATAAGAAAAATGAAAAATAAACAGCAGACGACAAATTTTAATTCAGCACTGTAAGGGTTAACAGTTTGCCCGCAGGAGCCTGGCACATTGATCATCCTACATTTATAATACTTTTTTCTTTTTTTTCTTTTTTTTTTTGCTTATATTTAACGGCGGCACTGGCTCTAGGACCTTGCATGCCGTCTCCCAAGAATGGGAGAATGAACGGAGGTAGAGACTTTTTGAGAGAAGCCGGTAATTCGTATTTACAGAGCAACTACGAATTATCGGTACCCATTTACAGCTGGGTGAACTGGAGCAGTGTGGATAAAGTGTCTTGCTCAAGGACACAACGCACGCCGCTAGTCAGGCTCGAAACCACGACCCTTGGATCAGTAGTCCGACACACTAACCATTACGCCACGGCGCTCCACCATTTATAATACTGCTTTACAAAGATAAACTTCATTATATGTCTACTACCTCATACTCCTCGCAGGTGACATTACCGGGATAAGATTTCCATCAACATCAGTTAAAAAAAAATAATTCCCATCCCATTTATCTTTATATTTACATATAAAGATAAATTGGATGGGAATTTTTTTTTTTAGCTGATCTTGATGGAAATCTTATCCCGATAATGTCACCTGTGATACCCCTGTGCTGTTAACATGTATTATTGTCAAGGTTACATCTTGGCCAATGTATGAGATTTTTCTTCAATACCGATTGAGAAGTTTTCCGAAATTTATTTTGCTGTTGTACATTAACATTGCATTTTTATTTTGTTTTTACTTTTGACATAATTTACCGAAATTATGATATTTAAAAAAAATAACAATATCGGTGAAATATGGAGGTGCTGTAATGCAGAAATTCTCATACAATAGCCTATGTAGTGATGTTGACGGTTTGTTCATGTGGATGATTTGTATTTCAGGATTTTCTCAATGATCACTTGGGTGTAAGTTAACCCAGTAGCCTATTTCATCAACATTGCAAAGTATACTTTACTAGCAAAGTATACTTTGAGGGAGTAATCATTTATTTTTCCTGAAATGCATTATTTCATATAGAACTAACAAATGCATATAGTTCATGATTAAAAGTATGCAGAATTATTATACTGAATTTATTACATTATCACAGCCAAATTGGCTGTGATAATGTAATAAATTCAGTATAATAAAAATTAATAAATTTATCATAAAATTTAAAATTTCTCCCTCAAAGTATACTTTGCTACTAAAGTATACTTTGCAATGTTGATGAAATGGGCTACTGAACAGGCGGGAAGCAAATATTGTTGTCTGCTGTTTTTCAATATTTACTTATTTCTGAACAAAACCATGTTTTGGCAGCATGAGAGAATTGTCTCCACTGGAGACGATTCTCTTATGCTGTCACAACATTGTTTTGTCGCTTAATTGCGGAAATTACCACATTAACAGCAGACGACAACATTTATTCAGCGTTGTCAGGGTTACGAAAAAAACACAACAATTTGCTGAATTTCTGGTAGCACAGGTTCTTGTTCAGCTATCACATTTATTTGAATTTGGTTGGCCATGAATATTTTGTTTTTTACAACATTTGTCACAATTTCCAGTTGGTGTTTTATGTGTTATTCATTTATCACCCAGATAGTTCAGAGTGCAAGTAGTATTGTCCATCCTGACTGCCTGTAATTTGTAACAATAAGATGCACAGACTTGCTGCTTCATGAGTGGCGTTGCTTTGTGCATTCTCCTTATTAATATATTTGCCATGAAGTGGTTAAATGTAGTTGGGGCATCCATGTTATTCAATGAACACACTTTAAATTTGTCTTGTACTTTCAAGTTGTTGTATTGTCATGTACAAGTTGGTTGGATATTTGGGTACTTAACTCTTTCAACCATACATACCATAAAGCCAACATATACAAACATTGTAGACCCAGATGAGCAGGCCCCTAGCAAGCTGTCTCATCAGGATCTGCAGCATTTGTCAGTATTGTTCCATTGTAAAACATAATCTGTTTTTCTCATTAACTCTTACAATGCTGAATTATATTTGTCGTCTGATGTTTATTCTTTATTTCCATTTTTCTCATTAAAACATGTTTTGACAACACTTTAGAATCATTTCCATTGGAAATGATTCTAAAGTGCTGACAAACCATGTTTTTTTTATTGAGAAAGAAGACATAATTATGATAATATCAATTACAGCAGACGACATTTTTCGTTTCCGCTTTCCAAAGGGTAATGGAACCAATGTTGGATATTTATGCGTGAAAGGGTTAACTTTTCTGTTCATTGTTGGCCGCAGCCGTTCCAGTGGTTGTGCAATTTTCCAAGCCTTTACAGGCACTTGAATTTCTATCACATAATGATAATCAGATACAGTTTGATTGGTTGATGTCAGCTGAGCGTCAGTCAATCAATTTAACTACATACGTTTCAAGAAGTTGCTAAGAAAGTTGTATTACCACAGGCTATGTTCACCTGCACTACGAGAGATATTCCCACACAAATTCCAGAGGTTGTGTTTGAACATGTTGCAGGTGTTAGTGTTTGTGAATTGTATTATTTTTTTATTGGCATTATGTGGGAGGTGAGGTATCACGCACGGTCCTCCCTGTGCTGCAACAAGGAACTTGTATCATCTGCTCAAAGACATTGTTTTCTGTGCAACAAGGTATAAATGTGCATGCTTTGCAGTCTTGTGTTGTTTTTGGCTCCATCTCCTTCGTGGGTTCTGAGATGGGCTGTGGCTTAGAGGTAGAATACAGGACTACAATACTGAAGGTTGTGAGTTCAGAAACTACCATAGGGCATGAACAATACTTTCATAGTACAGTAAATCAACTAAATTTCACGGCTACTAAATTTCGTGATTTTCGTATCTGACCATATTTGCGACTATTATCGTTCGCGGTATGACGACGTGCGCTATTAACTATCGCGATCAATTTTGGAAATAGTATGTTTTCATTGCAATTTTTGACCCAGAAACAGAACTGCTGCATCAATTCCGTCCATTGATAAACTCGTCCACAAACCAACTCCAAACAGTGGATGAGTTTGTCAGAAAACGAAACGTTATACACTCTACATTGGGCAGACCTCGCTGTGTCAATCATAATCCCCCATTTAAGTAAATCAACAATAGTTGTGTATATAAACGGCCTATTACTGAGTCGTAATGTCCGCTGATGCAATAAGCCGTGATTTATCAGGATAGCGGTCCGATTCAGAAAACACAAGCCGCTTGGTAAGCCGTGTCATAAAACAAATTATGCGAGAATGACGTCAGCAATTGTGTGTATTAATCTTTAAATTATCGGTAAATGGCTTGGTGCCCACAGCTTGGATTTACACTTGCTTCTAATTGACACTGCGGTATCTCTTTGAACTCGACAATATAACAAACTGACTTGTCACAGGCGTGTCACTTTAGACCAATCAGAGTCTGGTAAACAATAAAAGATAATGGTGTTGTAAATTATCCCGAAGCTAATTTCAATCCCTCGCGAAGAACGCGAAGGTATGTAGCGCGCGAATATTAGTTGGTTTACAGTATTTTCATCCCACTGGTCTGTTGGATAAGACTTTAAACTGTGGTCCCGTCCCTTAGCTGTTGCTGGCATGATAAACCCCATTCATTTCATTTCCTCCGTGGGTTCTAGAAATTGTATTTCTATAATACAAGCATCAGTTTTTGCAGAATTCATGTGTCTGAATGAGGAATAAATTTATCAATGATACCGATACAAAACCATACATGAAAGTATAATTCCAGCACAAAAATATTTACATAATTCCCTAACATTTGATTGGCCCGTTGCAAGTCTCCGTCCAAAATTTATATCCCAGTAAACTCCATGCCGAACTACTTTCCGTAACCGTCAGGCGCAGTTAAAATAATTCTTAAGAAAACGGAAAATAAACACATTTTCTTGATGAATTTATTTCAAATGCTGGAATTATAAGGAATGAATGGCCTTTTTGTGGAATTTATCGGGGATATAAACTTGGAAAAGTCGCGGGAATACTGGACGAGGCCTTCCGGCCTTCGTCCAGTATTCCCGCGACTTTTCCAAGTTTATACCCCGATAAATTCCACAAAAAGGCCATTCATTCCTATAATAACTTGTTTGATTGTCATTTGTACCTTGTTATCAGTCATAAAAGCAGAATGATATAAGTTGAATTTCAGCGTTTCACATGAATATTTATTTTCACAATGCACAACAACTGCAGTTGAATTTTGGTGAATTAGTAGTTAATACAATGGCAATTTGGCCTTTGACATAAATGCCATTATGAATTGCAACACCACAATACCAAATGAGTAGACTGCTGAGTTCAAATCACATATTGCACATTATATATGCATTTATATTGGATATTTTGATATGTACAATGTACTCCGTTATACAATGTATGTCTGTATATGACTTTCACATTCAACATTTACCTAACACAAGATACTTTTAATGCTATTTTTAATTTTAGCGAGCTGTCTCATCATGATCTGCACCATTTGTGAATGTTTTCGGATTTTTTGAATATTGCTCCGTTCCCAGTAATGTAAACTGAACATAAAAGAGTTATGCAAGGTATTTACTTGTAGGGATTGTATTATGTTTCACTAATTAGCATTCAATTAATCAATCAATAAATCATGTAATCAATTAATAAATCATGTAATCAATTAATAAATCAATTACTAAAGTTAAGTAATCATGTAATCATCAAATCACCTGGGGCCCGTTTCACTAAACTTTATACGAACAAAATGTTCGTAAGTGCAAAATTATGATAGTCTGTAAATTTCTCATTAACATTGTTTTCTTGTAGCGAATTATTGGCAGCCTATGCTCAATAAATGTAAATCCATCACTAGAAATTTACAGACGATCCTAAATTTGCACTTAAGAACATTTTAGTCGTACAAAGTTTAGTCAAACAGACCCTGATCATCATCCCTACCTATCTGTGTTACAGGTGATGGTGCGGCCATTCGTGGAGGTGATGTTCCAACACCAGTCCGTCCGTACGTCTGTCGGCGATGGTCCCAATCCCAGCTTCAACGAAGAGCTCCAACTGCCATTCAAGTAAGTATTGTTTCTCCTTGTATGGGCCCCATTTCAGCATGTTAAATACTGGATCGAACCCGTTGGCCTGCTCTTAAATGACCTTAGCTGTTTACAGGCCATTAAACACCAATTTCTCTTTATATAGGGACGGGCCGTAGCATAGGGATATGGCATTGGACTTAATACCGGAGGAGGTTGTGAGTTCAATACTCGCCCTAGGCATGAAAATTACTTATGTAGTATTTCCATCCCAGTGGTCTGTCGGATGAGACTTTAAACTGTGGTCCCGTCTCTATATGACATCAGCTGTTGCTGGGATGTTAAACCTATTCACTTTCACTTTTTAGCTCACCTGAGCAAAGCTCATGTGAGCTATTGTTATGGCAAAGTGTCCGTCGTCCGTCGTCCGGCGTCCGTCGTCCGTCGTCCGTCCGTGAACATTTTCAATCATCTTCTTCTCCCGAACTGCTGAGCCGATATTGGTCAAACTTCACAGGGATGATATATGGGTGATGCCATTTCAGATTTGTTAAAATGGAGGTCATCGACAATCCAAGATGGCCGCCATGGAAAAGTAGGTCAAATTCTTAAAAAATCTTCTTCTCACGAACCGCCAGGCCGATTTCGACGATACTTGGTATGAATGATCGATAGTTAGCGCTGTTTCAGATTTGTTCATATGGTGGCCCGTGGGTCAAAAATGGGCGTCGCACGAGGGGTCAAATAGGGGTCAAATTTTATTTTTAACCGAATATAGTCATGTAATATATCAAATCGAAGGTATCGACGAGACAATCACTCTGGAACATTTTTTGTCTAAATCATATGATTACGTCATCCAAGATGGCCACCGATAGTTCAAATGGTCATTCTTTTACTAAAGATTTCAAACGTCTTCTTCTTGTAAACTGCTTGGCCGATATTGGCCAAACTTAACTGTAATGGTCTGTGGTTGAAGCCTGTTCATTTTTGTTAAAATGGAGGTCATCACCAAATCCAAGATGGCCGCCGTTGAGAAGTAGGTCAAATTCTTAAAAAATCTTCTTCTCACGAACCGCCAGGCCGATTTCGACGATACTGGGTATGAATGATCGATAGTTAGCGCTGTTTCAGATTTGTTCATATGGTGGCCCCTGGGTCAAAAATGGGCGTGGCCCGAGGGGTCAACTAGGGGTCAAATTATATTTTTGCCCGAATATGGTCATATAATATATCAAATCGAAGGTATCGACTAGTTGAAATGATTTTGTCATCCAAGATGGCCACCGAAAGGTAAAAAAGTTGTTCTTTTACTACAGATTTCAAACGTATTCTTCTTGTGAACTGCTTGGCCGATATTGGCCAAACTTAACTGTAATGGTCTGTGGGTGAAGCCTGTCCATTTTTGTTAAAATGGAGGTCAACACCAAATCCAAGATGTCCGCCGTTGAAAAGTAGGTCAAATTGTCAAAAAATCTTCTTCTCACAAACCTCCAGGCCGATTTCGACGAAACTTGGTGTGAATGATTGATAGTTAACGCTGTTTCAGATTTGTTCATATGATGGCCCCTGGGTCAAAAATGGGCGTGGCCCGAGGGGTCAACTAGGGGTCAAATTATATTTTTGCCCGAATATGGTTATATAATATATCAAATCGAAGGTATCGACTAGTCTATCACTCTGGGGCATTTTTTGTCTAAATCAGATGATTTTGTCATCCAAGATGGCCACCGAAAAGTAAAAAAGTTGTTCTTTTACTAAAGATTTCAAACGTATTCTTCTTGTGAACTGCTTGGCCGATATTGGCCAAACTTAACTGTAATGGTCTGTGGGTGAAGCCTGTCCATTTTTTTTTTTGTTAAAATGGAGGTCATCACCAAATCCAAGATGTCCGCCGTTGAAAAGTAGGTCAAATTGTCAAAAAAATCTTCTCACAAAACGCCAGGCCGATTTCGACGAAACTTTGTATGAATGATGGATAGTTAATGCTGATTCAGATTTGTTCATATGGTGGCCTCTGGGTCAAAAATGGTCATGGCCCGAGGGGTCAAATAGGGGTCAAATTTTATTTTTGACCGAATATGGTCATTTTATATATCAAATCGAAGGTATAACAGTAAATCACATGCACATTCGCAATATATGTTAGATCAGAAGGTACCAACAAATTATGTGGAACATTTGAAGTTGTAAGTGAAGAGTCTTTGTGAAATCAAGATGACCACTATGGAGGCTTTTAGGTGAGCGATACAGGCCCATTTGGGCCTCTTGTTTTCTACTTAGTTTTGTTGAATGAATATATAACAAGAAGGACATGAAATCAATTCAATCAATCAACTTATGCATTTCAATAATCATGGCTGATAAATTGACCCTGTGCAATGAGCAATGTGCAGCATTGTAGGTCTGTCTGATCAGGGTCCACACGGGTCACCATCTTTAGTGAGTGAGGCTGCAGCATTGCTGCTACCAGAGAATATATTTATGGCTGTGACTGGAGAAATTGTTTTGAGACCAGTGTAGATCCAGATCAGCCTGTACATCCGCACAGTCTGATCACGATCTGCTTTGTTCTCAATTCCATCAATGAAACATCTGTCATGCTTCTAACAAGCAATATAGATCATTATCAGCTATGTGATGAGCTACACTGGTCACAAATACCATAAGCCCCATTTCTCCAGTAACAGCCATATTTGATGAGACAGTGTGGTAATCAGGTTCTACACATGTTTGAAATATCACAATGTAACTGTCTTTCAGCCATTTACCCATGTTGTCATAACAGTCTGTTTCACTAAATCGCGTATGATGAAAAGGTTTGTATGAAGATTTTTTTTATGTATTTACTTTTCACATTAATGTCGTTCCCTATGCTACAATTTTTTACCTACATGTATATATCATTAAATGTGAGCACATCTACAAATGACTTGCCAACATTGGCTGTCAGTGCAAATGTTATTGTGAATGTCAATTTTTCCCTTGCAAACTTAGTTATATCGCAACTAGGGGGTTGTCCTATTTTTGAGCTCTTTGAAATGCACTTTCCTCTGTTTTTTCGGCATTTAAATATTTAAATTCAGACTCCAACTGGTGGTAAACTGTGAGCTATGTAAACTCCATGGCTGAACGGGGGAGTTGCAACCCCGGAACCCCCCCCCCCCCAGATCCGCCCCTGCCCTGCTCCTTAAGGAGTATTTTATGGCGATTTTACTTTTAAAATGTACACTGATGTAGTCTGTGAGGATATAAATTGAGCAACTCTGCGAAACTGTAACATTACTTGTGTTGTAGGGCCCCCAACGATGACTACAGTTCGTCAAACCTACAGACAGTGACAGACAACGTCTTCCTCAATCTGTTTGACGAGGTCGTCGTCGACATACAACAGGTC
The DNA here is from genome assembly GCA_029237695.1 of Conchocele bisecta. Classification (NCBI taxonomy): domain Eukaryota; kingdom Metazoa; phylum Mollusca; class Bivalvia; order Lucinida; family Thyasiridae; genus Conchocele; species Conchocele bisecta. Next base: position 39,335,890 of record CM055268.1, read on the forward strand.
CGGGCTTTAACAAAAATTGTCATCTGCTGTTCTACATTTTTAACTTATTTCTTAACAAGAAAACATGTTATGGCACCTCATGAGAATCGTCTCCATTTGAAGACAAAATTAAATTCGGCATTGTATGTATTAAACATTGTAGTACCCATGTTTTGATTAATGGAATCATCTAAACAATAACGTGGAAGAGTACATGCCCAATCCCTGTCCGGTTTGGGGAGGTTCCACTGTACTATGCTTCATTTGAGTGCTAGCTGCTTGTATTTGACAACCATTCAGTAGAATGGGGTGGGGTGGGGTATGCATATGTTAATGATTAACCCTTTCACCCCTGATAAGTAACTGGAATGGAATTTGATACGTTAACTTTGCAACCAATCCGATGGTCACAAAATGATTTTGAGACTAGTTCAGTTTTATAAAGGGGTTGTTTTTGTTCTCATAAATATGAAAATTACTTGCAAAAAGTGCAGATCCTGATTAGATGGCTCATCACGAGCCGGCTCATCTGGATCTACACTGTTTGCCAAGACCACTATACAGGCCTGTGGTGTTGAAAGAGTTCATCCATGTTAAGGATTCATACGTTAACAAATCCATGTTAAGGATTCATACGTTAACAAATCCATGTTAAGGATTCATACGTTAACAAATTCATATTAAGGATTCATACCTTAACAAATACATGTTAAGGATTCATACGTTAACAAATTCATGTTAAGGATTCATACGTTAACAAATCTATGTTAAGGATTCATACGTTAACAAATTCATGTTAAGAATTCATACCATAACAAATTTTAATGGGATTAATACATGTTCATTCCCATCCTTTGTATATAACCTTGCTATTGAATAGACATAGGACAACAATCAACCTATCAGTCAATCTATCAACCAATCAATCAACCGATCAACCAACCAATCAACCAATCAATCAATTGACAACCATCATCTGTGACCGCAGGATGACCGGGAGCGTGACACGACAGTGCACCAGCGAATCGAGAAGAAATGGCTGGGCAGCCTGAAGATTCCATTCTCGACAATCTACTTCAATGGCAAGGTGAGTACAGCGCCATCTGGTGGTGATAATGATACTCACATGTGGCAGTGTTAATTAAATTAGACAGTAACCAGGGACCTAGTACATAACTATAATTACATTTCCTTACACTGCATTACATAAGAGTTATGACGGAGTGGTCTTTCCAAATGTGCGTTTGAAGCATTCTTTGTTTACTTTCTACTTCGTGAAGAGTGACCTAAGAAGTTTGCTAATACACACTTTATTTGGTAAGTTTATGGTAATATGTGTGTGGCATATTGTAGAATGAACTTCAACACCCTGCAGGTTTTTTCTATATTTTAGTGCGTGATGTGTAAATGCTATGATGCACATTTTTACTGTGAGGCGTGGTGTAGCGATTTCGTGCAACCTGTTGCCTATTGAGCGGAAAACGTGCAGCTACCAGGAACCTACTCTTACTGCAGAATTGTTCAACATATTGTATTATTGTGGAAAGCTGACTTACATGAAATTAGAGAAATGTGGCTGTTACTGGAGAACAATGGGGCTTATTGGTTTTGCGACCAGTGTAGATCCAGATCAGCCTGTGCGAATTCGCACAGTCTGATCAGGATCTGCACTAGTCACTATTCCATAAATAAAACACACATGCTTCAGCCCCTTTATCGCACTATGATTGGCTCCATGTAAAGCTATTGTGTTATAAGTGAATCATGGTATATCCATAGTAAATGTATAGGACAGATAGGACTGAGTATTTGGTAGCCATGATTGTGTTACAGCATCCATTACGGTATCCATCCAGCCATCAGTATATACAATCACAAAAGTAAGTGTTACAATGTCAGAGCTCCAGATAAGGAATTAGTAATTGAGTATATTCACTCCATCATATCTGAAGCAATTGGGTATTTCAATATTTTAATTGGGTAAAATAAAATCAGATTACTGTTTACACATTAACAGACAGCAATTATTGAATAGTTTGCTTCGAAATGACTTTTCTAATGAAATACCAAAATGTGTTTTCATGGAAAATAAGAAAAATATGCTATATTTGTGGTCTGTTTATTGTTTTCTATAGCATGATAAAGGTACCACAAATTTTTTATTGCTTTTTGATACTCTTTACTTTTGATTTCAATTGCGTTTTTGGCAATTTTAATTGGGTATTTACGCAAATACGCAGCTTATCTGGAGCATTGCAATGTGACATTACAATGTGTATTGTAAAATCATTCTTCATCTTTCCATTAAAGGGCATCAACAAACAATAAAGCGTATCTCTGTATCCTTACAGTAATAATTAGAGGTTAATACGTGGCTTGTTTGATATCGGCCTAGGTATCGGCCCGAAGGACGAAGGTCGAAGGTCGAAGGCTGATACCAAGTTACCGAGGGACGATACCTAGGCCGATATCAAACAAGACACGTATTAAGGCATCACGGGACGGTTGAAAATAGCCAAAATTGACTGCTTTTCTGAGGGCGGCGGGTGACTTATAAAAATCACCGCCTCTCACAATCAGTTAAGGAGGCTCTTGCGACAAGTATTGAAAAATACTCGCAAATGAAGTACAAATCGCACGCCACAATAAAAATTCACTAACCGCATCAGATGTGTTCAATTAATTTTTTGCAAAGTTACCCCACCCACCTATTTTTGGCCAGAAATTTCAACACGACTGAATTTATCGGAATTGTTTTCATGAAAATATGAAGCACAGATACTTTGTTATGTCTTGTTCTATCACTTGTAACACCACACCATTTTCTGAAAATGATTTCAAAGCGGGGTCATAACCAGCTCAAATTTTCGCTACAAATGCCCGAAAAATACGTTAAATTCTGACGCGAAACCGTACCGGCGAGACAGCATAGCAGGCGACATTTTCCAAGATGTCAAAATCAACCGGAGCTAACATTCAGTTTCGTAGAATTGTGAAATACTCTAAAAAATACACCTAGTCAAGCCTCCCTAAGTCAAGAAATATCCATAAACCTATTTTTCTAGACACACTGGTGTAACTTACAGGGTCGGTAGTGAAGTATATAGAAAATCGTCCACCCCCTTTCTAAAGCTAGCTGCTCACTGTCCCATGAGACCTAACGTCTTTATTACTTAGATTACTTAGATATCAATTTCAATATCAATCATCCGGCAGTTGTGATAATCCTATATTAAAATCTATACCGTTATCCATGATTGAATGATGAAATACAGAGCCTACAAATTTAAATTCCCGGCATCTGTCAAAATTTACGCAGCCGATAAAGTAAACATACGCAATGCGCATGCCCAAAGGAACTGGTTTAATACGCGCGCGAGACATGGTATCGGACTGGAAACGGCGGTATCAGACTAGTAACGATGGTATCAGATAAAAATGGCAGTATCAGACTAGAAGTTTCAGTATCAGACTGGAAAACACGCCGTATCAGCCTGGACTGTGTATGTTATTGCTGTAGGCAAATACAGGCAATTTCTAGGCAAAAATTGATATCTAAGTAATAATATGGTTTTCATTGCCTGCTATCTCTGGTGATAATGCCTGTTCAAGTTCGCAAAGCACAGCCACATGGCTTGGCATAGTCGTATGTCTGATTTACAATGGTGTCCTGCTGACGGAGATTCCGCTGTAGTTTTATTCGGAATATTTCGGGTTATTACGGTACATGATAAAATCTTCCTTGTGTTGTGTGTATGTATATCGATGGTACGTTCCACGTCATTTTATAGGGGTTTAGAAAACAGATGGTTTGAATATGTAGGGTTATTACAATACATGATTAAACCATCATTATGTTGCAGTGCTCCAGATAAGCTGCGTATTTGCTTAAATACCCAATTAAAATTGCCAAAAACCCAATTGAAATCAGAAGTAGCGAGTATCAAAAAGCAATACAAATTTTAGGGTACGTTTATCATGCTGCAGATATCACAGAGTCCCGGGAATAAACCAATAAACAGACACAAATATAGCATATTTTTCTTATTTTCCATGAAAACACATCTTGGTATTTCATTAGAATTGTCTCCAAGGAGACAATTCTAATAAAATGCCAAGATATGTTTTCATTTCGAAGCAAACTATTCAATAATTGCTGTCTGTTAATGTGTAAACAATAGTGTGATTTTATTTTACCCAATTAAAAAATTGAAATACCCAATTGCTTCAGAAATGATAAGAATGACAATACTCAATTACTAATTCCTTATCTGGAGCCCTGATGTTGTGTGTATGTAGATGGAGGATGGTACATTCTGCTTGGATGCCCCGACCGTGCTACTGAGATAAAACCATCATTGTGTTGTGTATTTAGATTGATGGTACGTTCCGCGTGGACGCCCCGCCCGTGCTGCTGGGCTATGCCCATGACCAGGGCCCGCCCTCAGAGGTGGACATCGGCCCCCTGAAGGACATACGCTCCCTGCTGACCATGTTCATTACCATAGAGCCACCCCTCACGCAGGCGGAACCAATGAGGGAGAAGGTGTGTGTGGCTTTATGTGTCTGGCTAGCCATGACAAAATGGGGCTTTTGCAATCGGTGGACACCTCCATGATATAGGTATGGTGGTTGTGGTTGTGGTTGTGGTTGTGTCGGACCAGCCGCGACAAAACAGGACCCAGGTTGGGAAAGCTTTTCGAGCATGTATTCAATTATTCTCATGCTCACATTTAGGAAGCTTCATGGGTCGAGGCACATTGCAGAGCAGGTCCAGAGTCAGCTATACAACGTTATGGGCATGTACTTTGCTTCCATGCTCGAAATCAGGACGTTTGCTTGGTCATGGCCGAGCTGTGCTCAGTATTGACCAATCAAGTGCTAGGAATAATTTGGAGAATGTGCTCTGAAAGTTGTAGAAGCATTTGTCCTAGGGCTTTATCAGTTGACAACCTGTGTAGATAACTAGTTTGTTATTGGCATCAGGAATGTTCACACAAGTCAATAGCAATCAGTGTAGACCCTGATCAGACTACGCCAATGCAGAATGTTGATGTCGATCTGGGAATATACTGCTCACAAACTCAATAAACCCGTTTTTGTCATGGCAAGTCACTGACCTTACCTGGTGAAATGTCTTTAGAAGAATTGCACCCACTGTAGATCCTGGGGACCGTTTCATTAAATTTTGTACGACTAAAATGTTCGTAAGTGAAAATTATAATAGTCTGTAAATTTCACATTGTAAACAATTGCTGGATTTACATTTATTGAGCATAGGCTGCATATGCAGCCTATGCTCAATAAATGTAAATCCAGCAATTTAAAGTTCCAGACGATCCTAAATTTGCACTTACGAATATTTTAGTCGTACAAACTTTGGAGAATCGGCCCCCTGATCATTATGTGTACTCAACGGTTAACGTATACCCTATCAGAATATGTTTCTGCAGTTTGATCAGGGATCAATCTGCCTATATGGCATTACTATACGGTACGCGTATTTGTTTTGCTATTTGGAATTTTATATATATAGCACAAATAAAAGAAAGAATGAAAATAGATTTGCTGGAGTTTTCTCAAATAGCACTACCGGTAGGTGCTGACATGCAGTTTGCCGTGTTGTTGTTATAGTTCACGACGACAGAGGAAGAGGACCTGCTGACTTACGCGGAAACGTGGACCACCGACATCCAGTCCCGCTTCACGCCCAAACGCGATATCAAGACCACCGTGATCGACATCAACGGCAAGTTCGTGTTCGTCACGCGCTACTTCAAGGCTCTGAAAGCCCCGGAGGAGTTGACGAGTAAAGGCTTGTCTGCGGAACGGACGGCGGACCTGTTGGCGCGATACGTTGCCATGATCCCGTTTGTCTCCGACTCCGTGATCTTCCCGGGACTCTGTGATATCTGGAGCACCTGCGATGTGCGTACTTGGTTTTATATTTGAGACACGCCATGTGATTTTTTACCTTCGGACATCTGCGTAATTTCATTAAATACATTTACAAAATTTACAACATTTTTGTCGAGCCCGCTTGCGGAAAGCGAGACATAGTGATCACAATGCCGTCCGTCCGTCCGTCCGTCCGTCCGTCCGTCCGGACGGACATCCGTCCGTCCGTCCTCCGTCCGTCCGTCCGTCCGTCCGTCCGTCCGTCCGTCCGTCCGTCCGTCCGGGCACACATTAGGGTACTTATTTGGCTAGCCCCACAGGGTTATGGACTTGGTAAAGGATAGGGTTGGTTACAATTAGCCACCTAAAAAATCCTTTTATGTGGCTAAAAATCGTTTTATGTGGCTAATATTTAACATGTGATAAGCCACATAAGTATAGTACCGTAAGAACGTCCGTCCGTCCGTCCGTCCGTCCGTCCGTCCTCCGTCGTCCGTCCGTCCGTCCGTCCGTCCGTCCGCCGTCCGTCCCCCACCCGTCCCTCCGTTTCCGTCCGTCCGTCCGGGCACACATTAGGGTACTTATGTGGCTAGCCCCACAGGGTTATGGACTTGTTAAAGGATAGGGTTTGTTACAATTAGCCACCTAAAAAATCGTTTTATGTGGCTAATATTTAACATGTGATAAGCCACATAAGTACCCTAATGTAAGAACGTCCGTCCGTCCGTCCGTCCGTCCGTCCGTCCGTCCGGGCACACATTAGGGTACTTATGGGGTAGGGGGCGTGGCCTAAGACAATAGAAGACAATGGAACTTATTCCGTACCCCGTAAGCCTATTGTGTCTTACGGGGTATTTCCTTTGATCTTTTATATAGCAAGTACCCCCTAAGGTCCGAAATGTAAGTCCTCCGTCCGTCCGTCCGTCCGTCCGTCCGGGCACACATTAGGGTACTTATGTGGCTAGCCCCACAGGGTTATGGACTTAGTAAAGGATAGGGTTGGTTACAATTAGCCACCTAAAAAATCCTTTTATGTGGCTAAAAATCGTTTTATGTGGCTAATATTTAACATGTGATAAGCCACATAAGTATAGTACTGTAATAACGTCCGTCCGTCCGTCCGTCCGTCCGTCCGTCCGTCGTCCGTCCGTCCGAGCAGTCCGTCCGTCCGTCCGTCGTCCGTCCGTCCGTCCGTCCGTCCGTTAATGTTTTTAAATACCTTATATCTGTGCAGTCCTAAGTCACATTGACTTGAAACTTCATATGCTTATTAGTCATGATCCATATATTCATGCTGTATCCACTCATGCGGCCCCTGTGCCCAAGGTCAAGGTCAAATGACTTAGAAGTTTGCGTTCCGAAATCTGCGTTAAAGTTTTTAAATACCTTATATCTCTGCATTCCTAAGTCACATTGACTTGAAACTTCATATGCTTATTAGTCATGATCCATATATTCATGTATCCCACTCATGCGGCCCCTGTGCCCAAGGTCAAGGTCAAATGACTTAGAAGTTTGCGTTCCGAAATCTCTGCAGTCCTATTAAAGTCACATTGACTTGAAACTTCATATACTTATTAGTCATCATCCATATATTCATGCTGTATCCCACTCATGCGGCCCCTGTGCCCCTGTGCCCCTGTGCCCCTGTGCCCCTGTGCCCCTGTGCCCCTGTGCCCCTGTGCCCCTATGTCAAGGTCAAATGACTTAGAAGTTTGCGTTAAAGTTTCTGTCAAAATTTGCGTTAAAGTTTTCACATACCTACTATCTCTGTAACTGTAAGTCAGATTTGCTTGAAACTTTGTATGCTTATTTGGCATCAAACATCAAATAAATACACTCAAATGCCTCGGCGGGCTCGACATGCGGGCTGTGGCCATCCTCGTTCATAAATAAAGTTGACAAAATTTTGTCAACTTTTGACGCCATTTACGGAAAATATTGTAAACATATTTCATGAAATTACGCAAATTTCCGAAGGTACACAATCACATGGCGTGTCTCATATCAGGGCGATCCTTGCCTCTTAAACTTAATATTCTCTCTTAATCTTTTGTAAATGGCAGCATACCTGGTAAGTTGAGATACGCCGGAGCGTACTTTGAATTCATAATCTAAATTTTTTTACTTCAACATCATTTACGGAATTTTATATTTTTTTCGGAATAAATTTTTGTAAAATATGGAGATGTGATATTGGGAGAACATCTCATGCCATTATAAAGCCTTCCATTCAGTGGTTGAATCGTGCCCTGATGCCCCCTGTTTCTGTTTGCAGCAATTCCTGCAGATGTTGGCAGGAGATGAGGAAGAACATGCTGTGATGCTCACCAACTTCTTCCTTGCCATGGGCAAACAAGTCTGGCTCATCTCTGGTACGTCATCGGCCCCGTGCAGGCACCGGGGCGGGATCAACTGATCCTGAGAATGGTGCTGCAGTAGCCATTGCTTGTCGTAAAAGGCGACTAAACTGGCTTAACGATTGGGTTCATACTTTCCGGAACCCACTATACCGGATTTGGCCCTCATGTATATTTTTGGCTTTCTTGTATGTGAGAGTTGAGTCGGGCTATGCCCCATATATAAAAGTAAGATTAGCGCTAATCCTATTACTTTTAGGGGATGGGATAAATGATGCTGGTGTGGCGAGGGCCTGGCACCAGATCAGGTTGTTCTAATTTCAGGACTGAATATATATTTTGATTGTAAATATTGAGTTCTGAAGTTGGGATTTACCCCCCTCGGACAGGTGGATACGGGACACGACCCCGTTGACCCGTCTGCGTGTAGACTCCCTGAGGCTTGTACCTCTATGTCAAAAAAGCGGACGTTAAACCCTATTCACTCACTCACTCACTGGTACGTCATCCATTTGTGTTCTGCCAATTCAAAATGATGCTTATTATATACTGGAGTCCGGTTGTCCATCCGTGCGTGCGTCAGTGCGTGCGTCCGTGCGTCCGTAAACTTAACATCAGAGAAATATTCTATTTCCTGCATCTAAAATGCTTAATATTTCACACATGCATTCCTGTAAGGCTCTACTACCATGCTGTACCAAATTCACAACCGTCCTACCCCCGCTGATCCCAAGGTCAAGGTCAAATACTTAGTCTCTTTACAAAACTTAACATCAGAGAAATATGTTATAATAACTTCTATTTCCTTGCTCGGATTCACGTTCATGCCGCTCCCGCTAAGCCCAGAGTCAAGGTCACAAGCCCACACATTTGGAAATTTTTACATATTTTAGAGGTACCTGGGCCCACGCGGGGGGGTATTCCGTAAGCCTCGCTTACTGACCAATCTAGTTTGGTTTTTAGCTCGCCTGCACGAAGTGCAGAAAAGCGTCGTCGTCCACAAACTTAACGTTGGGGTAAATGTCTTATAACTTCTGTTTCCTTTCATGGAACGCCTTGATATTTCATACATGCATTCATCTGATAATACTCTATTGGGCTATAGCAAATCCATGACCCACTACCCACCCCTTACCCCAAAGTCAAGGTCACAAACTTAGCACATTCATAAACTTAACGTTGGGGTAAATGTCTTATAACATTTGTTTTCTTTCATGGAACGCCTTGAAATATATAACATCTGTTTCCTTTCATGGAACGCCTTGATATTTCATACATGCATTCCTCAGATGACCCTCTATCATGCTGTAGCAAATCCATGACCCACCACCCAACCCTTACCCCAAGGTCAAGGTCACAAACTTAGCATGTTCATAAACTTAACGTTGGGGTAAATGTTGTGTAACTTCTGTTTATTTACAGGGAACACCTTCATATTTCATATATGCATTCATCTGATGATACTCTATCGTGCGATAGCAAAACCATGACCCTCCCCACCCCTTTCCCCAAGGTCAAGGTCACAAACTTGGCACATCGCTTTGATATTTCATACATGCATTCATATGATGATCCTCTATTGTGCTACAGCAAATCCATGACCCACCCCTTTCACCAAGATCAACATCATAAACTTAACGTTGGAGTAAATGTCTTTTTATAACGTCTGTTTCTTTACAGGGAACGCCTTGATATTTCATACATGCATTCATCTGATGATACTCTATCGTGCTATAGCAAATTCATAACCCACCCCCACCCCTTTCCCCAAGGTCAAGGTCACAAACGTAGCACATTCATAAACTTAACGTTTGGGTAAATGTCTTATAACATCTGTTTCCTTTCATGGAATGCCTTGATATTTCATACATGCATTCATCTGATGATACTCTATCGTGCTATAGCAAATCGATGACCCACCGCCCACCCCTTACCCCAAGGTCAAGGTCACAAACTTAGCACATTCATAAACTTAATGTTATGGTAAATGTCTTATAACATATGTTTCTTTTCATGGAACGCCTTGATATTCATACATGCATTCCTCAGATGACCCTATATCATGCTGTAGCAAATCCACAACCCACCACCCAACCCTTACCCCAAGATCAAGGTCACAAACTTTACATGTTCATAAACTTAACGTTGGGGTAAATTTGTGTAACTTCTGTTTCTTTACAGGGAACTCTTTGATATTTCATACATGGTCAAGGTCACAAGGTCACATCAAGGTCACAAACTTAGCACATTCATATACATGCATTCCTCATGTGAATAGCTATCATGCTGTAGAAAATCACCAACTTAGTGCGTTCATAAACTTAACGTTGGGCTAAATTTTATATAACTTCTGTTTTCAGGGAGCGCATTGATATTTCATACATGCATTCATCTTAATATACTATATCATGCTATAGCAAATCCATGAGCCACCTTCCACCACTGACCCCAATGTCGAGGTCCACCGCACACCCCTTAACCCAAGGTCAAGTTATATAATATTCATGTTTTTTATACAACTTTGCCAAGTGTGAAGGCTGCCAACAGGCGAGCTTCGTTGTCTTCTGACAACTCTTGTTGATTAGACCCCTGGATCATGGATTATCTACCCTTTTGTACTTGGAAATTTGCCTCGTTTATTATCAAAGTGATATGTGGGGCATCCGTGTTCTATGAACATATTTTCTGGTTATTGATGAGCATCAGAATTCCTATGCGTTTTCTCGCCTTGTCTGATAAATTACAGTGTTAAGGATTTAACAGTCGATTAGGCTAACAGAGGTTTTGAGCAACCAGGCTCGGGTATTCTCTATATATATATATATATGTGTGCAGGCACTGCGATCCCGGAGGGCCCGACAGCATACGTGTTGACGGAGGAAGCCGTCGGGTACTGGATTTGGAATGCGGCCACCGGCGAACATTTCTCCACACACGACAGCAATTGTCCACTCCAGACCATTGGCTGCCTCATCAACCACGAGAATGTATGTTACCCTATAGCTGTATCTTACTTATAGCATGCCTAATAATGCTCATCAGCAATGACAATGTATTTTGCTGACTAGACCAGTTATTTAAATTGGTTACCAAACTTTAAAATGACTTTTGTTGACGTTAGAATTAGCTGAGTTTGTCGGTTTGATGCATTTTATCAACCATATATAATAAGCTGACAACCGTGTTCTACGTTACGGTAATTATCCTACCTTCATATCCAATATAAGTGACGTGAGATAATCATCTGTGTAGCATAACAAATATACTTTTGTCTTTTTCGTCTGATTATGATAAATGCTATTCAGTCACCGATTTCAGATGCTAACTTGCATCAAGCAAAACAGTTAGATTCTAATATAACGAGTGAATATGGAACAGGACCATTGTCTTCTGTTGCAAATGCCCCAATCTACATTTTCACAGCAGGCTGCCCATGTATTGGTTTTGTTTATTGTAGATCTGGGCCAACATCCAGCAGTATGACAAGCCTGCACAGATGATGTTTAAACTCAGTGACAAATCCTGCTGGGAGACCTTCTTCAACAGCCGTTTCCCGTCCCGTGGCCTCGGTAGTATTCAGGTACGTACACTCCTTCACATATTTTGGTGTCATTTGATAACAATGTATACATATGTATGATGCTTTCTTGCTCATGTAGCCTGCCTGACTCACACTATGCCCCAATGCCCAAGGCCAGGTTTACTTGTGTTAAATTTGTGACTGAGGCGGCGGGAAAATCTGCATTAGCATGTTTTCTTGCAGACAAAGCCTTGGTTGGCTTGACATGAAGTTTACTCCGTATTTGTATAAACAGTGTCTTGACCTTGACAGTCGCTGTACTCCTTCCCAACAGACAGGAATAATGTGTTGGAGCCTTGACATGACTTTGGTATAAATTACCTGCATTTATTACCTGTAAATGACCTTGATACATAACCTTCATACATGACCTCGACTCTGCTACTTGCAGTCAGAGTCACTGTACTACTTTACGACAGACAAGGAGTATGTGTCGGGGCCTTGACATGACCTTGATACATGACCTTGGATATGACCTTAAATGTGACCTTAACCACTGTCAATTCCAGCCAGCGTCACTGTACTACTTCCCAACAGACAAGTAGTATGTGTTGGAGCCTTGACATGACCTTGATACATGCCCTTGTATATTACCTTGACCTTAACCACGGTCAATTCCAGCCGGAGTCCCTGTACTACTTTCCGACAGACAAGGGGTATGTGTCGGAGCCTTGATACATGACCTTGAACATGACATTGAACTTGACCTTGACCTTAACCACTGTAAATTCCAGTCGGAGTCTCTGTACTACTTCCCGACAGACAAGGAGTATGTGTCGGAGCCTTAACATGACCTTGATACACAACCTTGGTATCTGTATGTGACCATGATAAATGCTACTTGCAGCCGGAGTCTCTGTACTACTTCCCGACAGACAAGGAGTATGTGTCGGAGCTGCAGGAGAAGATCCAGCAGCTGCTGAAGAACAAGATCATGGACTGGAGGTCGCGCTACATCACACGCTGGAACCGCCATTGTACACAGATCATGCGCAAACTCCTCCCCATGTATGTCGCTAGGGCTATGTTTCTATACTTACTTCATTACAAATCATCTTACTTTCTCTGTACTCTCTAAGTTATATAATATGAACCAGCACAGTCTGATCAGGGTCAGTCTTTGGGACGACACTTTAAACTGAGGTCCTGTCTCTTTATTATCCCCTCGCTGATAGGCAAGAGGGCAGCGTTAGTCCATGTACGTACGCTAGTAACACCTTTTATTATGCCCCCGTTCTCTGTAGAGCCATGGCATATAGTGTACGGACTGTGTGTCCGTGTTTCCGTGTGTCGGGCACATTAAGAAGTTCGCCGGAGTTTCAAAATTATGTCTATATCTCTTTAAGGATTACTTAAATATTTCAACACAGTATACCTGTGGACAAATGCAACACATCCATGCTGCCCTTAATATGGCATTGACCTTTTTGACCATGAAAACTTTGAACTTTTTCACACATTAATAAGTTTGTCCGTCATAACTTCTGTATCCCTTGATTGATTACTTTAATGTTTCAATACATGTGGACAAATTCCAAACATCAACATTGCCCTTAATATGACCTTCATAATTCCAGCACAAAAATATTTACACAATTCCCTAACATTTGATTGGCCCGTAGCAAGTCTCTGTCCAAAATTTATATCCCAGTAAACTCCCATGCCGAACTACTTTCCGTAACCGTTAGGCGCTGTTAAAATAATTCTTAAGAAAACAGAAAATAAACACATTTTCTTGATGATTTTATTTCAAATGCTGGAATTATAAGGAATGAATGGCCTTTTTGTGGAATTTATCGGGGATATAAACTTGGAAAAGTCGCGGGAATACTGGACGAGGCCTTCCGGCCTTCGTCCAGTATTCCCGCGACTTTTCCAAGTTTATATCCCCGATAAATTCCACAAAAAGGCCATTAATTCCTATATTAAACGTGCTTGTGAATAGTTATCACTTTGGTTAATTAACTTTGCCACAGTTTCTCCAATCTGCCACCGGTGCATTTGTGTGCCGACAGGCCACATTTGTTGTTTTTCAATAATTTATGAACCGCTTCACCGATTTTGATATTTGGCCACAATGTGCGTCTAGGTAGGTGATTTGTTTTGCATAAGACCCACGTTCCACCGCCCAAGGTCAAGGTCACTGAGGATTTATGTTTATCTTGTTTGTGAGGCAAAAATGTTACTTTTATTTATTATCAAGGCTGCTAGCGAGGGTATTCCATCGTAATAGCGATGTCCTTGTTTATCTTAGCAGTCAATTTACTTTCACTGAACAGGATTTGCACTGTTTGCCATTCAGTCAGTAGGAAGTCTGTCATGTTCCTAATAAACAAATACTTATCCTCACGAGACTGCAAGAATGCGAGAACAGTTCAAGAACTATGGACTGACCACTATGAAATGTCAAATCTACTTAAACCTTGAATTTAAACATTAAATAATTAATGCTAGCAAATGATTTAGACAGCTCTTCAACTGATTTTGGAGCTAGCTCTAAATATTTAATGCTAGCTCTAATTAGTTTGAGATAATGTAGATTTTGCGTTTCATAGGCCACAAATACCCCAAGCCCATCAGTCAAGCAATTGCTGTTCAAAGCTTTCAATGGTGGTGAAAAGGTTAAACTGATGTTGACCCTGATTTAAACAATCACCATGGTTATGTGACACTGTATGTTACAGACTGGAGGAGAATTGTGGGAAGCCGGTGGGAGACCAACACATCAATGAGCTGGAGCAGTCATTCTCCTCATACAAGGTACACACACTACATGATCTGTATAATGTAGTGATGACAGTGCAACCATTTACTTTCTAATGTACCATCCGAATCGTATTCAATCTGATCCATCCATCTGTCTACGACCTTGCTGTTGAATGCGCATAAACCCCAATCAATAAATCTAATATAGGAATGAATGATAATTCCAGCATTTTAAATAAATTCATCAAGAAAATGTGTTTATTTTCCGTTTTCTTAAGAATTATTTTAACTGCGTCTCACGGTTACGGAAAGTAGTTCGGCGTGGGAGTTTACTGGGATATAAATTTTGGACAGAGACTTGCTACGGGCCAATCAAATGTTAGGGAATTGTGTAAATATTTTTGTGCTGGAATTATTCTGAGTTATACTGTCCACTATATGTACCACTGTATACAATTTTCACATTGGAGAATTTTGCGAAATTCATTTCCAAGATCTAGATATTTTGTACACGACGTAGAAAAATTTACCATGAAAATCATAATTCTGTGTTTGATCTGAAATTTGTCAACTTGGATGGAAGTTAATGCATTTGGTGGATACAGTATTGGTGAAATACAGATGTAATTAGGCACAGCATCTCATATGCTGGCCAATATATGTGGCTGTGATTAGAAAAAAGGGGCTTATGGGATTTGAGGCCAGCGTAGATCCAGATCAGCCTGTGCATCCGCACAGTCTGATCAGGATCTGCACTGTTCGCCATTCCATCAATGAAACACCCGGCATGCCTCTAACAAGCTGAAGCAATACAGATTGTTATCAGGCTACAGAAGTGTGCTATTTGATTAGGAGCAAATCCCATAAGCCCTATTTCTCCAGTCACAACCCACAGGTGATGGGAACAACTAATCTGATAGTCTGTTGTATACTTGTAAAGATACTATCTATATATATACACCGTCATGTGATTTTTTTTCCCATCACCTGTGTCACAACCACATTCATGTATACTAACCAATATAGGAGCCTGGCTCTGGTATTCCTCCCTGATCTCATCACCAATACTGATATCGAAAACCAATCACAATTTCTGTAGACAGTGCAGCAGTTTCTGCACGTACCGGTAGACCATTTGATGTCATGAAACAACTGATAAAAAACCATGTGCAGCCAGATAGGATCAGATAGGGCACGACATAAACAACATTATAATACTCATACATATTTAGTTGTATAGACTCATCATCCGATTGGTATAAATGTTGGTACCACATGTCATCAGTAGCATATTTCACCAACATTGCAAAGTATACATTTCTAGCAAAGTATACTTTGAGTGAGAAATTTTCAATTTAAGGATAAATTTATTAATTTTTATTATACTGAATTTATTACATTATCGGCTGTGATAATGTAATAAATTCAGTACGTGTATAATAATTATGCATACTTTTAATCATAAATATATGCAGTCGTTATATGAAATAATGCATTTCGTGAAAAATAAATTATTACTCCTCAAAGTATACTTTGCTAGAAAAGTATACATGTAATTTTCAATTTTAGGATAAATTTATTAATTTTTATTATACTGAATTTTTTACATTATCACAGCCAAAATGGCTGTGATAATGTAAAAAATTCAGTATAATAATTCTGCATACTTTTAATCATCAAATATGCAGTCGTTAGTTCTATATGAAATGCAATGTTGGTGAAATAGGCTACTGGTCCTGATTGATCAAGTGTCGATAGGTTGGTGAAATAGGCTACAGGTTCTGCCCTCATCCACAGGTGTCTGGTTTCCCCATCAACATGCCGTTCACCGAGATGGACCCGATCATAGAGACGGTCTACGCGACCGGAGTTCATGCCCAAGAGTCGAGCGACGTGGAGTATGCCCTCGCCGTCTACGTACATCCATACCCAAACTCCATCCTGTCCGTCTGGGTGTACGTCGCTTCTCTCATGCGACTCCGATAGTCATGGATTGTTCAAATGATATACTTAGCTTAGATAGAACAGGAATAGCCGGTGTACAGATAAAAAACAATCTTTGCCTTGATCTTTCACCCCTAGGTAACCGACATGGGCCATTTCATATTAGGTTTGAGACTGTTCCATTATGCAAAACTGGGGATCATTTTGTAAAAAATAATAAATATCGAGCCAGCTCATCATGATTCTACATGTTTGCAAATATTAAGATAGAGGTCTCTAGTGTTGAAAGGGTTAAACATTTCACCCCTACATATAAAACATGGCATGTTCCATATTAAATTTTGACTATTCTGTTATTAATCAAAAACGGAGTATTGTTTGAAAATATTAAAAATAATGACAAAACGGATCACCTGGATCTAGTGTTTGCATATTTTGGATGTACGGACTGTAGGGTTAAAAACAAATTCTCCACAAACAAGTCTAGATATACCAATGATGGTTATTCCAAGTCTTTATATACGAAAATTGTTTTCTTGTGAAAATTAAGAATATAATGAATGATCATTGTAATTTTATCCAGAGCATAATTTTCTGGCAGAAAGCCCCAGAATTAATTCAAATACCCCTTCAATGTCCCAACAACTGCTCCAGTAATGTGTATGAACGTAATGTCCATAAGTCATTTGCCATCCGAGAATGCTGCCTTAGTATGTTAGCTGTTCCTGTGAAAACAATACCGACATGTTGCAGTGAATTCCGTCCAATGTTTAAGAGGTTTGTTAAAAATACACATGGACTTTTTGTCGCGCCCGCTTGCGGACAGCGTGATATAGTCGGCACATTGGCGTACATATGTACGTGCGTCTGGGTTAAAGTTTTTGGTTAATTTTTTTTTGTTTACTTTCAAAGCCTCGGCGGCGGCCCGCGGCCATCTAGTCTCATAATATGACGCATGGGATTTTGTACCCAAGAACATGTGCCATATCTCATGAAAATTGTATACAAAATTTACAATATTTTCAATAAATTACGTCGAAAGTTGACAATCTTTTGTCATTTGAAAATTTTGTCATCTTTTTGCATCATTTACTAAAGATATCAGTTTCTGTAAATATATTTCATGAAATATCACATATGTTCTTGGGTACAAAATCACATGGCATGTCTCATATGATTTTCCTCTTATATTGAACTTGCAATTTCTATGTGACATCAGGTTAGGATAAGATAATGAATGACACAGGTAATGGCTAACTGGAGTCGCCCGACAACTTTCCCTTTGCCTAACATGCCTGGGTGGGAAAAGCTCAGCTCTGAATGTCAGCCAGTTTGTGCGTTTCCTCCACAATACTGTGCCATATGTCTCGACAACCAGTCATTTAGCAATGGTTTTAGCAGAATAGGTTTGGTGAGGTACATGATAATTCAAGAAGAACGACAAAAAAATTCACAGACTGCTCCTGGTAGTCATTACCTGTTTTAATAGCATTCCTTACTCTTATAACAAAACCTTCACCTCACATTCACTTGGCAATTATCGCTTCAATAGACAAGACTACTTTCTGTTGCTGCTAGATTTGGTCCTGTGCGCCATTAAATGTACAAATGTGTGCAAAAGTCCATGTATTTTCTGTGAACACCTCTCGTAGATACCAATCATGAACACAAGACCTGTGCTAGCAATTTTAACCCTTACTACGCTGAATTAAATGTTGTCGTCTGCTGGAAATGTTTTATTTTCAATATTTCTCGACAAAAACCTGGTTTTGACAGCACATGAGAATCGTCTTCCAGCCAGTGGAGACGATTCTCATGTGCTGTCAAAACCAGGTTTTTGTTAAGAATTAAAGCAAAAATGAAAAACAGCAGACGGCAATTTCCGTCAACAGCATAGGAAGGGTTAAACAACTATTTATGACATATTTATGTAGTATTTATTTCAATGTGTATAACATTTTATGGAATATAACATTATTCAACCACACACATGTATTTATTGATTGATTGATTGCCCGTTTCCCAAGCTGTAGAATGTATCCACTATGAGATACGCCATATGATTTTGTACCTCAGAACATGAGATTTTTCATGAAATCTGTTGACAGAAACTGTGATATTTCCTGTAAATGACGTCGAAGTATGACAAGTTTTCTATAGCAAATGCGGAATTCTGCATTCGGCATGAAAATTCTGTCAACTTTCATTGTCATTTACGGAAAATATCGTAAATTTTGTAAATAATTTTCACGAGATATTACACATGCTCTTAGGTACAAAATCACATGGAGTGTATCACATGGAGTGTACCATATGTTACGCTTTATAACATCCTAATCTGATGCCAGGTTCTAACCACACCTCCCATCCTGTGAAAGTAATAGGATTAGTGTTAATCCTACTACTTTGATAATGTGTAACCAGATAAGTCTGTAGCCTATTTCATCAACATTGCAAAGTATACTTTACTAGCAAAGTATACTTTGAGGGAGTAATCATTTATTTTTCCTGAAATGCATTATTTCATATAGAACTAACAAATGCATGTATTTCATGATTAAAAGTGTGCAGAATTATTATACTGAATTGATTACATTATCACAGCCATTAAATGGCTGTGATAATGTAATAAATTCAGTATAATAAAAATTAATAAATTAAAAAAAAAATTGAAAATTTCTCCCTCAAAGTATACTTTGCTACTAAAGTATACTTTGCAATGTTGATGAAATAGGCTACAGATTAAGCTCTCGTGTACAAGAAAGCCATAAACGTACCCGAGGGTCAAAGCAGGGATATCGGGATTACAGTAAGGATGATCCCCATTGTTAAATTGCTTCCAACCAACCGCCCACGCATTTTGACAAAACCAGGCTCATTCCATTCCCAGCCAGTGTAATTATGGCCTGGATTTAAGTGACGATCTGACGATTTAATTTGATTTATTGGTTGTTAACGGCCAACAGCTAATGTCATTTAAGGCCGGGCCAACGGGTTCGATGCTGCATTTAACCTGCTGCATTGGGAGGAAGATCCCAGAATCAGTACGGAATATTTACATCGAAAAAATATATTCGGCCCTGAAATTAGAATAACCTGATTTGGTGCCACACCAAATTCACTTGGGGGCCCCTTCCCCTAAAAGTAATAGGATTAGGAAATTGTATTACTCATATTAAGGGCATAACCAGATTCAACTCTCGCTGACAAGAATGCCACAGACGTACCAGAGGGCTAAACCAGTAGCCTATTTATCAACATGGCAAAATATACTTTTCTAGCAAAGTATACTTTGAGGGAGAAATTTTCAATTTTAGAATAAATTTATTAATATTTATTATACTGAATTTATTACATTATCACAGCCATTTTGGCTGTGATAATATAATAAATTCAGTATAATAATTCTGCATACTTTTAATCATCAAATATGCAGTCGTTAGTTCTATATGAAATAATGCATTTCAGGAAAAATAAATGATTACTCCCTCAAAGTATACTTTGCAATGTTGGTGAAATAGGCTACAGGTCTCCGGTAAGTCGATCGTTAAATTACCCATCGCATGCTCCCAACCAACCACCGCAGACCATCTGACGAAACTGGATTTTGATTAAAAATCTCTGGCAGGGTTGAGACAAGAGGTGTATATATTGTATATATATATATACGACTGGGATTCCACGGTCTCGATCTCAATCTTGCCATGGATTATTTTTCTTCCATTGTCTGACATGCTGTCAAATCTGATAACAACACTTGGTGGACAGCCATCAATGTGAGGAAGCTATTTGAATGAATTTTGGTAATGTATATATTGTCAGGTCATCCGAAGCGAATTTGTGCACTATTTTTTGCTAAAAATATAATTAATGGTAATGAAAGTTATTTTTGTGGTGCAATTTCGGCCATTATTAACAATAACTTAACACAATTTACAAGGTCGCTGGACATCTGGGTAGGATTGCAAGTATAGATGGGCCACAAAATGTATACAAAAGATGTTTCAGGTAAGGGTTTCATGTTTATTTTTAATGCAAATGTTGTGGACAGGCATATGTACACCTCGACATAACAATAGGGTAACATGTTCGGACAATCAGTGCATGCATGGTTTAAGAACCAAAACTTTTTTTCCGCTGATGCCTCAACATTTGACACAATGATACAGAATATAATGGAATATCTCTAAACCAGACACCCTGGGTGTCCGGTTTAGAGATGTTCCACTGTATTTCAGACATATGACTACCAATCCATGTTTGTGTGCTCTGATAGCATGAACATGCATTGACATCGGAGTTCAGGACAATGAAACCGATCTGTAGCCTATTTCACCAACATTGCAAAGTATACTTATCTAGCAAAGTATACTTCGAGGGATAAATTTTCAATTTAAGGATAACTTTATTAATGTTTATTATACTGAATGTATTACATTATCACAGCATTTTGGCTGTGATAATGTACGGTAATGAATTCAGTATAATAATTCTGAATACTTTTAATCATCAAATATATGCAGACATTAGTTCTATATGAAATAATGCATTTCAGGAAAAATAAATGATTACTCCCTCAAAGTATACTTTGCTAGATAAGTATAATTTGCAATTTTGATTGGCTATTGATCACAATTAAGAACATGGCGGTTCTACTGTATATCAATGGAAGGAAGGCAGTTCAATTCACACACAGGCATTGCAATCTCAGACAATCAGAGCTCAGGGAAACAAAATCTACAAAAACAACTTCTTAACAATTTAGTGTATGAAGCTATAGTATTCACATATACAGGAGCCAAGTTTTCTCCAAATATAACACAAGCATGCCAGTTTGTTATACATTCCATTTAGCTGCGTCAGCATACTGCACCTTTCATAATTCCCATCAACATCAGAAATGTGACACCATGCTTGTAAATGTGAACTGCATTCTGGGCAGGCTATACTGCGAATGTCTGGCACTCCAGCAGGCTGTATCATTGTTTCTGACACGATGTGGAGCCCACCGCTGGCTGACAAGCAGTCCAGTGTTCACCCGGCCTGTGAGGCCACACAGGCCCGTACAGTCGTCTGCCAGCAATTTCGGGGTGGCATCCATTTCCTGGGTCATATTCGATTCTTCATTTTCTTCAGTAACTGTGCCGTTGTAGCTTCTACTGCTGCCTTACGTTTCCTCTGTAAAAATAAAACCGGTGACTTTAGATACACACAGTTATAAAACTGATTGGCAAATTTAACTCTTTGCATGCTGGGAAACTTGTGGGTTATAAAAAGTTCACAAATTGCAGACGAAAATTCATCCTCTGGACTCGATTCTAATGAAATTCCAAGACATATTTATGGAGAGAATTAAAAAAAATACTCCAAACTTGTTGG
The DNA here is from genome assembly GCA_029237695.1 of Conchocele bisecta. Lineage (NCBI taxonomy): Eukaryota > Metazoa > Mollusca > Bivalvia > Lucinida > Thyasiridae > Conchocele > Conchocele bisecta. The sequence continues at coordinate 39,357,736 of CM055268.1, forward strand.
CTGATATTTTCTCTGCTAGCAAGAGTTAAAAATGCACAGCTCTATGAATGAACCAAAGCACTTATATAAATGACATGAAGCACCTGCAATCAATGTAGACCAAGGTCAGTCTGTGCATCTGCAAATCTTGGCCACTGACTATAATATAAAACATCTAAGCACATAATCAGTAGCTGATTTCATCAAAATTGCAAAGTATACTTATCTAGCAAAGTATACTTTGAGGGAGTAATCATTAACAAATGCATATATTTGATGATTAAAAGTATGCAGAATTATTATACTGAATTTATAACATTATCACAGCCAAAATGGCTGTGATAATGTAATAAATTCAGTATAATCAAAATTAATAAATTTATCCTTAAATTGAAAATTTCTCCCTCAAAGTATACTTTGCTAGATAAGTATACTTTGCCATGTTGATGAAATAGGCTACTGTTCTCATATTGGAAAAGCGTGATTTGTCGTGGCTAAGATATGCTTGGCCAACCAAACTGGCGAATTTTGAATACAATTTTTTAAGTCTACTCTGTTCACCATTTAATTGATGAAAGTAATTACCAATTTGATTGCATCAGGTTTCTGATCACTGTTTCTGCAACTGTCAAAAACTGTTCAATACATATTCATTCTCATCCCTTAAATGACCTTGGCTGTTGATAGGCCATTAAACACCAATAAATCAAATCCTCCCTGTGTGTGTGCACTGAACCATGGCCGTACTCACGTTTGGAGTGTTTGATGCACTTCCCATGCCGCCAACGACGTCTATCGACTCGGACATCTTGTTATCTCCCTTGGACGGGGAGTCGTCGTCGTCGTCGACGCCCACTGCCAGACTGCCGATGTCCACCAGGGGGTCAGGCATCTCAGGTAGGGGAACCTCTGGCGTCTAGCAAATACAACACGGCCCACGATTAGAATTGTAGCTATGACTGGAGAAATGTGGCTTATGGGTCTTGCAACCAGTGTAGATCCATACACCCTTGAACATGTCCCATTAATCAGAAAAGGGATACTTGTGGCTGTGACTGGAATAATGGGGCATATGGGTTTTGTGACCTGTGTAGATCCAGATCAGACTGTGCGGATGAGAATCTGCACTGATCGCCATTCCATCACTGAAACATCGTCATAACAACGATCTATATTGCTTGTTAGAAGCATGATAGGTGTTTCATTGATGGAGTAGCGACCAGTGCAGATCCTGATCTACATCTCAGTCTCAACCAATCAAACTTCCTGAGTTCGAGCATAATACCAGCACACCTGGGGCCAGTTTCACTAAACTTTGTAAAACTAAGAAGTTGTAGGTGCAAACTTGGAATTTAGACATTTGCACAGACAACAATATAGGAATGAATGGCCTTATTGTGGAATTTATCGGGGTATAAACTTGGAAAAGTCGCGGGAATACTGGACGAAGGCCGGAAGGCCTCGTCCAGTATTCCCGCGACTTTTCCAAGTTTATATCCCCGATAAATTCCACAAAAATGCCATTCATTCCTTATAATTCCAGCATTTGAAATAAATTAATCAAGAAAATGTGTTTATTTTCCGTTTTCTTAAGAATTATTTTAACTGCGCCTCACGGTTACGGAAAGTAGTTCGGCGTGGGAGTTTACTGGGATATAAATTTTGGACAGAGACTTGGTACGGGCCAATCAAATGTTAGGGAATTGTGTAAATATGTTTGTGCTGGAATTATAACTGTGTAATGTACATGTAGGTAAACAATAGTGGCATTAACCCTTAGACCGCTATCTTAATTTTATTGTCGTCTGCTGTTTATTTTCTATTTTCCATTTTTATCATCAAAAACATGCTTTGAAAGCAGTTTAGAATCATTTACAACATGGGTTGACAGCACAAATGGCCCCCTGCTCGAAATGCATTATAACAATGTTCCCAAGACATCGCTACCTTGCCGGGGTTGAGGACTTCGTACTGATGCCGCAGGGTTTCCAGCTCGTAGTCACATGTGGCGAGACCTATCTTTAACTCGTACAGCAACACAATGTCCTGCCGCAACTCGTTGAAGTGTGTGCAAATCTCGTCCGTAGGCATCGGGTTGTACTCTGTAAATAAGTAGTAAAGTTTGTTTATTATATTGTCACCCTATTGAAAGGGTCAGTCGTATTTGATGTATGAGACACTATCGAACAAGCAGTATTTCCCAGTTCCTATCCTTTATGCCCAACACCAGGCAGGAAGTCAATTAGTACCATTAAATTTAATAACAAGCTGATGGCTCACCAATTGTGGTTTTACATCAGTTCAACAGCAAGGTCAACTAAATTGTCAGTAAGCGAGGCTTACGGAATACCCCCCGTGATGGACGGACAACCTGACTCCAGTATACCCCCCACCCCCACAACTCGTTGCAGGGCATATAAAAACAGATGTGACCGATCAAGCATCATATCAGCAGCACATAAAATCATATCAGCAGCACATAAAATCATGTGATGTGCTACTGATGAGAAGATTGATCTGTCCCAAAATGCTTTGCGAATAATTGGCGCGAAAATATAAAACATCTATCTTGTTGTGACAGGATAGAAAAACTATATTTATGTACTGATATCAGTGGAAATAGAAACAACCTAGCAGTCCTAGTATCGTCATATATCTAGCATCATGATGAAAACATTTGTATTGTTGTATTATTTTTTATTAAAATATTGTCATGCCCCTTTCAGGATGATTTTCATCATCAAGCGACTCGTACCCTCCATCATCCATCAAACATATTGTTCTATATTGCTCAAATGTGTACAGACTAACTCTGGCTAAAAGTGAATGGACCTGGTTAGGTATGGAAGGTTTTCAAGCCAATTCCCGCCTTTAACCCATTTCATGCTCACGATACGCCATTTTGGGGAAAATCATAAACATTTTCTTTATAGGTACATGCCCACTCAGCAGGCACAAAATGTTCTTTATAGGAATTAATTTATTGTATAATTGTGTCACAATTCCACCAGTTCTAAAAAGTATGAGTGCCCGCTCTACAGTGAGTGAGTGAGTGAATAGGGTTTAACGTCCGCTTTTCTGACATAGAGGTACAAGCCTCAGGGAGTCTACACGCAGACGGGTCAACGGGGTCGAGTCCCATATCCACCTGTCCAAGGGGGGTAAATCCCAACTTCAGAACTCAATATTTACAATCAAAATATATATTCAGTCCTGAAATTAGAACAACCTGATCTGGTGCCAGGCCCTCGCCACACCAGCATCATTTATCCCATCCCCTAAAAGTAATAGGATTAGCGCTAATCTTACTTTTATATATGGGGCATAACCCGACTCAACTCTCACATACAAGAAAGCCAAAAATGTACATGAGGGCCAAATCCGGTATAGTGGGTTCCGGAAAGTATGAACCCAATCGTTAAGCCAGTTTAGTCGCCTTTTACGACAAGCAATGGCTACTGCAGCACTATTCTCAGGATCAGTTGATCCCGCCCCGGTGCCTGCATGGGGCACGCCCGCTCTACAGATATAATCATTTAGTAATATTTATTTTACTGATAGTGACTCGCGGTATAATGTACATGTTGTGCCTACTGAGTGGGCATGTACCTTTAAATGTGCTTAAAAGTTGTTGTCGCAACAAATAACAAAAATAAAAATAAAATATTTAAAAAATTCATACCTGTAAAGGCATATTCCACTGTAATATGAAAAAATTCAACTGTAAAGGCATATTCCACGTGTAATGTGTTAACTGTAATGTGTTAACTGTAATGTGTTAACTGTAATGTGTTAACTGTAATGTGTTAACTGTAATGTGTTAACTGTAATGTATTAACTGTAATGTTTAAACTGTTAATTGTTTAACTGTAATGTGTTTAACTGTAATGTGTTAACTTAATAATGTGTTTATCTGTAATGTTTAACTGTAATGTGTTTAACTGTAATGTGTTAACTGAATTAATTGTAATGTGTTAACTGTAATGTGTTAACTGTAATGTGTTAACTGTAATGTATTAACTGTAATGTGTTAACTGTAAGCCAAATATAGTATTCCGTACCTATACCCAACTCCTCCAGCACCTGCTCCACTGCCTTGGTTTTCTTCTGGCCCACATTGGCTGGTAGCTTCATCTGAAGGTACCGTAATAACCCTGAATATTCAGACACAATTTGTTCTGCGAAACACACGTTAATATATAAGGTTTCTCACAACAAGGAATGCCCAAATATCTACGGTTAGTACTTGTTTATCACAATAACAATGTATTTGGATACAATTTGTTTTGGGAAACCCCTATTTTATAGGGGTTTCCCCAAAACAAATGGTGTCCAAATATTGAGGGTTATTACGATATACGATACAATGTATCACCAACGTTTGCAGTAGTCATGTACTTCATTGTATATACAGTAGAACTTCTGACAAGAAAACTCATAAAATGTGTGTATTAAAAGTTTAATGGGTTCATTGTCATTAACTCTATAATAGCATATACCTTGCGATGGAATGTACATATGTTTGAAGTACAGCGAAACCTCCGCGACCATGTTTTATATTCTCATGTCTAAAATAAAGAGGTTCAATTAATGCCTGATGCCCATGAATGTGCTGAATCATTATTATGGACGATAAGTAAGTAGATAATTGTGTGTTCTAGCCATTTTAAAAATTAAAATAGCTTTGTCTATATATTATTACTTAACCCTTAGACCGCTACTCTCAACAATTGTCATCTGCTGTTGCTTTTATATCTTGCCTTATTTCTCAATAAAAACATGGTTTGACATGACAGCACTTCAGAATCATTTCTAAAGTGCTGTCAAAGCATGTTGTAAATTATTCTAAAGTGTTGACAAAGCATATTTTTTATGATAAAAATGGAAAATAAACCGATGACAAAAAAAATAAGATAGTGGTATAAGGGTTAATATGTCCATCCTGTTATGCTAATATGTGTCAATTTTCTATGCCAATGAGACTGTACATGCATTAACCTAATACAATCAATTACATGGTTTTATGATTATGTGGTGAAATGGAAATATAAGCATACATAGTGAATATATTTACCCTTTGGTTGCGGACATGTACACCAGCTTGTTTGAAGTCTGGGAATTTTATTCCAGTCGTTTCTGGGGTGGCCTAGAAATACATACAGTACTAGTGAAATGCAGTGACAACATGCAATGACATGCCAATAGACATATGTTCATAGACCAAACACAATGTTGTATTTCCTAGACAAGAAATAAAGTACAATAAATGTGACAAGTAAGTAAATAAAGACACCATAGCTAAGACATCACCATATGGAACATCCACTACACAGGCCCAGACTGAGATAAGACCTTGTTATATACATACTTTCGTATCCCATTGAAACACAATGGAACGCAAGTCATCAATAATTCCAGCACAAAATTATTTACACAATTCCCTAACATTTGATTGTCTCGTAGCAAGTCTTTGTCCAAAATTTATATCCCAGTAAACTCCCACGCCGAACTACTTTCCATAACCGTGAGGCGCAGTTAAAATAATTCTTAAGAAAACAGAAAATAAACACATTTTCTTGATGAATTTATTTCAAAATGCTGGAATTATAAGGAATGAATGGCCTTTTTGTGGAATTTATCGGGGATATAAACTTGGAAAAGTCGCGGGAATACTGGACGAGGCCTTCCGGCCTTCGTCCAGTATTCCCGCGACTTTTCCAAGTTTATACCCCAATAAATTCCACAAAAAGGCCATTCATTCCTATAACATTTTCTATATTGGCATCTCATGAGTTCATGTTGGTCAGTGTTTCACCTTGTACAATATTTGCTTCTAAATCACCACTAATTTGCTAACTTTATTTGTATTTTGTATATTTTTCGAGGCACATATAAATTGTGAGTGATTTACTTACCGGTACGTAATAAAACGTTTATTTGATTTTTATGTGGATATACAGTGAAACCCGATTAATCCGACATGCTTCGGGACCAGGCCGATATGTCGGATTAACCAGTGTGTTGGATTGACCAGTTTTCGTGTTTAAATGTAAATAAATAACAAATTGACCTGCAAACGTGATCTACGTTTATTTACATGCATTGTACACAAATAGTATATTCTAATGCATCGAAAATAGAAAGCACTCATCTGATTGGTCAATTGTAATCACAGCCTATAAAATATGAAAAATCACAGCCTATAAAACCTCCGTTTTACCAGTCTGTTTTACAACTTGACAGATTTATGTAACCCTACGCGTTTTTGTAAACAATGGAAAATATTTCCAAATTAATTTCGGTACATTTTCAGTTATCCATTATGCCATATTGACCTGTACAACCCAAAGCGGAAAAGAGAATCTACCAACGACTGACAAACGTGACTTCAGTGTGGTGGCCCTTCAACAAATTCCCAAAAATATTACACCACCCGCCCAAAATACAGAAGAATTTAGCAAATGCAAACTCAATATGCCAGTACCAGCCTATAACTTTACGAATTCCAATGTGCACATACATGACTATACACAATAAACTGTATTGCAGATGGGTAATCACCTGAATTAGGCGTAAATCCAGGGAAATCCTAGGCCTGTTGACGACACAAGTTGTTGACATTTCCTTTGTAAAAATCACACGAACCCAATGCAGAAATGTTGGCATTTCTTTAAATGAATAAAAGCAAATAACTGTTTCAACTACACATATAAAAGCAATACAATTGTTAAAATAACATTACAGTTGAATAAATGTATAGATGTTAATCTCTATTTGAAATGGGAATATTCTTCGGCGGAGTTACATTTCTTCAAATTCATTTGGTGTGAGGCGGTTATCGATGACGACAACAACCTGCTGATGTAATGAAAAATATCACTGTTCGTGATATGCTACAACTTTGCAAAAAGCGGGGAGCACACTAGGTGCATTAGAATGGGGATAACCATGCTTTGTTTTTCGATTTGGAGTGGTATGTGTGAGGTTTTATGGTCGACCATAAAACCTCCCACATACCGCTTCAAATCGAAAAACAAAGCATGGTTATCCCCTAAGTATGGAAACACTCATACGAGAACCAGACACGAATCGCATTATCTTGGAATCTCATAATGCTCCCTATAAATTCCCCTTTTCTTCAATATGTTTGAAACAGAAGAACGGTCCTTTTGTGTTGGACTAGGGCAAGATTCTGAATCTTTAATCAATTGCAGCTTCTCTTCCAAATTCAGCTCATTTCCTGTCCGTTTTGGCGATGGCGTGCCCGTCTCAGATGATAAAATCCGTTTTTTTTTAGAAGTTGAAAACGTATCCATTGTTTTTAATATCGCACTCGCTACATTTATTGACAAACAATGAAATAGTTTTACTTTCCTGCCACAACTTACTTTTATTTTCTACTCACCTTAAGGATTATCATTATCGGGTTATACATAATCATTCATTGTTCGCAATTATGGATTAACGACAAAACATAGGTTCCCGCTGTGAGCGTTATCGGCTTTTCACAAACGGCAATCAAGCGCGGTGATGACGCATGTCGAAATACACAGGTGTGTTTATATAGTAAAGGTGTTGCCGGGATCAGGAAACCATGTCCGATTACACAATGACCAGGTGTCCGAATACATTAACAAATTAACACAGGGCCGAATGGGCATTTGCCGGGACTATTTAATTGTGTCCGATTCCGCAGTGTGTCGGAATACTCAGGTGTCGGATAAAGCAGTTTTCACTGTATGCCGCTCGTATCGCACGCTATAGAACTCGAGCATATATCCACATACAAATCAAATAACCTATAATTACAATGTGTGCCACCAATGTAGCCCCAGATCAACCTGTGCATCCTGGCAGTCTGGTTTAGGGCCTTCACTAATTACCATTCAGTCACTGCTATAGCATTGTTATCCACAAAACGATTAGACCCTAATCCAACAATGCCACTATTGTGCAAGCAGATGTGGGCATGTGCTTAACAATCTTTCGGAGCATGTTCTCCAAATTCTTACACAAAATAAGGCAAGTTGATTGGCTCTGGCTAAGTACACCTAAAAGGATCTAAAAGTCGCATTATTTTCTATCCAACATCCCACACCCACCCCTGGCATCTCCTTGATATTTTTCTGCTGGTGTAACAACTTCTTGTTGGCCTTCTTCTTATCAGCCTTGCGACTGTCAATATTGCTGTCGGCGGCCGTGATCAGCTTCTGTAGGTCCTGTGTCTTCTTTTCCCGCTCTTTTTTGCGCAGCTCGATCTTCTTCAGCTCCGCGATCAGCTGCTCCTCCTCCTCCACCTGGGTGACGGAGACAACATGGAGCATGTGCATGTAGTTATGAGGGGTGATCATAAAGTTTTCCAGATGACAAAATATAACCATCAGGGCCCGGTTGCTCAAAATCTCTGTTAGCTTAACAGATTGTTAAATCCTTAACTCTGAGCAACCGGGCCCAGTTGGCAGAGGCCTGCATGTCATGTTGACTGAATCACTGGATTGTATTGATGGTCTCAATGTATATTGATAGTCCCAGGGTATATGTATGTCGTTATATATAGAGATTTAAGCTACTTTAAAAGCTTAAAGCAAATTTTGTCAATAAAAACTTTATTTCACAGTACAGTATTCTGCCGATTATAGGTCACAAGAGTGCATAAGACGCACCCCTATTTTCAGTCCAAAATCTGGGGGAAAATGTCTACATGAGATTATAAGACGCACCCAATTTTCATAAGAAAATTAAAAAAAAAACTAAAAAAAAAAATTGCCAAGTTGTTATTTATTACCCCGCACTGTTTTTTTTTATTCGTACATTGGACGTTTTTGTCTGTATTTTCCTTATCATAGTTTGCTATGTCCGTAATTTGCCGACTCTATGTCCGTGATTACCCGGTCCGTATTTCACCGTTTTCTAGTATCTTCAATTACACTGTGAACTCGGTAGTACACGCTTCACTATAACACGTGCTTGGTTAGTACACGGTTGTGCATTGGTTCCCGATTTTTTTGCCTATTTGTATATCAAAATCGTGTTAAATGTGTAACAGACTATTGTCATAAATCGTGTTATATTTACGATCATATTGCTGCCGAAAGTGGTATTATATTGTTAATTATTGATTGCGGTATGTATTATCTCTTTTCAACACCATTTACGGAGAAACTATTTTCGAAGGGCGACAGATCTGCGTATAATCCAGTGTTTTTTTAACCCGTTCCTTTCGGAATACACATTTACGGATATGAAATTTATTAAATATTTAATTTTTATTTTTGTTATTTCTCACTGAAAGTATATGTTGTGAATATGTTTGAACCGTCTCGACAAAACGGTTTAAATGGTGGTCGCGGCATATACTTCTGAGTGAATAGAAGGAAAATATTTAGGATTTTCCGCAAACATAAGCGTATCCTCAGCATGAAATGGGTTACTGATTGCCCCCATGATCAAAAGGCGTGTTGACCAATCAGTGCAATTTCAAAACATAGCCTAAAGGTCACACAGTTTACAGCCTCGTGCTGAATGATGACATAAGATAAACGCGTTAGTTGACACGGATGGGTGTTATCGATTTTTTTTCCACAAAGCAACACACAACTTTCGCCTACAGTATGTAATATTTCAAAATCAGTTGTATCTTCCGTAAATGACGCTGAAAGCAGCCTATAGCTATGACGAATTTGCATTGTCCGCTGACGTAATTATAATGTTTTTAATTAGAGATTGGCGAACATTGTAAACCATGTGCAGACTACGCGAATCCGCCGCCTGGTCTGGCCGCTAATGCAATAAGCCGGGATTTGTCAGAGATAGAGACCCAATTCACATAAACACGTTTGCCGCGTAATAGACTGGTTATCAGTAGTATTGTTTCACTGGGACGCATCAGACAGGGTACCAGTTTAGTGACGAATACGAAACTGACATCAGCAACCGCGTGTATTGATATTTGATATGGCTTTGTGTTGTAAATCTTGACACGCGGTGTTTGATGTCGGCCAGCTGACTTAGGCTTGCCACTTTCATCAGCATCGTGTAAACACACAGTTTCAAAACTAATGATGGAGTTTTATAACTTGCGTGGAATTGCATTATGCATATTGGGATTTACCGTTATTGGCGTCTGGCAATATTTTTCACGGCAAAATGACACCGACCGATATGGGCCAGGTAAATGTTTTCAAAAGATAATTAAAATTATAGAGGCCAGATTGTGATTCGGCAGAGAAAATGTTGACTGAATGTGACACAGCGTCGAAACCACAGGCATTCGGCGTGTTTCGGCTTTCGTCGGTATAACTCTATATATATATATGCAGTTATACCGATGAAATCTGAAACACGCCGAATGCCTGTGGTCGAAACGAGTAAGGCGCGAACTGTTCAGAATACGAATCTGAGGATACTTTTCCAATTTCAAGCGGATATTACCGCAAAGACTGGCAACAACAACAAATATCGAAACAACTTTATTTTATGAATTTTTTGTCACTTTTATCGATATTTCGGGGTGGAAAAAAATGCTCTTCATCCAAACGTGTGAATAAGACGCAGGGGCTTTGTGGGATGAAAATCTGGGTAAAAAAATTGCGACTTATAATCGGCAGAATACGGTAATCTGTAGCCTATTTCACCAACATTGCAAAGTATACTTATCTAGAAAAGTATACTTTGAGGGAGAAATTTTCAATTTAAGAATAAATTTATTAATTTTTATTATACTGAAGTTATTACATTATCACAGCCATTTTGGTTTTGGTTGTGATAATGTAATAAATTCAGTATAATAATTCTGCATACTTTTAATCATCAAATATATGCAGTCGTTAGTTCTATATGAAATAATGCATTTCAGGAAAAATAAATGATTACTCCCTCAAAGTATACTTTGCTAGATAAGTACATTTTGCAATTTTGATGAAATCGGCTACTGACCTTCACCTGTAGGCCATATGAATGAACTACAGAATGAAAGCATAGATGATGAAAATAAACCTATTGAGTTTCAAGTCAATGCGACTTACGGTTGCAGAGATACAAAATATTTAAAAACTTTAAGACTTATTTTGTAATAACTTTAACACAACACAGATTTCAAAGCAAGGTGACCTTGGGTATGTGGCCACATGGGTGTGTAACACACCCATGTGGCCACATACCCAAGGTCACCTTGCTTTGAAATCTGTGTTATGTTGAACAAGAAACGAGGCAAAGCCACGAAGGCCAGGTTTTTTCCAAGCATGGACACTTGGATAACAGAATTATACCCACTTTTTGTAGACTAGATGGCCGTGGCCTGCATGTCGCGCTTTGGGGCGAGGCATGGACACTAAAAAAATAGATATAGTAGATGGAAAAACTTTAACGAAAAAACTTTAACCGGACACACAGACGGACGGACGTATGCCAAAATGCGGACGATATCGCGCTTTCCGCAAGCGGGTGCGACAATGATGATAAACACCCATGTGAAGTATCAAGGTAATGGGTGAAGCAGTTGCAGAGATATAGTACACAAAAAAACTTTAACAAATAAATTCAAAGTAATTTGACCTTGACATTGCGCACAGGGGCCGCACGGTTGGGGGTTAGAATGAAAATATGGACGATGATAAACACCCATGTGAAGTTTCAAGGTAATGGGCGAAGCAGTTGCAGAGATATAGTATAACAAAAAAGTTTTAACCAAAAAATTTAACCAGACATACGTTAAAAAGTTAACGTTGAAAATGGCTAAGTCAATTACGTAGAAATAATAGGTGAAGGTAAAAAAATGGTCACATGTTGGATAGTTGTATGTGGTAGGCACCCCTTGGTTATGAAGCTGTGAAAGTTTGGTGGTCCTAGATGGTACAGTACCAAAGAAATGGACTTAAACACGAAAACTTAACATTGAAAACGCGAAAACTTAACATTGAAAATGGCTAAGTCGACTGCACGGAAAAAATGGATGAAGTTAAAAAAAAACTAACATGGTGGATAGTGATATGTGGTGGGCACCCCTTGATTATGAAGCTGTGAAAGTTTGGTGGTCCTAGGTGGTACAGTAACAAAGAAATGGACTCAAACACGAAAACTTAACATTGATTGTGGACGCCGCCCTCCCGCCCGCCCGCCGCCCGCCCGGCTTTCGCCAATCCAATAGCCTGGATTTTTTTCTCAAAAAACCTGGCTAATAAAACTATGAATGATGACAAAGAAGCATATACAAGCCAATACAACTTAGATACAATGTATTTAACTTTTCGAACGGACGAATGATAGACATATAACCTATGCGGATGACACGTTCTTATGATGATTGTAACCCTTTGAATGTGGGAAACAAGTATATGTATTGCAAGTGTTAAATACCTGTTCTTGTGTTCTGCTGAATAATTTCATGAGTTGAGTCTTCCGTTTCCGCTCATGTTCCGCATCAAAGGCTCGAACCTTCAGCTCGGTTCCCTGTGGTGCCCTCACCTGGAGTGTGAACACATATTCTCTATGGGCCATTACGGACATATTACGGTACGTCTGTTAGCAGGGTGTGGGATCACATGGTTTCCGAACCCGATTTTCCGACATGACATCATTTTTAAGGTAGATTTTCTTTAAAATCTTCCTAACAAATGGACGGATTTTGACGATTTTACGACTAAAATTTCACATTAACAATGTTTTCTTGTAAACAATTATTGGATTTCCGTTTATTGAGCATAGGCTGCATATGCAGCCTATGCTCAATAAATGTAAATCCATCAATTGAGATTTCCAGACGATCCTAAAGTTGCACTTACGAACATTTTAGTCGAACAAAGTTTAGTGAAACGGCCCCCAGATCGTTTAAAGTATAATTTATTGCATATGTAATTACAGGATGTCTACCATGTAGTTCCATGTAAGAACATAATCGTCGCTAAATTTATAGTCATGGATTGGCAAACCTCAAAGTATTGTATTAGACCTGTTCCAGTGTTAAGTCACTGAATGTTATTTAGAATAACAATTACAATAACAAAGTACCGTTTATTTCTTACATTCACATTTACATTTACATTTAGGGTAACCGATTCTTCGTCAAAGCGACAGAATTATGAGATTAAAGCCGCCTTTCATAAAAATATGTCATTCTATTATAAAGATATTAAAGGAAATCTACTGTAGACACATCTAAAAAACATGACGTCACGCCGTTTGGAAACACATGATCCCACACCCTGTTGGTGTTTGTGAACAGTTTTCTGCCAGTTCAGCATGCGCAGTCTGACCAAGGACAACACAGTTTGACATTTCAGTATTGTGCCTAGAGAGAGCCTGGAGGACATTTTCCACCTAAATTTTGAACAAACAACAGAAATAGACACTAAGAATTTGGTCGCCATCTTGATTTTGTCGAGACTGACCAATCAGGGGGCCGTTTCACTAAACTTCTTACGACTAAAATGTTCGTAAGCGCAAATTTAGAATCGTCTGAAAATTTCAATTGATGGATTTACATTTATTGAGCATAGGCTGCATATGCAGCCTATGCTCAATAAATGTAAATCCAACAATTATTTACAAGAAAAAATTGTGAAATTTACAGACTATCATAATTTTGCACTTACGAACATTTTAGTCGTAGGAAGTTTAGTGAAACGGCCCCCAGATGTTGCGAATCAGGTCCGAGTCAAAAGTGAGAAAGTAAAGGAAGTTTAGATTTATTAGGTTATTTATGGTTTATATGATGCTACTTCAAATAACAAACATTTATTGATCCCCTTTATAATGCTGCAAAGGACAATGACTGCGGCTTACAAGGTCCTTTCTGTCAGGCTCTGGGGCCTGTTTATAGGAATGAATGGCCTTTTTGTGGAATTTATCGGGGAATAAACTTGGAAATGTCGCGGGAATACTGGACGAAGGCCGGAAGGCCGCGTCCAGTATTCCCGCGACTTTTCCAAGTTTATATCCCCAATAAATTCCACAAAAAGGCCATTCATTCCTTATAATTCCAGCATTTGAAATAATTCATCAAGAAAATGTGTTTATTTTCTGTTTTCTTAAGAATTATTTTAACTGCGCCTCACGGTTACGGAAAGTAGTTTGGCGTGGGAATTTACTGGGATATAAATTTTGGACAGAGACTTGCTACGGGCCAAACAAATGTTAGGGAATTGTGAAAATATTTTTGTGCTGGAATTATTCACTAATAAACTTTGTACGACTACATGTAAGAAGTTTGCAATTGAAAAACTAAAATTTACAACAACATTTTCATTAGAAGCAAATTTGGATAAATATTTGGTGAATTAGTTCAGGTTCAATGACTCCTATATATGTAGGTAGTATAAGATAGAATTAGTCGCCTGCATTCATGTGTTAACTAAAATTATAAAAATCTTCGTACAAACATTGTTATCGTACAAGATTGTTATCGTCTTTAATAGTATGAAATAATGCATTTCCGGAAAAATAAATGATTACTCCCTCAAAGTATACTTTGCTAGTAAAGTATACTTTGCAATGTTGGTGAAATGGGCTACAGGCCTCCCTGGACACTACAGTTACCTTAAGCAGTGTGTTACAGATACTGTAATATCTCTCCTTCAGGTCCTCCACACTGCGGTTCGGGTATTTCTCGCAGTTCCAGCGGTCATGCATCACGATGAAGCGCAGGTTGAACCGCTTACACAGGTCAAACAGGTGGTCAGTCTCCTGTCGTGTCCAGCCATCGTCATGGAGATGCTGCTGATATTCAAGGTCCGAGTAGACTGGCACCTCAGGTTGCTGCCCGGAGAAATAACACCAAGGTTAGCCATTTAAGTAGGGATAATAGGGCTATCTGCTTTGTACTTTATTTTCAGCGGGAACATTATTTGGCAGTCGCAATGGCAGTAAACAGGTTACTGAACCAAAATAAAGGGAAGTATGAACAATTGATTGATCAACTCAACGGAAAATGGAAATTTGTTTCTATTTTTTTTGCTCTGCATTTGGTGATGAAAATACATCTAATGCACTCTATAAATATCATGCAATCTGATTGGCTTATGGTCATACATTACAGGTACATGTATATCATTTTTGATGAACGGTCGCAAATTACTTCAATATGTATTCCTACGCCAGTAGTAAAGGAGTGCATTAGCAATAGGTTAACCGCATTGTAATTTTGAAATTTGCGGCGTATATCACAAAATGATAGGTCGGAAAACATGTTTAATGAAAAACAGATTTTCCAACCTATCATTTTCTGATATAAGCCGCAAATTTCAAAATTACAATACAGTTAACCCTATATTGTCCCCTGTAAAATTCCACCGTTCCAAAGAACAACCATAAATGAAAGCTTCATTCTTATATTTGTTTATTTAATGGTGTTGAATGGCCTGTCAATAGCCAAGGTCATTTACGTCAGGTTGACAGGGTCAAATCCCACATTTCACCTGTTGTGATGGGGGAAAATCCCAAAATCAGAACTGAACATTTACAGAAAAAATATATACTGGTATTCAGCCCTGACATTAGAATAACCTAACCTGGTGCCAGATCCTTACCACACCAGAGTCACTTAGCCCCAGTCTCTAAAAGTAATACGATTAGTACTAATCTTACTACTTTTATAATGGGTATAACCGGATTCAAATCTCAAGAAGCAAGAAAACCAAAAATGTACCTGAGGGCCAAACCAGGGATATCAGGATTTCGGTAAGCAAGAACCCCATCGTTGGATTATACACTTATACTAGAAACGATACTGACATGCAATTTTTTTCAGTCACCTGTGCTCCTGACCATCCGCCCACTTATTTTATCATTTAAATTATTTTGCATTGATCTTATATGGTAGTTTAATTAACCCAGCCAACATCATTGACACATGACCAGCATGTTTGACGATTGGAACAGCTATGACATGACATGTGATAGACTGGGGCAGTAGTAACATAACCTGGGTCAAGAACATCATGTGCCAACCTTCTTGCATGCTCATTATAGGAATGAATGGCCTTTTTGTGGAATTTATCGGGGTATAAACTTGGAAATGTCGCGGGAATACTGGACGAAGGCCGGAAGGCCTCGTCCAGTATTCCCGCGACTTTTCCAAGTTTATATCCCCTGTATTCCCGCGACTTTTCCAAGTTTATATCCCCGATAAATTCCACAAAAAATGCCATTCATTTCTTATAATTCCAGCATTTGAAATAAATTTATCAAGAAAATGTGTTTATTTTGACAGACGGCAGCCATTTGTTTACATTGACAGCACTGACAGTGCACCTGAAGAAAGCAGTTTGGCGTGGGAGTTTACTGGGATATAAATTTTGGACAGAGACTTGCTACGGGCCAATCAAATGTTAGGGAATTGTGTAAATATTTTTGTGCTGGAATTATAGATAAATAAAAACACATTTTGTTATGGGCAAAGTTAACAAGGTCTACTATACAGAGGGGAAAAAAACGAGACAAAGATACAGGCGGCTTCACAGAAGTGTCAGTAATTTATCGCATACAAAATATGAGCCAAAGGCCCATGTAAATACAAGGCAATCTTGTTGGAACAGAATGGGTAATCCTGGATGGGTAATCCCATATATAATGTTATTATGGATGTACAGGTTTATCACTATAACAATGTACAATGTATTTGAATACAATTTTCTTTGGGAAACGAGTTTCCCAAAACAAACGGTGTCCAAATATTGAGGATTATTACTGTATACAGAATATGAGTCAAAGGCCCAAGTAAATACATGCCCACCTTATTGAACCTGCCAAACGGGTAGTCTTTGCCCTCGTCTGCCGCCCGCCGCCAGTGATGGAATATGGCGCCGTCCTGCAGGGGCAAGTTCACGGTCAATATGCAACATCATAATGTCGTACATGCATTATAGGTTTGCCGTTTAATATATACTTGTATTAAGTAAATATTTTAGCTTTTCTTATTTTCATTAAAACGTATATGCTGCTTATTTGTATCTTCTTATTCATCATTGAGTGAGTACAATCTTGATGTGTAGGAATAATGTGCGATAAGTCATGTGATACACCTGTTCCTCTATGTCTGTGTGACTGGATGACGAACAACATAGACCCTGATCAGTTTGTTAGATTGTTTTGTTTATTGGTGTTTAACAGGCGATCAATAGCTAAGGTAATTGAAGGCCGGGCCAACAGTTTGATCCCGCATTTAACCTGCTGTATTGGGGGAAAAACCCCAAAATCAGAACGGATTATTTACATGGAGATAAATATATATTCACCCCTGAAATTAGAATAACCTGACCTGGTGCCAGGTCCATACCACACAAAGTCACTTTGCCCCTTCCCTCAAAGTAATACCAGTAGGATTCATCTGATAAGGGAGGCCCTGATCAGACTGTGTGTATGTGCAGGCTGATCTGGGGCTGTGCTGGTTGCACACATTGTAAGGTCCGTTTTCTCCACCTAATTAAACAATTGAATATGTCTAGAAATTTAAAGTAAATGGGTTTAATGTACATATACAGACGGAACCTCAGTAAGTCTGATGTAAAATTAATACTATGAAAATAGTTTTCCTGCCAAGGCGGGGATTGAACCCAAGACCTGCGGTATTGAACTCCAATGATCTATCAACCCATCCCTTAATATGTGGCTGTGACGGGAGAAATGGGGCTTATAGGATTTGCGACCAGTGTATATCCAGATCAGCCTGTGCATCCGCACAGTCTGATCAGGATATGCACTGGCCGCCATTCCATCAATGAAACATCTGTCATGCTTCTAACAAGCAGTACACATCGTTATCAGGCTACATATGTGCTATTTGATCAGGAGCTACACTGGTTATAAATCCCATTTCTCCAGTCACAGCCACATATGTGTAGAATATGTGACCTTTCTGGCAGGGTTTGTGAAGGGCATCCACTTCCAGGGGCGAACACGACTGCTGCCAATCTTCGCCTTCATCTGCTTGTAGCCCTGGTTCGTGTCCGTCGGCATCAATGGTGGCGCATCTCTACACAAGCAGATTTTTGGTTTAACCAGTGATTGAACTCCCCACCCACACACCCCTATTAGATAAATCCAACTGGTCCAACTATACTATATATGTTATACAGTATAAAATATATAGTGGATGTGGAGACAGAGGAGTTCAATCGCCTGTGGTCTCATGCTCCAGATAAGGAATCAGTAATTGAGTATTGTTACTCCATCATTTCTGAAGCAATTGGGTATTTCAAAATTTTAATTGGGTAAAATAAGATCACACTACTGTTTACACATCAACAGACAGCAATTATTGAATAGTTTGCTTCGAAATGAAAACATGTCTTGGCATTTCATTAGAATTCCTTGGAGACAATTGTAATGAAATACCAAGACGTGTTTTCATGGAAAAATAAGAAAAACATGCTTTATTATATACCTACCCATGAAATACATAGTTATACGATGTAAATAAAAGTCATATGTTCTCATCGATGAAATAAACATCTTCCGGTGAAAATACGACTACTTCCGCTATCTATATTCATAACGCGCACCTGCAGTGCCGGACTGCAAATAGGCTGCAAATACATATTAATTACCGTATACAGTCTAAAAAACTTCTAATTTCCATGGAGCGGTATATAATAAATAGAATATTCATATTAATATCCTCTATATATTTGTGGTCCGTTTCTTGTTTTGTGCAGCATGATAAAGGTACCACAACATTTGTATTGCTTTTTCATACTCGTTACTTCTGATTTCAATTGGGTTTTTGGCAATTTTAATTGGGTATTTAAGCAAATACGCAGCTTATCTGGAGCTCTGGGTCTAAACAATATTTTATTTCATAAATAGTCCAAATATTTAATGATACAAATATAAATGTGGCTGTGACTGGAGAAATGGGGCGTATGGGATTTGGGACCAATGTATCTGCTGATCAAATAGTACACTCCTGTAGCAACGATCTACATGTATATTACTTGTTAGAAGTATGACAGGCGTTTTATTATATGATGGAATGGCGAACAGTGCAGATCTGGATTTACACTGGTCACAAAACCCCAGTTCTCCAGTCACAGCTACAAACAGGCCCGTACGCAGGGGGGGTGCGACGGGTGCGTACGCACCCCCCTAAATTTGCCGAGGTCCGCTATTTTTCAAACAGTAATCTCAACAAATCTTGAAATGCATTAATATACAGGTAATTTGCATGAAAATGTCACAAATTACCACAGTTGAAATCCGAATTTAAATGACTTAAAATGCAGGAGAGTGCATTTCAGGCCATCTAGGTTTTAAAAAAATCAGGGGGAGTATGCCCCCGGACCCCCCTAGCATACTCGCTCCACTACGTCGGGCTCGCCTCTGACGCACCCCCCAATAGAAAATCCTGCGTACGGGCCTGACAAATACATATACAAAGTGCAGTCATAAAGTTATTAGACTTTGCGTATATCTAAAGAACCATTTGGTCAAATCGGTTGTGAAATATGTCATTAGAAAGATGGTTCATTTGTGTAAACAGTAACGTATCGGTTCCATGAAGTAAATCACATGATTTTGTTAACTACTCATTAATTCCCAGGTATCTACGTCAGCACGGAGCAGTTTGATGTCGTTTAACATTACGTAATGATTTAATAGCACTGTTTCATATTGGCTTTCTTTTAAACGTTTTCATCTCACATGCGCCATTTAGTTAAATATATTTTTATTGTACTGTAACTTGTTTCATTGTATGTATGTATTTTCATGCTAGGAGCTAATTAATTTTGTTTGGTTATCTGTAGTTTTCATATATTATAATGTTATTCAACAGTTGATGCTATCCGTCTTGTATTAAAACCCCGTACAAATTTCAGCATACATGTATAATAAATAGACCTGTGAAAATATTTTGCCGCGGTATCAGAATGCACAAATCTCAGTTGAAGTCACTATGCAGCCAAACACGGAAATAACCGCAGAACGTTGCTCCGTCCATTGACGCGACGTCATAATTTTTACTTGAAATTTGACACACTACCTGCATCCATGGTACATACGATGTTTGTTTTCAAACGAACGAAGTCGAAACCAACATTTCTTTGGTGGAAAGAGCAATACAGTTAAGAGTCATGTACCCTATACTCCGCAAAACGAGGAAACTCAAACACAGGTATTTCATGAAATGTTGGATTTTTCAACTGCTCCGTAGTGACGTTATTTCATTGTTTTACGTGAAAATGGACTGTCACAAAGTATGTTCTTATTTTCAAATCAATTCAATTTGACGAGATGTAAATGTTATATAAACATGAACAATGTGGCAGGTATATTAAGTGTTTTATCAAGAAAGTCGGAGAACTTTATGACTGCATCTCGTACATTCATGTAAGGAGTGGATATGATTAGAAAACAAGCCTTGTAAAAGCTTATGAGAATTATTCATCTGAGGCAAAAAATTACAATTTTCGAAAAAAAATAAAAAAAAAAAAAAGATTTTATTTTTTTGATTTTTTTTCGAAAATTGTAATTTTTTAAAATAATGAATCAAGAATGAATTAATGTTTTTTATGAGCATAAAAGTCAAGGTGTATGATCACGTGGTACTAACAACAACAAGTACTGAAACTTCCAGAATCCATCTGATTCAAAGTACGTATTCTTTTATATTGTCCTTATTACATAACGGATTTTGATGAAATATGGCGCATCAAACGCGTCTTGTTAAGCTGCATTTGGTAGTCTTTGTATTTTCGCCCAAACTTCTGTCGTTTTTGCGAAGAATCGATTCTTTGCAAAAACGACACAAGTCTGTGCCGAACTCCCTGGACCACCAAATGCAGCTCATGAAGACGCGTTTGCTGCGCCATATTTCATCAAAATCTGTTGCATATTAAGGAAAATATCAAATAATACTTACTTCGGGGTGGGCGACGTTGTTGTTGTTGTAACCATGTGATCATGCACCTTGAAAGTGATTAAAAAGGCAATACCGTGGATGCAGGTAGTGCGTGAAATTTCAAGTGCCTATGCAGATTGCTACATCAACATGATGGGAGGGAAATTATTATGCATAGTTGATTGATTTAAAAAAAAATTATGTCCATAAGGATCTCTACATTGGCTGATTGTTACATCAATATCGTTGCAACGTTATTACACAAGATTGATTCATTGATTGATTGGGATATGTTATGTCCATACAAAGTCATCAGCTGCTGTCAGCTCTATGCAGGTGGGGAAATTATTACAGAACATTGATTGATTGAATTTCTTTATGTCCGTAACGATAATAGTACATTGTATTACAGTAGAATATATACAGAACTTTGGGCGAAAAAGGTAACGAGGCTAGTGTTAAAGTTTGGCGGCCATCAAACTAACTTATGAGGAGATATGTGAAATTTGGACGTACGTCCACAGTTTGACGGAAATGGCCTATATTATTAACAAGAATTCCGCCACGGAAGCGGTCTCGCGCCTGCCGAGGCATTTGACCATAACATGATCATGGGCTAAAGTAAGCAGCACAAAAACCGTCAGAGACGTGTATGTTTAAAATACGAAAAAGGTCAAGGTTGAAGAAACATTTTGACATAAAAAAAATGTGTTTCCACAACCATGTGAAGGTCAAAATGGTCAAGGTCATATTAATGATGGCAGGAGTGTGTTCCAAATGTATCAAGTGTCCAAATATTGAAGCAATCCATCAAGAATATTAATGTTATACAATGATGAAGAAACTTGTACAAACTTTTTGACGCAAACAATGGCCAAGTGTTTCCGCAAAAATGTGAGGTAAAACGGTCAAGGTCACGTGAATGGCGACATGAGGGTGTTCCAAATGCTCACATGTATCAAGTTTCCATATATTAAAGCAATCCGTCAAGTAATGTTAAAGTTATACCATGATGACGAAGCTGGTACAAACTTTTTGACGCAAAAAAATGGCTAAATGTTTCTGCAAAAATGTGAAAGTAAAAAAAGTTCAAGGTCATGTTAATGGCGGCATGAGTGTGTTCCTAACGATCATATGTATCAAGTGTCCAAATATTGAAGAAATCCCTCCAGTAATATTAAAGTTATACCATGATGACGATGCTTGTACAAACTTTTTTACATTTCGGACAACGACGCGGACGACGGAAAATGTGGCGACTATAGTTGCAACTTAGGTGCGACACAAAGTAGGTCAATGGTCACTTGAATCACCCAGGGTGGTTAGGTATCAAGGTAAGGAAGCAACTGATGAAGTTTGACAAACATCCAAATAACGTATCAGGAGACATACGAAATTTGAACGAAAGTGCAAATTTTGACGTGTGTGACCTATATTTTGATTAAAGTAGTCAAGTTCACCCGATTGACCCAGGGTGGTTAGGAATCAATGTAAGGGAGTAAAGGAGCTACCCATGAAGTTTGGTGAACATCCGACAGTTACATCAATGTCGTGTGGATATTATTACAGAAGATTGATTGGTAGCTCGATTGAATGGGGTTTTATGACATGCAAAGTCATATACAGATGGCTAGTAAAACATACAGTTAAAAATACATCATCAGAAATGATGTCAAAATTATGACATAAAAGATTTATGGGTTTCTATAAATAGTTATTTCCTCTATGGAAATATATCCTAAGAATTCATGTTAAATCACATGTAGAGTGTATCCATTGAGAATGATGATACTAGTAGTGATTAACAGAGCTGAGGGAAGGTACTTTATGATAAATACAACCATTCAAGGTCTTGAAACACAATACAACGCATGACGTCAATATTTTCCCATATTGACGTCTCGTGAGTTCATATTGGTCAGTGCTTCACATCACAATATAGTTCCTTCTAAATAACCACTAATTTGTTTATTTTACATTTTGATTATTTTTTTAAGCGTAAGTACATTGCGAAAGATGTGCGTAGAAATAACAAAAGCTGTAGGAGAACAGCATAGCTCGACTACGAGGGTTGTCAATGTACACATAGCTTGACAAACAAGGTGGCTGCGGCCTGCATAAAAACCTTAACCAAGGTTGACTAAAAACCGTAACCAAGGGAAATTAAGTAAGTAATTCAAGGTTAAATGTAGGTCAATGTCAGATATAGGTTAGGGGTTATTGATGTACATCACTAGGAGATGAAGTTTTCCAAGTATGGTTGCTGTAGGCCCAGGAGTATTCCATATACAAGCTTGACTAAAAACCTTAACCTAGGGGAAATAACTAAGTAATCCAATGATAAAAGTAGGTCAATGTCAAATAAAGGTCAGGGAATATTGATGTACATCACTAGGAGATGAAGTTGTCCACGTATGGTTGGTGTAGGGCCAGGAGTATTCCATCTACAAGCTTGACTAAAAACCTTAACCAAAGAGAATTAACTAAGTAATTCAAGAGGAAATGTAGGTCAAGGTCAAATATAGATCAGGTGTTATTGATGTACATCATTATGAGGAAAGGTTGTCCAAGTATGGTGTCTGTATGCACAATAGTATTGTATGTACAAGCTTGAGTAAAAACCTTAACCAATGTTGACTAAAAACCTTAACCAAGGGGAATTAACTAGGTAATTCAAGGTTAAATGTAGGTCAAGGTCACATATAGGTCAGGGGTTGTTGATGTACATCACTAGGAGATGAAGTTGTCCAAGTATGGTTGGTGTAGGGCCAGGAGTATTCCATCTACAAGCTTGACTAAAAACCTTAACCAAGGGGAATTAACTAAGTAATTCAAGAGGAAATGTAGGTCAAGGTCAATTATAGATCAGGGGTTATTGATGTACATCCCTATGCGAAAAGGTTGTCCAAGTATGGTGTCTGTATGCACAATAATATTGCATGTACAAGTTTGACTAAAAACCTTAACCAAGGTTGACTAAAAACCTTAACCAAGGGGAATTAACTAAGTAATTCAAGAGGAAATGTAGGTCAAGGTCAAATATAGATCAGGGCTTGTTGATGTAAATCACTAGGAGATGAAGTTGTCCAAGTATGGTGGGTGTAGGGCCAGTAGTATTCCATATACAAGCTTGACTAAAAAGCTTAACCAAGGGGAATTAACTAAGTAATTCAAGAGGAAATGTAGGTCAAGGTCAAATATAGATCAGGGGTTATTGATGTACATCTCTAGGAGATAAAGTTGTACAAGTATGGTGGGTGTAGGGCCAGTAGTATTCCATATACAAGCTTGACTAAAAACCTTAACCAAGGGGAATTAAGTAAGTAATTCAAGAGGAAATGTAGGTCAAGGTCAAATATAGGCCAGGGGTTATTGATGTACATCCCTAGGAGATAAAGTTGTACAAGTATGGTGGGTGTAGGGCCAGTAGTATTCCATATACAAGCTTGACTAAAAACCTTAACCAAGGGGAATTAAGTAAGTAATTCAAGAGGAAATGTAGGTCAAGGTCAAATATAGGCCAGGGGTTATTGATGTACATCCCTATGAGAAAAGGTTGTCCAAGTATGGTGTCTGTATGCACAATATTATTCCATGTACAAGCTTGACTAAAAACCTTAACCAAGAGGAATTAACTAAGTAATTCAAGAGGAAATGTAGGTCAAGGTCAAATATAGATCAGCGGTTATTGATGTACCAAGGGGAATTAAGTAAGTAATCCAAGAGAAAATGTAGGTCAAGGTCAAACTAGATAAGGGGTTATTGGTGACGGTGACGCCGACGCCGGGGTGACAACATAAGCTCTAACTATTCTTTGAATAGTCGAGCTAAAAAGGGTATTTGATTTGTATGTGGATATATGCCACTCGTTCCACCGGGCACCGATATTGTGGGACTTTAGGAGCGCAATCGGTGCCCGGTGGAACGAGTGGCATATATCCACATACAAATCAAATAACCTATACATACAACCTAGAGACTACTGCAACAGCTAATATTCACGTCATATCACCACTGTACCAAATGTCATGCAAGTAATCTATTACAACAGTCACTCACTAACATTGGCAATGTTTAACCATTTGTTACAGCCAAAATCATTTGTATGAATAAAAAAATTGAACAAAATATCAGGAAAATATTGATTTCATAAATCTGTTTCACGATTTTAATGGTTAGGACAATTAATATCACAGTACGTTATTTAAAGTATCTATCAGTAAACCCACAATCTTGTAATTATCACTGAAGTAAACATGTACGCTGTGACTACCATTCAAATTCGAGACAGTTCAAACTAAAGGTTACAATTTAAATATATGTAATGAGAAAATAAAACATACGGTAATTTAGTTTAAAGAGGGCAATAGGCGGGCAATGGAATAAAACAGTGTACTCGACGGAATCCACTTTACAATTAATTAATATATATAAATTTCTAACATTTCTCATAATAGACCATGCCCGATGGTTGTGCGTTGATGAAAAGGTTATTTAAATACAGTCGAGCGCCAGTATCTCGAATATCAGTATCTCGATGTATTTATTCAATTACCCGACAATTACCTCTTTAAAATTCCAAATGGAGCACACAATTACAAGCAGCAACAAGAGTGCCGCAAGTCACAAAATACGCCCGTCGAATATGGGCCAGACAGCGAAGATGCAGAAATGTGAAGCTGTCACCAAGGCAAGAAACATTAATGGGAATTTGAAAGTCTATATCATTATTTCTTCATCTCGTTGTGCTAAACATGTACAATGTATACTAATTTAGGCAGAGATACAAAAGTAGAGTGTAAAGTAGAAATGATAGGGAATTGGATACAATAATGTAGAAAAAATGGCTAAGTTAAAAAGGTGATATTTTTGTATATTTTTGTTAAAAAATGTGCTTTCGGCATAAAAACACCAAGGTGCACATCTTCAATATGTGTAGAAGACGTGTGTAGTTTCAGAACGATCGACTACACGGTTTCGGAGGAGTTGTATAGAAAAATGTATAAAAAATGGCTAAATTAAAAAGGTGATATTTTTGTTAAAAAATATTTTTTAGCATACAAACACCAAGGTGCACATCTTCAATATGTGTAGAAGACGTGTGTATATTTTCAGAACGATCGACTGAACAGTTTCGGAGGAGTTGTGTACACAAACTCTGTACCGTATATAGAATTGTATAGAAAAATGTATAAAAAATGGTTAAGTTAAAAAGGTG
Source organism: Conchocele bisecta (assembly GCA_029237695.1). Classification (NCBI taxonomy): domain Eukaryota; kingdom Metazoa; phylum Mollusca; class Bivalvia; order Lucinida; family Thyasiridae; genus Conchocele; species Conchocele bisecta. The sequence continues at coordinate 39,383,763 of CM055268.1, forward strand.
ATATTTTTGTTAAAAAATATTTTTTCGGAATAAAAACACCAAGGTGCACATCTTCAATATGTGTAGAAGACGTGTGTATAGTTTCAGAACGATCGACTGAACGGTTTCGGAGGAGTTGTGTACACAAACTCTGTACCGTATATAGAATTGTCTAGCAAAATGTAGAAAAAAGCTAAGTTAAAAAGGTGATATTTTTGTTAAAAAATATTTTTTCGGCATAAAAACACCAAGGTGCATATCTTCAATATGTGTAGAAGATGTGTGCATAGTTTCAGATCGATCGACTGAACGGTTTCGGAGGAGTTGTGTACACGAACTATGCGCTTTTTCTTCAGCCGCCCACCCGCCGTGCGGTAAAACATAATACGTACCGTTTTTTAAAAATGGTCGTATAAAAAGTACCCACAGTTTCAGCAAGGTCAAGTAAATAAAATCAGATGTTTTTCAGGTGGGAAACTAGGAAGGAAAGGTAGATCCAATGTTACAGAGACCCCGGGGGCCGTTTCACTAAACTTCGTATGACAAAAATGTCCATAAGTGCAAAATTATGATAGTCTGTGAACTTGAAATTAGCACTGTTTTCTTGTAAACAATTATTGGATTTACATTTATTGAGCATAGGCTGCATATGCAGCCTATGCTCAATAAATGTAAATCCATCAATTGAAATATTAGTTATACGAAGTTTAGTGAAACGGCCCCAAGGTTGTCAGTTTCAACATATATGGCACATGAACCACATGTACATGTAAATACAGTTTCATGAAAATATTCCATCATCTACGTGTAGAATCAGATATGAGAAATTATGTTTTCCTTGCATTACCATACGTGGCTGTGACTGAAGACTGAAGAAACATTACAGGTGTTTCAGTGATGGAATGGCGAACAGTGCAGATCCTGATCAGACTGTGCGGATGCACAGGCTGATCTGGATCTACACTGGTCGCAAAACCCATAAGCCCCATTTATACATTCACAGCCACAAATGAATATAGGGATAAGCAATGGAGGAAGCAAACTTGGGCCACCGGCTGACAAAATGAACCTTGTGATTTTTGTAACAATCATAGCCTCATAGCAGCCTTGTGCATCCATAATTATTGCCAGAGAATAGATTAGATACAGTGGAACCTCGCTAAACTGGACACCAAGAAAACAACTGTGATCGCATAGCACACAATTATGGCTCAGAATGACCAAATGCCCGATTTACAGTGGAACCTCTCTAAACTGGACACCAAGAAAACAACTGTGATCGCATAGCACACAATTATTTTCTCGGTCGTTTATCTCAGGTGATAATGTCTGTGTGTGATCGCATATCATACAACTGTGGCTCAGAATGATCAAGTGCCTGATTTACATTGACCCTCTCTAAGCCGGACACCCTGGGGACCTCCCAGGGTGTCCGGTTTAGAGAGGTTTCACTGTAATATTTAATTTCAATTGAAAAATCTCAGTATATCACGATCTATCCTGCGTGTGCATGGATTGAGAAAAAGGTATATTATCAGGTCCTTTCTGTTTGCCGGCAGCCCGAATGTTCATGAAGCGGTCGGTGTATGAGAGGACAAAATGGACAACATGCAATCTAACAAAACACCATGCATGGAATACTGAAAACAATATGTCACAAACCATGGCAAAAACAGACGTATTAAGGCAGGTACTGTTTTAACAGTGTATACCGTAGCTCATGCATTACATTCAGAATTGTACATATTTATGGGTATGAAATTTTTTAAATATTTTATTTTTATTATTGTTATTTCTCAATGAAAATATAAATGTTGTTATCACTGATTTGAACCATCTCGACGAGATGGTTCAAATGGTGGTCACAACAAAGACGGTACTTCTAAGCATATATAAAGAGCATACCCTGATGAGACTGCATGGAAATGAAAGCTGATTTGGGACCATTTTAACAATTTAAAAATATTTCCTAATTCATACATAAAGTGAGAATCAGTAACCTATTTCACCAACATTGCAAAGTATACTTTGAGGGAGAAATTTTAAATTTTAGGATAAATTTATTAATTTTTATTATACTGAATTTATTACATTATCACAGCCATTTTGGCTGTGATAATGTGATAAATTCAGTATAATAATTCTGCATACTTTTAATCATCAAATATATGCAGTCGTTAGTTCTATATGAAATAATGCATTTCAGGAAAAATAAATGATTACTCCCTCAATGTATACTTTGCTAGAAAAGTATACTTTGCAATGTTGATGAAATCAGCTACAGATCCGCTTCGCTACTCTGACAGGGAAGGTTATGAATGGCACCGTAACTCTGCTATGGATAGTATGCAAGGTTTTGCAGATACATGCCTGCAATTAAACCTTAATAAGTCTTCTTTTCTCATGGAGAGATGCATATCCTGAACACAGGATGATAAATATAGTCAAAATCTCAAACATTCCGTACAGTACAGCGTGATTGCTTGCACTTTAGTATACCCTACTTAACCCCCACTACGCTGAATTAAATTTTGTCGTCTGCTGGAATTTCTTTATTTTCAATATTTCTCGACAAAAACCAGTTTTGCCAGCGTATGAGAATCGTCTCCACTGGATTTACAACTCCAATTTACAACATGGTTTGACAGCACTTCAGAATCATTTCCATTGGAAATGATTCTGCAGTGCTGTCAAACCATGTTTTTATTGAGAAATAAGGCAAAGTATAAAAGCAACAGTAGACAACAATTGTTGTGTGTAGCGGTCTAAGGGTTAAATGGTATATTTTAGAAATTGGAAACTTTATAATCCTGCATCCAGGCACAACTGCAAAAGCAAACATTTTCTATTCAAGCATGTAGTATATGGCTTTCTGACCATGTGTGGACTGACCATGTGTGGACACACTATTATGGAGGCCTTTCAGGGAATAATACGCAACCCACCATGACAAAAAGGGGACATAGTGAGTGGTTCACCAGTAAAGTACATGATCAGTTAGCAGACTCCTGGATCCTGATAAGAGATCTAAATAATCCGGAATGATTCCTCCATACAATAGTGAACAGTGTAGCCCAAGATCAGACTGTGCGGATGAGCAGGTTGAAGGCTGATCTGGGGGAAAGTTTGGTATGTGTGGGCAGAGCTCCAGATAATATTTGATTCTAAAGAGTATTAGACTTCAAATTCAATGCGTATTTTAATTTTGTAAATGGATACTGAATTTATTGCATGCTTTTCTGATATAAAATGGGATTAAATGATAAAACAAAGTTGAATACTTACTTATTTTAACTCAAATAAGTGAATTTTCAATTTTATTAGAACATTTTTACTCCTCGATTTGAAAATCAGTATTTTCAAATTGTTGTGAGTACTGGTATTTTGTACTCATTGTTGAAAATCAAGGCGTATTCAGCTAAAATAAATGCATAAAATACACCAATACACATCCTATCTGGAGCTCTGTGTATGTGTTAGAGTGACTGAGAAATAGAGGGAAGTCAATGATGCGTTATCGCATTATAACCACCTTTTCCAATTGTTTAGTCTGAAGGGGTGAGGGATGGCGGGATAATGGTTTCAAATTCACTGTGTATCACGCCATAAGAAGGCCACATACCAAACATCAAGTCTCCAACTATTATGGTTTCAAACTAAGAAAAGTGACGGACAGGCGGACGGATGGACACCCATGATGAAAACTTGTCGGCATTACAGTGGATCAGAAATGGACTTGAAAGCACAAGGTGATTGCAAATGGACAGGCAGTCAGACAGTGCATGTGCTAGCTAACCAAGAACTACACTGGTAAAAAAATCAATAAGCCTTTTTTGTCACGACTAGTGACATATAACTTGAAGCCAGTATTGCGGAGGCTGGCTATACACCTGTTTCACCTCTGTAGAATACTAACAACATACAATATCTCACACTGTCTCCGCCTAATAGTTCTAACGACTGAAAATGCAATTTAAGCGTCACGGACCACCCGTCTGAGACATATATTGCCATGACATTCATATCTAATATAAACAAATAATAAACCAGTAAAATAGGGACCTGCCCATGCCTTTTCATTTCTCTAATGTTTGACAAAGATCATTTTGACATATTTTCTGACTGATGTCGAAAATTACAATATTGTTAGGCTATTTGTATTATCTTTCAGTTGATGGAACAAATTATTCTTGTACTGTCTGTATCAATGGAACTTGAACTTAGTTACATTCCCATAAAAAGATTATCAAATGGACCCCATATATCCACACTGTTCACTTCATATTTACATCATATTATGATGGATGAGACCAAAAATATTATTACAGGAATGAATGGTCTTTTTGTGGAATTGATCGGGGTATAAACTTGGAAAAGTCGCGGGAATACTGGACGAAGCGATAAAAAATTACAATTTTCGAAAAATGTAATTTTTTTAAGGCCTCGTCCAGTATTCCCACAACTGTTCCAAGTTTATATCCCCGATAAATTCAAATAATTTCATCAAGAAAATGTGTTTATTTTCCGTTTTCTTAAGAATTATTTTAACTGCGCCTCACGGTTACGGAAAGTAGTCCAGCGTGGGAGTTTACTGGGATATAAATTTTGGACAGAGACTTGCTACGGGCCAATCAAATGTTAGGGAATTGTGTAAATATTTTTGTGCTGGAATTATTATGGAATATGAACCAACACATAATTGTGTGAGTGTTACACCTGTTTTAAAAATTGCCGACATCTACTTATGATCACTGAATAAAATATCAATCCTGCTGGACTAGTTGATGCATATTACTGTTCTCTGCGAATATTATACAGTCTTTTTAAATAATATAAACATATTAAACGTGTTGTTCATATTATTAGATTGCCTTTGTTGAATGAATCGTTCATTGTCTCACAAGGGTGGCCCAATATGAACAGAACTATAACAACACATGACAGCCATACTTACTTGTTGATAGGAAACCTTGAAAACATGGACACAAACACAATGATCACCATGTAGATATTCACAATCAATGATGTAGTTTCTGCACTACATACAATAGCACATACTCTGATTAATGTACCGTTTAACCATTTCAACACTACAGCCGTCTATAGTGGTGTTTGCAAACAGTGTAGATCCAGATGAGCCAGCTTGTGACGAACCACATCATCAGAATATGCACTTTTTGAAAACTAAATAGCCCTTTTCATAAATGCACTAGTCTGAAAATAATTTTGTGACGATTTGATTGGTTTGAAAATTAGCATATCAAAATCCATTCCAGTTTCCAGATGAAAGGGTTAAACTCGATATTGCTGTCAATGTTCTTAGATAAAATGGACATATGAGCATATATAAAACTTTTGAAGCATGTTCTCCAAATTCCTACTCCAAACCAGGCAGTTTGATAATGTACTCAGCCTCGGCCAATCAAACGTCCACATTTGGATCGTGAGAACAGAGTATGTGCTCAAATTTATTTTATAAACACGGACCCTGTGATCTCCTCTAGGCATAAATATAAACATAGCATTAATCTACATATATAGGCGGTCAGCACTGGCGAAACACAGGTGCCCTTAATGGTAAGCATTGGTGAAGAACCAAAAATCTACTAATTAATACACAAACCAGGCTGGTGCACTGTTGTGTGTGTATTGAGAGTTCAGTGAACAATGTCCTGATCTGGTACCGGGTGCCATAGCCATCCCAAACATTATCCCAACATAATCACAATCTCTGATCAGTTACCTATATCGACAAGCTGGAGTTTTCTGGAGTCTGCTATAGAATCAGCAACACAATTTCTACAGCTCCTCCCCACCACCAGTTACTGCAGGGTGGAGAGTGATTTGCATTTCCCAACCAGACTCACCGATTGTCTGTCCAGAGAAGTCCCCATAGTTCTCGGTGCATGCCTTCAGGCTTCTTGAAGGTCGATTCCGGTTTCTTAACCACCTTCTTCTGTAAATATTATCAATATATATATATATAATATGTGACTGTGAATGGAGAATCGGTATCTGATCGGTATCTGCACTGTTCGTTATTCCATTAATGAAAAACCTGTCATGCTTCTAACAAGCACTATAGATCGTTATCAGGCTACAGGAGTATGCTATTTGACCGGGAATTTTGTTTCATTTATTATTTATTACTTATCAGGTTGTCTTTTGGCCAATTTTATCTTTTACATCGAGATTGGATTCTCGATGGCACACATGAACAGCAACTAGATATATGTGCAATAAGTTTGATCTAAAATGTAGACTTAAATTGCATTTTATATAGGATAGTATTGATAATGAGCACTGTGAGTGTAAATTTATAAAATAAATCACTAACAGGGATTTAGGAATAACTTCACAATGCCATTGATAGTGAGCATGAGAGTGATGAGACCAACCTTTTTGTCACTGTACATCAAGGCATCCTTGGTAATGAACTCCTTCTCCCCCGCCCCCGCCCCACCCCCGATCTGGAGTATGTCCTTCACATCCAGACCCGCCGCCATCTCTGAAAACAAAGGTTTCGTTCTTACATTAGTAACTATTAATCATGGTCTTGAAGTTACATGTGGATGCGACAGGAGAAATGGGGCTTATGGGTTTTGCAACCAGTGTAGATGCAGATCTGCCTTTGCATCCAGTCTGATCAAGATCTGCACTGTTAGTTATTCCAACAATGAAACACCCTGCCATGCTTCTAACAAGCAGTACAGACCGTTGTCAGCTACAAGAGAGTGCTATTTGATCAGGAGCTACACTGGTTAGAAACCCCATAAGCCCCATTTCTCCAGTCACTGCCACCATTACCGACTATAAATCGAGGGCTTGGAGTTATATATGAGAACTGGAGAAATGGGGCTTATGTGATTTGTGACCAACATAGCTCCTGATCAAATAGCACACTCCTGCTTTATAACTACCTATATTGCTTATTAGTTAGAAGCATTACAGGTGTTTCATTGATGGAATGGCGAACAGTGCAGATCCTGATCAGACTGTGCAGATGCACAGGCTGATCTGGATCTACACTGATTTGCAAAACACATAAGCCCCATTTCTCCAGTCACAGCCACATACATGTATAATGTTTGTTGCAAATTATGCATTCCATATCTATGTACTTAAGGACTTGGGTTTGACGTCATAAACTTACATGTATTAGATATATATGGTCAGGGTTCAACACTTAACAGTGGCCCAGGATCCCAGGGACCCTTATATTGTATGAGGAATCCCTGAACTTTCAAGAAATCCAATTCAACATAATGTAAAAATGTTGATGTCCATGCTGCAGAAACCCTGACCAAAAAGTTAGCAGGCGTGCCAAAACTCGGGTTTTAAGCCGGAATTTCAGGTTTTTAGTCACTTTCCCAGATCTCATGTTCTGTAATAAAATTCTCAGGTTTTCCATCGCTTATGTCAATGTCAAAACAATTTACACAGGCTAGTTTAATCATTTTATCGGTCAAATTTATTTTTTGTCGAAACTGAAGCTGATTATTGATTTTCTATGCACTTTATTATGACATCTCCCTTCAGCCAGGAACCAAAGATAGCGTGGATTACTGAAATAAGCAATCTGATTGGATGATAGCCAACATTGACTCTATTTATTTCCTGTTGAAAATGACACAAATCTGACTAAATGCAACAGTGAAATGACCGATTTAGCTGTGAACTGAGCGGCAATTGGCATTTTCATTGGAAGGTCACCATTTAGTTAAAAGAACAATTAAAGTAGAAAATGTGTTCATAGAACACGGATGCCCCACATATCGCTTTGATAATAAATGAGGCCAAATTCCAAGTGAAAATATTTTTTTACTTGAGCGTTAAAGTTTTTGAAGCACCAAGTATGTGACCTTGACCCTGGGCTTGGCGGGGGCAGGACGAACGTGGATTTGGCACAGGACGGTAGAGGACCATTAGAGCAATGTGTATATGAAATATGAAGCAGATCGGTCGAAGGATGAAGAAATTATGAGACATTTACCCGAGCGTTAAAGTTTTGTGACGGACGGACGGACAAGGGTAACACTAAATGCCCCCTCCACTATCGTGATGGGGCATAAAAATGTCCTGCCTCATTTACATATTAAAATAGCCGATACAACTACAGTTGAACCTGTGTTGTTGACAGGTGGCCGTTGTTCCGAGGGTCAAACATTTTCACGACAAAGTTGGCCATGTATTTTGCATTCTATTGTAATCTATACTGTATGCATGCATAAAAACGTCTTGGCTGTATACACTTCCACCTGACGATTCGTTGTTGCACGATCTCATGGAGTGCATCTGCTTTTTATCAATTAATTTTTTTTATAAAAATGGCAAAAATAGTCAATTAAATTAATTTTGTTCTTTCATCTTATTTTGTTGTTATATAGTTTTAACCCGCCCTCGCTTTGAAAATTATATTCAAAGGGAAGTAATTATCTTCATGATAAGTACATCCGGCGGATTGCTTTGGTGCACCATTTAATAGCTTGGCATAATTACACGTAAGTGGTTTAATTAGCATGACCATTAGTATCTTTCTTATTCTCGATTTTGCGCCATCATTTGAAATTAATAACGGTCATAATATTATAGTCTTTATTAAAATGATAGCCTATCATGTGACGCGGCCTGTGAAAACCGTGATTTTTTGTATCGAAAAAATGTCATAGAATGTGTCAAGTTCAGTTATGGATAAACCCACACAAGATAGGTGTCCAAACCGGCAGTGAACACCAGTCTTATTTGCTTTCTGTCCAATGTATATCCTGATCAAGCCCGAATATTTAAGCAGCCTATGACGAATTCGCATTGTCCGCTGACGTAATTATTGATGTTTTTAATTAGAGATTGGCGAACATTGTAAACCATGGGCAGACTACACGAATCCACCGCCTGGTCTGGCCGCCAATGCAATAAGCCTGGATTTGTCAGAGATAGAGACCCAACCCACATAAACATGTTTGCTGCATCACTTCAGACTGGTTCCCGGTAGTTTTGTTTCGTTAAGCGCGCATCAGGCAGGGTACCAGTCTAGTGATGAATACGAGACTGTCGTCAGCAACAGCGTGTATTGATCTTTGATATGGCTTTGTGCACCGTGGGGTGAAATTTACACTTTGTAAAACTTAGCACAGTAGGGTGTGGTTGCCACTTTAGATGAATCAGCATAGTGTAAACACAGTTGCAAACAAATGATGGAGTTTTATAACTTACGTGGAATTGCATTATGCATTTTGGAATACACAGCACATAATACATATTGGGAATTACCGTTAACCCTTAGACCGCCATCTTATTTTTTTTGTCGTCTGCTGTTTATTTTCTATTTTCCATTGTTATCATCAAAAACATGCTTTGACAGCACCTTAGAATAATTTACAACATGCTTTGACAGCAATTCAGAATCATTTCCATTGGAAATGATTCTGAAGTGCTGTCAAACCATGTTTTTATTGAGAAATAAGGCAAGATATAAAAGTAACAGCAGACGACAATTGTTGTGAGTAGCGGTCTAAGGATTAATGGTATCATGAAGTATTTTTCCAAATTGTACAGCCATATAAACAATGCAAAACAATATTTTCTGGATAATATTAAATTTTATCAAAATTTAAAAATGAGCCTTCTTTTTATTTCATGAAATTATGTCAAATATTTATTTTATTACGAAAAATTGATGTGTCTATGGGAATTTAACATGGGGGAAAAGGAGGTAGAGGAGCTGGGGGAGGAGTAAAACAAGAGATGTAGGAGAACAGCATAGCTCGACTACGAGGGTTGTCGATGTACATGTACACATAGCTTGACAAAGAAGGTGGCCGTGGCCCGCATAAAAACCTTAACCAAGGTTGACTAAAAACCTTAACCAAGGGAAATTAAGTAAGTAATTCAAGTTTAAATGTAGGTCAATGTCAGATATAGGTGAGGGGTTATTGATGTACATCACTAGGAGATGAAATTTTCCAAGTATGGTTGCTGTAGGCCCAGGAGTATTCGATATACAAGCTTGACTAAAAACCGTAACCAAGGCGTGACGGTGACGCCGACGTGACTACATAAGCTCTAACTATTCTTCGAGTCAAGTTAAAAATTAACAATTTTGGAAATTGACTACTAAACCTGGCTATTTTTGAAATTAGAAATAAAGATGTCTATGGGGATCTAACATGGGGAAATTGTTTTTTCATAATAAAATCAATATTGGACAAAATTTCACAAAATAAAAAGAAGGTTAATTCTTAACGTTTGATAAAATTTAACATTATCAAAAAGAATATTGTTTTTGCATTGTTTATAGTCCCTATTCTCATGGATCCGTGCCCCTAAGCACATATCATTCATATTGTGCGTTATATTCTGATTAATTCCTGAAAATGTATACATCAACATAAAGTTCAAACACTTGACTATGAGTGCACATAAGGAATTCACCAAAATTATTATTTATGCAAGTCTTGTGAGTCCCTAGAAATAACCCACCCAAGTCACCTAATTGATCTTGAAACTTCTCACCAGGTTCGTGCCCTACAACCTTTTTCCAAAGTTGAGTAACATTCCTTGATCACTCATACAATAAAGAAGTGTTACTGCCTAGATGAACCAAATTTAAATATGGTGAAGTCCAGATTCACCTAGAAATCAACATTTATCACATCATTTGCGAACAGACCCTCATCAGATTAAGGAAAGATGTAGAAAAATCACAAAATAGGTGGTAAATCACAATGGTATGCAACTGTAACTTAGAAAACAGTGGGATACAACTTAAAATACCTTTTTAAAATAATTTTCAATTAACATTATTCTTAGAATATGCTTATTCACTTGTTTTCTAGGGGCACGAATCAATGAGAAGGCACGAATCCATGAGACTTGGGGCTATAGCCGTAACATTTGGGCAGCTTTCGTGAAACCGACAGTATTCATGGTGCTACAACATATCATAGCCTGATGAGGTACATTAGATTCTTCAAGGATTATGGATGAATACAGGAGTGTGTCAAACATGTTACTCTACCCAGGTACCAAATAACTATAGTATACCCCACCCACTTTTAATAACAAAGAAACAAAACATGTCAATTACAATCATCATAATCATAATTAAGTGATTTTAGTTTTTAGTTAGAATGTTTTATGTATACTATAATCCATACAGACCTTAAATTAGCAGGATAAAACAGACAATATGGAAGAAAATATATATATTCTTCAAGATTAATGAACGATTTATTATGTGCATTAAGCGCCGAAGAAACTATGATCATTGTTGTTGTTGTTTGTCGTGAATTTCAGCCGCTGACTTTTCAGTTCAACTGTTTCTTGGGCATCATGGGACAGTTGAAAATACCGCCCTTGTAGCGATTGGCGGGCCAAAAAGTGCAGCCACCCATGACCTAACGAAAGTTAAGGTGGCACTTGACTGAGATAAAATGTTTAAAATCACTGGAAACAGAGATATCAAACACATGAGACAATACAAAATCATCAAGCTCCTGAACGACTTATTTTTGCAGTTTTTCGAAATTTACATCACCCACATATTTTAGTGTGCGACCTTTCTCGTGAATTATATCAGTATGGATGGATTTGCTGAAGATACACGCTAAATAATATTGGGCTGTTCTCTGTTTGACATTCGCTTAGTACTTGTTTGTAATAGTATCTGGACCTGATGCCTTATGTGAAATTAAGCTTGCCAAGCAGTTTGTTTCTGTTTTTATTTTTTATTTTCAATCACATTTATAAAAACACATGCGCTACATATGGTTCGCAGTCATACAAATCACTGCAATAGCACAACAATACATTTACATTCAAATAACAATAGTATATGCTTATTTAAGTATGTTTGAACAGTTTAAAGAAATGTTTGGATAGAAGAATGACAAATATATAGCAATATAATGGTATGCATTGAGTAGTTCGAACATCACTACCTCCATTGTGCAATTCTTGTCGTGTAGATGTCGATATTATATAATCTTATTACATATATATGGTTATGTTAGTTTACGTTCGTGTATTTCACTTTTATTTTTCTTTAACGCTATTATTCTTTCTATTTATTTTATTCGTTTTACTATAAATAGTCAATGAAATATTCATATATTGGCTCTGTATTTGAGAGTTTGCATTTATAAATGTAGTATTTTCCCGCAATAATTGATAAATTTAAACATTCTATTATTACCTTTTAATTTATAATTATTCCGTCATTAGACATATTTTCCAGAGTTTCGATGCAATTTAGTTTGCTCCATGTGTCAATATTTTTTTTAAAACATTGTTGTTATTTACCATACGTTTTGCATCATGTTCATCAAAGTTTATCCCAAAACCTAGTTAGATATCCAATATATATTAATTTCCACACTCCATTATTATCTTTAATTATAATTATTTTAACCCAACTGGCTTTTAGAACACTAATAAATAAATCTATCATTTTTAAACCACCTTTTTCATAATTCTGAACTATTATATTTCTACTGATTTTATCTGGCTTTGAGTCCCATAAAAATCAAACATGATATTATATATGTTATGGTTTCAGTTGAAGGGTTGTCTAAACCGTTAAAGGAAAACTTAATTTCGGAAATGCAAAACATTTAAGAACGGTGATATTTCCCATTGTAGCTATTTTCATCGTTTCCACTTACCTAAACATTGTGGTCCCAAAATGAAAGCAACAGTACATAATATATAAAAAACTAAAAACCCACAACAACTATTACCCAATGAAATACCGAGAAAAGTAATGTCCCATCATGAACAAAAATCACAATGAAGAATTACAGTACACGAAGACATGACTACAATGGTGCCGTCTTGGAACGGATAGTGAACAAAACAGTTCACTTGGGCGTTTAATTTGAACCTGGTTAGCCCGGCACCGCAAAACATCCCAATTTCCTCGCCATCATGTTCTACAGAACAATGCATATTAACAGGTAGGTACTAAGACAGTAATTGCCTAACAAATAAGCACTTCAAAGTAACGCAGACTTGTTCACGGAAGTCATAACTTTGTTGCTCGAACTCGGTAATAGCTACAATTAATTAATGTCTTTACATTTTCAGAAACTTTGGTGAGAAAAACAAAAGAGCCAACACCTGATACATACATACTTCGAGGAATCAAAGTTGCAGCAGCAACAACACACAGCATTAGTAAACTGTCTTCATAGTGGATGACTGGTAATCCAATGGCACGACCATACAAGGTACTGCATCTTCCGTTAATATATAATTATTTCTTAATACTGTTGTAGAATTTGTCAGGAAAAACACTTTATCTAACCCATTATTTTATTTTTAGCTATCCCCTGTACATTTTCAAGTTTATATCTGTGTTTCTATACTTTGAGAACGTGTTTGTACACATTGCAGGATAATCAACATGCTGATTGTGGCCATTATATTGTAGAAATACAAGTAGAAGGAGACACATATAATTCCAAGCACCGTACACGTTTTGTTCCGCATTGAATGCTGTGTAAGAAAAAAAGTAACCAAATTTAAAAATGTGAAAACTGAATGTAGTGAACGACGTATTACCCAGCGAATTCACATATGCCACGTGACTACTAATCGCCAACGCATACGAATGCTATAGTTAACACTACTAGCTAGTTATATAAATATTTATTTCATTGCCTTTTCATATATGGTTCATATATGTTTAGAAAATTGAAAAAGAAAATACAGTTAAATGCTCTTTTGCCAACTGCTATGCTCACATATTATTCACACCTGAGACCCAGTTCCTTTATAGTTGGGATCCCATCTTTTAGGCAAACCGTTCTCTATAGTAAGAAAATGTGTGTATAATTGTGTAACTATTCCAAACGTTTTAAAAATTACGATTGCCTAAGATATAATTACTTACTTAGTAATCTTTAATTTGTTAGAGTCGCGCAGTTGTATCAGGGTAATCTGATATGCAAATTAGGCAGGATATTGTTAAATTATTTATATCAACTAACTGTGTCACTTGAATAAATATTGTGATCGACACATTATAAATTAGGATAATTTCACATCAACAAAATAAATAAAGAAAATAAATAGTTGTTTCTATCTATCTATCTATTGATACTGCCACACCCCCTCGCGGAGATTATGGGCAGGCCTGCGCGTCAGAGCAGTTAGTAAAAAGGGAGAGTGCAAAAGTAGGAAAGTAGTGGAGTGGAATGTATAGGTGATAGTGTTATATAGGTAACCGTTTCAGTTTCCGTTAACACTTTAATGTTTCCGTTAACATTTTAAGGAATCACAGTTATCGTCCAAGATATCAAAGTGGCAATTCAAGTTTGATATAAAAAGTATAACAATATCAATTAACAAGTTATGGTAAATACATGAATGTTTATTTTGCCCAAAAATGTCATATCTAAAGAATGGACAAAAAAATAGGTCTACCTATCTTACAACCTGGGATGTGGGAGTCCAGGTTTAAAAGGAGAAGTTATGCATGGCATTATTGATCAATATTCAAAAACCGCTTAACTAGCGCATGCCACTGAACATATGGTACTGCGTCACAGTATTTTTCAACATTATTTAAAAACATTAATTTTGTCACCTGAAAAAATACTGTTGTTAACATATACTGTATGACCATTCGACAGCAAAACTCTTATAGAGTAGATACATTTTTCTTTCCATTAATTGTTTGATGTGATGTAATTGAAATATGAACGGTCATTGTGTATATGCATTACTTTTCAGAAGACTGGACAAAATAATCCAACAGTACAAAATACTTGATGTGTGGATGTCTAGGTAGGTTAAAACTACCTAGTTCTTCCTCTTTTCTCTGTTTTGACTGAAGATAATGATACCTAAACAAATAAGCGCGGGAAATATTACCAATAGAAACAACAACAACAAAAACACAACAACAACACATTTTAAACTTTGTTTTTTGTTTATGTTTAATTTGTTCTTTTAAAGTATTTTATAAAGATGCATGTTATGTTGAAATAAATGCACATATTGTGTTGTAAATGAAACGCATGTGTGGATTGTAGACGGTTGCAATGGACTTCCATTTGACTTTATATGGCAAGTTCTATAAACGATGTTTTTTTCATATGTTTCACTGCTTCAGTTCATCCAGCTGTAAAATTATGGGTACCGGCTAATTACCGGGAACATCGATTGTATTTGAAATTGTATTTGACATTGTATGTACATGTATATATATATATATATATATAATAAAGGAATACAATCCTGCTCATAATACCCGCAAGGGGCATGCAAGCAGTATCTATAGATAGATAGATAGCTTGCTTCTTGCTTTTTTTTTTGGCTAAAAAGATTTGCAGCTAATCATTAGCAAAAGGATCAACAACAACAACAACTTCAGCCTTAAGTTTAAGCCATATAAACTCGCATGTATGCCATCTTGGTATTACTTCTTTAGATAATGCTCACGTTACGATTCCACTCATAGTATACCTCCACAGGCATTCGGCGTGTTCGACTTTCATCAGTCTAACTATATATATATATATATGAACAAAGCTCGCATCATAAACCATTCCGCGATGTTATTAACTCTACTGTGAATATTTTGGCGGAAAGTGCACATGTTCATTTGAGAATTATTATTATCTTTCTAAAATAACATAGTTAGGACATATTTATATTAATCGCTTGTAATCAATTACATTTTGTGCTGACGCGCCTTTTGGTCTGTCATTTTGCACTCTCTCTGCAGAATGCCGCTCACAGAAGGGCACCGTAAAAACATAGCGGCGGAGGCAGATCGCTGTTTTTACTGTGCCCTTCGGTGAGCGGCATTTTCCTCGACACAACTCCGCTGCCGTATTTTGTGTGATGCAGCGTATAACAAAATGTAATTATATAAACGCTGACTACATTAATAACCTTATTTGCGACAGGAATGCAAATTATAGCCAGTTCAAACACTAAAACAGACAGAATATTTGAAGAAAAATATTTTCTGTCAAGACTTGTTCACTGAAAAATCACCTGTGCCGAAAGCGGATAGGATTTCTAACAGAGCGGTGCATGCTATGTAACAACCAATCAAAACCCACGTAACAAAAAATATTCAAAACAATGATGGTAACTAGGTTACAAAGAATTTTTCTAGCCAAACTATTATTATTTAGGAAACAGCAACAATTATTAACGAAATATGACTAATGTCTACAAAATTCGAATCAGTTATTAATAAAAATTAAGTCTGATAAAATGACAACAAACCAGCCTAAAATACAAGGTTCCGCAACACTAAAATAAAATAGGTTACAAGCCACTAAAACTCTATATTCAAATTAATTAACTTTTTAGCCAGGTTTTTTGAAAAAAAATCCAGGCTATTGGATTGGCGAAAGCCGGGCGGGCGGGCGGGCGGCGGGCGGCGGGCGGCGGGCGGCGTCCACAATCAACGTTAAGTTTTCGTGTTTGAGTCCATTTCTTTGTTACTGTACCACCTAGGACCACCAAATTTTCACAGCCTTATAATCAAGGGGTGCCCACCACATATCACTATCCAACATGTTACTCTTTTTTTTTAACTTCACCCATTTTTTCCGCGTAGTCGACTTAGCCATTTTCAATGTTAAGTTTTCGCGTTTACAATGTTAAGTTTTCGTGTTTAAGTCCATTTCTTTCGTACTGTACCACCTAGGACCACCAAACTTTCACAGCTTCATAATCAAGGGGTACCCACCACATATCACTATCCAACATGTTACTTTTTTTTTTAACTTCACCCATTTTTTCCGCGCAGTCGACTTAGCCATTTTCAATGTTAAGTTTTCGCGTTTACAATGTTAAGTTTTCGTGTTTAAGTCCATTTCTTTGGTACTGTACCACCTAGGACCACCAAACTTTCACAGCTTCATAACCAAGGGGTGCCTACCACATACAACTATCCAACATGTGACCATTTTTTTACCTTCACCTATTATTTCTACGTAATTGACTTAGCCATTTTCAACGTTAACTTTTTAACGTACGTCTGGTTAGAGTTTTTTGGTTAAAACTTTTTTGTTATACTATATCTCTGCAACTGCTTCGCCCATTACCTTGATACTTCACATGGGTGTTTATCATCATTGTCGCACCTGCTTGCCGAAAGAGCGATCTGTGCCCAATGTCAAGGTCAAATTACTTTGAATTTTTTTGTTAAAGTTTTTTTGTGTACTATATCTCTGCAACTGCTTCACCCAATACCTTGATACTTCACATGGGTGTTTATCATCATTGTCGCACCTGCTTGCGGAAAGCGCGTATCCTGTGCCCAAGTCAAGGTCAAATTACTTTGAATTTTTTTGTTAAAGTTTTTTTGTGTACTATATCTCTGCAACTGCTTCACCCAATACATTGATACTTCACATGGGTGCTTATCATCATTGTCGCACCTGCTTGCGGAAAGCGCGATCCTGTGCCCAATGTCAAGGTCAAATTACTTTGATTTTTTTTGAAAGTTTTTTCGTGTACTATATTTCTGCAACTGCTTCACCCAATACCTTGATACTTCACATGTGTTTATCATCATTGTTGCACCTGCTTGCGGAAAGCGCGATCCTGTGCCCAAAGTCAAGGTCAAATTACTTTGAATTTGTTAAATATTTTTCGTGTACTATACTCTGCAACTGCTTCACCCAATACCTTGATACTTCACATGGTGTTTATCATCATTGTCGCACCTGCTTGCGGAAAGCGCGACTGTGCCCAATGTCAAGGTCAAATTACTTGAATTTTTTTGTTAAAGTTTTTTTGTGTACTATATCTGCAACTGCTTCACCCAATACCTTCATACTTTCATGGGTGTACACATTGTCGCACCTGCTTGCGGAAAGCGCGATCCTGTGCCCAATGTCAAGGTCAAATTACTTTGATTTTTTTGTTAAAGTTTTTTTGTGTACTATATCTCTGCAACTGTTCAATCACTTCCCAATACATTCATACTTCAAACATGTGCTTAAAGCATCATGTTCCCGCACCTGCTTGTCGGAAAGCGCGATCCTGTGCCCAATGTCAAGGTCAAATTACTTTAATTTGAATTTGTTTGTTATATATTTTTCTGTAACTATATCTCTGCAACTGCTTCACCCAATACCTTGAACTTCACATGGGTGTTTAATCATCATTGTCCCGCAACCTGCTGGCGGAAAGCGCGATCTGTCCCAATTTTTTTTGTTCAAAGGTCAAATTTTTTACTTTGAATTTTTTTTGTTAAATTTTTTTGTGTACATAATCTTTCTGCAACTGCTTCACACCCAATACCTTCCCAATACATCACAGGGTTTGTTTATCATCATTGTCGCACCGCCTTGCGGAAGAGCGCGATCCTGGGTGCCCAATGTTTCAAGGTCAAATTACTTTGATTTTTTTGTTAAAGTTTTTTTTTTGTACTATATCTCCTGCAACTTTGCTTCACCAATTCATTGGATACTATCACAAAGGTTGCTTAATCATCTTGTCCGCACCTTGCCTTGCGGAAAGCGCCCGAATCCTGTGCCCAATTTCAAGGTCCAAGAAATTTACTATTGAATTTTTTGTTAAAGTTTTTCGTTTTGTTAAACTAGAATTTCTTTTGCAACTAGCTTCACCCAATACCTTGATACTTCCACATGGTTGTTTATCATCATTGTTGCAGCCTTGCTTGCGGAAAGCGCAAATCCTGTGCCCAATGTCAAGGTCAAATTACTTTGAATTTGTTTGTTAAATATTTTTCCCGGTGTAACTAGTTCTCTGCCAACTGCCTCACACCCAATACCTTGGATACTTCACATTGGGTGTTTTATTTCATTCTAATGTCGCAACCTGCGCATGCGGAAAAGCGCGATCTTGTGCCCAATGTCAAGGGTCAAAATAACTTTGAATTTTTTGTTTAAAGTTTTTTTTGTTGTACTATACTCTGGCAAAGAACTGCTTCACCCAATACCTTCATACTTTCACAGGGTGTTTATTCATCATTGTTTCGGCCCAACCGCTTTGCGGAAAGCGCCGATCCTGGTTGGCCCAAATGTTCAAGGTCCAAATTTACTTTGATTTAATTTTTTTGTTAAAGTTTTTTTTAGTGTACAATATCTCTGCAAAACTGCTTCACCCAATACATTGATACTTCACATGGGTGCTTACATCAATTGTCGCACCTGCTTGCGGAAAGCGCGATCCTGTGCCCAATGTCAAGGTCAAATTACTTTGAATTTTTTTGTTAAAGTTTTTTTTTGTGTACTATATTTCTGCAACTGCTTCACCAATACCTTGATACTTCACATGGGTGTTTTATCATCATTGTGCACCTGCTTGCGGAAAGCGCGATCCTGTGCCCAATGTCCAAGGTCAAATTACTTTGAATTTGATTTTTTGTATTAAATTTATATCGTGTTACTTGGTCCCAAACTCAAATCATTTTTTTCTGCTGCAAACTGCTTCACCCAATACCTTGATACTTCACATGGGTGTTTATCATCATTGTCGCACCCTGCTTGTTCGGAAAGCCGCCGATCTGTGCCAATGTCAAGGTTCAAATTACTTTGAATTTTTTTGTTAAAGTTTTTTTTTGTGTACTATATCTCTGCAACTGCTTCACACAATACCTTGATACTTCACATGGGTGTTTATCATCATTGTCGCAACCTGCTTGCGGAAAAGCGCGATCCTGTGCCCAATGTCAAGGTCAAATTACTTTGAATTTTTTTTGTTAAAGTTTTTTCGTGTACTATATCTCTGCAACTGCTTCACCCAATACCATTGATACTTCACATGGGTTGTTTTTATCATCATTGTCGCACTGCTTGCGGAAAGCGCGTCCTGTGCCCAATGTCAAGGGTCAAATTACTTTGAATTTTTTTGTTAAAGTTTTTTCGTGTACTATATCTCTGCAACTGCTTCACCCAATACCTTGATACTTCACATGGGTGTTTATCAGGCATTGTCGCACCTGCTTGCGGAAAGCGCGATCCTGTGCCCAAGTCAAGGTCAAATTACTTTGAATTTTTTTGTTAAAGTGTTTTCGTGTACTATATTTCTGCAACTGCTTCACCCAATACCTTGATACTTCACAGGGTGTTTATCATCATTGTTGCACCTGCTTGCGGAAAGCGCGGACCTGTGCCCAATGTCAAGGTCAAATTACTTTGAATTTTTTTGTTAAAGTTTTTCGTGTAATATCTCTCTGCTTCACCCCAATCCTTGTACTTCACATGGGGTTATCTCATTGTCGCACCTGCTTGCGGAAAGCGCGATCCTGTGCCCAATGTCAAGGGTCAAATTACTTTGAATTTTTTTGTTAAAGTTTTTTTTGTGTACTATGTCTGCAACTGCTTCCACCATCACGAATACTCAAACATGTTGAATAATCTTACATGGGTGTACTATATCTCCTGCTGCGAAAGGGGCGCTGTCCTGTGCCCAATGTCAAGGTCAAATTACTTTGAATATTTTTGTTAAAGTTTTTTCGTTGTTACTGATATCCAGCAACCTGCTACAAACCCCCATCCTGTAAAGTTTTTTCGGTTTTTTTGTACTATATCTCAATGCAACTGCTTCACCCAATACCTTTGATACTTCACATGGGGTGTTTATCAACATTGTCACCTGCTTGCGGAAAGCGCGATCCTGTGCCCAAGGTTCAAGGTCTAATGACTTTGAATTTTTTTGTAAGTTTTTCGTGTACTACAATCTCTGCAACTGCTTCACAAATACTTTGAATTACTTCACATGGGGTGTTTATCATCATTGTCACACCTGCTTGCGGAAAGCGCGATATCGTCAGCATTTTGGCGTCCGTCCGTTCGTCCGTTCGTCCGTGTGTCCGGTTAAAGTTTTTTGGTTAAAGTTTTTCCATCTACTATATCTATTTTTTTAGTGTCCATGCCTCGCCCCAAGGTGCGACATGCAGGCCACGGCCATCTAGTCTACAAAAAGTGGGTATAATTATGTTATCCAAGTGTCTATGCTTGGAAAAAACCTGGCCTTCGTGGCTTTGCCTCGTTTCTTGTTTTATTTTATATCAATAAAAATTTTCCAATTATTATCTTTCTAAAATAACATAGTTAGAACATATTTATGCAAATAATATCGAATTACAGCTCCATTTCCTAGGTCGGACACAACCTCGTATCATAACAAATGAAACTAGAAAATGTCGATGGCGCAATATACCCACTTTCCCCAAATGCTAAGTCCGAAAGGGGGAGGTAATCCATGATGGAGGGTCGGATGAAAAATCCGAATTCACTTTGCGCATCTGCACATGATGACGAAGCTACATACCAAATATCAGGCGCGTAGGTATGAAGGTGAAAAAGTTTTTCAAGTTACAAGAAACGTGACGGACATACGGACGGACGGACACTCGTGACGAAAACAATATACCCATTTTTTCCCAAAAAAAGTGGGTATAATAATGTGTTTACTGCTCTAACGTCAATATTGTAGTGGCAAGTTCATATGATCGTTTGAGAATTATCGATATCCTGCAGAAATACATAGAATGTATAGAAAATTACAATTTTATATGTTATTTTATTATGATACGAGGTCGTGTTCGACCAAAGTTAGTAGCCTTATTCATATATATAGAGTTATACCGATGGATTCCTCTGCAGAATAGCAAATCAGATCTGATTGCTGTGATGATGTATTCTCAGTTGTGCTATGTCGATGCGTTTTCGAGCTATGGATTATTTTGTTCCATGAAAGTTCCGCATTTGTCTCTAGTAAGAAGACATCGGACACATTAAATGTGCCCGATGTCTTCTTACTAGAGACAAATCAAATTTTATTTCTTTCACTTTCCTGGTGATGTGTCAGCAGGTATCGTTTCATAGCTTCGCTTACAAGGTAAACAGGTGACTGGCTGGTAACCAGTCAGTGTAACATGACGCTTACGCGTGACACTCCACGAATCTCAACCAATCATAAGCTTAATGATGACGTCATCGGGAAAACCCATCAACAATTAGACAATATGGCTTCCCGAGAAATGATAGAAATGTTTGTGCGATTGAATTGTCTGTCGTGACGCCTTGGACTGGTATAAATTTAGCTTTGATCAAATGTTCAATTGGAAATAATGTTGTTTCGATGCAAACTGTTTCTTAACAGGCCCGGACGACGTGTAGTTTGAAGCAGATGTTTGCTATCATATAGTAGTATAGGCCCGAAAAATGTTACCGAAGTATTACGACTAAAGATAAATGCGGAATTGTGTTGAACAAAATAATTATCTCTAGCTAGAAAATGTGTTGACATGGAATATATCGTTGTGGAGGGCTAACATTTGCCTAACTTCTGCAATTGGCGGAAATGATATAAATCGGTTGACTGTTTCGTGAGATTCCGTTGTCTCGAGGCCGTCCGAGTACGGACCATTAAAAACATAGGCACCTTGTTTTGTGTTCTAACAGGGAATAAACATTTTTTTTCCCACTTATTGATACTTTTAGGTATATTTGATGTATTTATAGACCTTGGTCCGTTACTTCAATCTGTGTGCGACATCATGATGTTAATAATTTGTGTCAGTACAATGTAAACAAGTAGAAATTTGTTAATAACATGGCACATTCTAGACCAATTTTCAAAATATAACATTTGTTTTCTTAGTTAGATCATTTCCAGTGCCTATGACTAGCCTTCAAACACAATTTTCTTTCTTTTTTCTTTGCTTCGACAACCGCCAGTTTGATTTGAGCCATATGTTGATAAGCTGTACAGACAATTTAGGCACATACGGTACATGTCGTACCTGTCGAGCTGGCCAATCAAAACACGAGAAAATCTACGTGCACAACGTAACTAGGGGATAGTTGACTATGACACCGGTTGTGGTTTCTCATTCAACAACAACTAATGATAAGAGAGGTTTACTTCATGGTATTGAAAAAATCAGTATGATTCACCTATCAATCGTGTAGCCTATAGTCGGGGCTGCATCCTATATAAAACATAAATAATTGTAATTCTTTTTTGGCGATTGTATAAAATATAAAAAATTGGGGAGGGCACTGTTTTGTTATTGATGAAAAAGTACTTACATTTTAATATTTTTTAGACTTAATGTGTTTAATAGCCAAAAGTTTGTTGGAACAGACAGTAGTTGGGAGCAGCGTAACGTTGATTATCCTGCTCAGTAGTAAGATGGAAATAATTCAGTTACACATCCATAACTAACAAGTGACTTGCAAGAAACATAATTTATTTTACAACTATTACAAACAAGCACAAGAGCGCTTATAAAAATGTTTTCATTGGCACAGACGAAGGCATAAGGGCAGTCATTTATGTGGAAGAAAACTGCAGCAAACCTACTTGTCTTATCTGTCAACCACTATACCATCCCACATACAGCCCCGGTTGAGGATCGAATCCGGGGCCACATTGGTGTAAAGCGCATTTGTTACCGATTGTGCTAACCGGACAACCATCTTAGCATGAGGGTTTCTGATAATTTCATTCCATTTTACATGACAAATGTTTTTGACATGATACTATGTTTCTTTCTCACCAAAATCAGCGGAAAGTGAGACATAGCGGTCACAATTCCGGCATAGACGATATCATCGTCGTAGAAGTAGTAGGCGTCCACAAATTTGGACATATCATCAAATGTTGAATATCTCTTAATCCATTAGTCTTATCATTACCAAGCTGTATCAATAGCTTCCTCACTGTGTGACCTTGACCTTCGTGGATGAGACGCTCAACGGCGATTACCTTGTTTTTTTTCCTTAAAAAATATAAATTTAGAAATCTACATTTTAACTTTTTGAAACATTCAGATGTTATGATCCTAAACAATTAAGATATTATTTAAGGAAATGATTACTTTCCGAAGCCATTTGCCATGATTATCAGTAACTCTCCACACAGAGGTTGATATCTGCCATGTTGAGAATGGTGTAATTGGTAAGCAGGGCACTGTGACATACTCTACTAAAATTTGTAGAGTTTAATTGTTTTAAATGCACACATAATTCACCATTCATAGGTATCAGTGTTGTCTGCAGGATTTCATGAAGGTTTGTTGCTTTCAAGTATGATTATATATACATGTACTTACTTGTAAGAAATAAAACTTTTAAACAGTATTAGGTTAATAGCTTGAGACTTGTTATTTGGTATATGGGTTTCTTGTGAATTTTCAATATTACATTTGATTCCCGGCTCATGGATTAACTCATGAGACATGCCATGCAATTGTGATAATTTCTGTAAATGATACTGAAAGTGTACAAAAACTTCATAGCAAATGCAGAACTTTATTCCGCATTTACTTTGAACATTTTGTAAACTTTCGACGTCATTTACAGTAAAGACTTTTTATGAGATATCGCAATCTTCTTAGGTTTAAAATCACATGACTTGTTACATATGAGACACGCCATGCGATTTTGTACCTAAGAACATGTATAATTTTTCATGAAATATATTTACAGAACATGTGATATTTTCTGTAAATGACGTCAAAAGATCACATTTTCATAGCAAATGCGGAATAGTATTCAGTATTCCACATCTGCTATGAAAATTGTGTCATCTTTCAATATCATTTACGAAAAATATCGTAGATTTTGTCAAAATCTTTCATGAGATATCGCACATGTTCTTAGGTACAAAATCACATGGCGTGTCTCACATGTGGCTGTGACTGGGAAAATTGGGCTACTGATCTGCTAGTACACCCCAGTAACTTGATACTGATAACCAATTTACTGATGATTACAAGCATGACAGATGGCTAACTGACCACATAGCGACACAACTGGATCTACACTGGTTGCAAATACATGTACCATAGGCCATATTTCTCCAGTGACAGTTGGGAGGGTATGGTCCCTGTTTCTCCAGTCACAGCTGCATGTGATTGAACATTTTCATTTGCTTATTATCCCTTTCACCCCTAAGTAACTGGAATGGGATTTGATATGTTAATTTTGCAAGCAATCCAATCGTCACAAAATGATTTTCAGACTAGTCCATTTATGAAAAGGGGGTGTTTTTTCTCTCAAAAATATGAAAATTACTTGCAAAAAGTGCAGAGCCTGATGAAGACGGCGCGTCACAAGCCGGATCATCTGGATCTACACTATTTGCGAATACCACTATACAGATCTGTGGTGTTAAAAGGGTTATATTCCATGTATACAGACTGTTTCATGTACTTGTATACCATTGTGCTCTTGCAGACAAGATTGTGAGTGGCTGGGAAAGAACGGAAACAACCAATGGAGTGCCATATTACATAAAGTTAGTACCATATTTTATTAAAATTGTAGCCCCCTCTCTAATAGTAGCTCCCTCCCATATTTCCAGTAACATTATGTTGTGTTCACATACATGTAGTAATGTAATTTCCATGTTTTGTGCCATTATAGAGCACAAAGAACATCCATAATTTGTATAGCCCATGCAGGGTGGGATGTGGGGCGGGGGTGTGTGGGCGGGGAGAGTTATTAGAATAAATGTAGCATATTCCTCGATCACTTCTACTTGTAGGTGTCATATTATTAACACTTAGACCGCTACTCACAACAATTGTCGTCTGCTGTTGCTTTTATATCTTGCCTTTTTTCGCAATAAAAACATGGTTTGACAGCACTTCAGAATCATTTCCAATGGAAATGATTCTGAAGTGATGTCAAAGCATGTTTTTGATGATAAAAATGGAAAATAGAAAATAAACAGCAGACGACAACAAAAATAAGATAGCGATCTAAGGGTTAACATATAGTGACACCCACCCATACAGTATTATCAGGCAATGTACCGTATGTCAATTTTCATTGGATGCAGGTGACCTTATCTAACCACATGGCCAGAGTTCATACATGAATGACTGTTGAAATTTGGTATAACAATCTAGATGTCAGTAATAAAGTACATGTACTACAAACAGATTTCTTCCAGTTTTTCTCTTCTAGAGTGTTAATAACAACTTTCTTGTTCTGCCCCTAGCTAGTGCTTTGTTGTAACCCTTAGACCGCTATCTTATTTTTTTTGTCGTCTGCTGTATATTTTCTATTTTCCATTTTTATCATCAAAAACATGTTTTGACAGCACTTTAGAATCATTTCCAATTGAAATGATTCTGAAGTGCTGTCAAACCATGTTTTTATTGAGAAATAAGGCAAGATAAGGCAAGAATAATTTTCAACATGCTTTGACAGCTCTTCAGAATCATTTCCAAATGAAGTGCTGTCAAAACAAGTTTTTATTGAGAAATAAGGCAAGATATAAAAGCAACAGCAGACAACAATTGTTGTGAGTAGTGGTGTAAGGGTTAATGTTGCTAATTTTGCGATCCTGTAAGGTTATATGTAGAAGCACTGATGGGAGCTGTGACTGGAGAAATGGGGCCTATGGGATTTGTGACCAGTGTAGCTCCTCATCAAATAGCACACTTCTGTAGCATGATTTATATCGCTTGTTAGAAGCATGACGGGCGTTTCATTGATGGAGTGATGATCATTGTAGATCCTGAACAGACTGTGCGGATGCACAGGCTGATCTGGATCTACACTGGTCGCAAAACACATGAACGTCATTTCTCCAGTCACAGTCACACATTTATCCTGTAGACCTGTATCAGTGCTGAATTAAATGGTGTCTGCTGCTTTACCTCTTACTCCCATTTACCTTGGCAAAAACTTGTTTTGATAGCATACAACAACAGATGATTTGCATGTGCTGACAAAATTATTTTTATGCCCCCATCTTGATAGAGCATATAGTTTTTGGACTGTGTGTCCATGTGTGGCAGGGATTCCGCTGGTGATCGCCACTTTCGCAATTGGCGATAAAAATAAACAATTGGCGATAAAAAATTACAATTTTCGAATTTTTGATTTTTTTTTCTTTTTTTGAAGTGGCGATTCAGCGGAATCCCTGTGTGTGCGTGTGCGTGTGTGCGCGTGTGTCAGTATGTGTGCTTGTGGGTCCAATTAAGAAGTGTGCCGAAGTTTCTCCATTCTTCCATCTATTGGTCTATAGGACCTAACAGAATATTGTCCCCTCATTGGAAATAATTTCAAAATAATTTTAAAGTGTAAATAAAAAAAAACAGCAGAGGATAAAGTTTAATTCATCATGGTAAGGGTTAATGTTGACAATTTCAGCCATCAGGCAGAGCGAACATCGTGGGACCATCCATACTGGGCAAAGATCTGTGAAGATTTACGTACGTCCCGTTCACAGGTGGATGACTCCGACCTGGGGCTTAAAAACTTCCCATTACCTCGCACACCTGTTGTACTGTTTGCTACATTTCTAGCATAAAGTATGACAACATGTGGGTGGGGCAATGGGATTTTTTCAATAGGAATTTCTTTATGTCCAGGTCTGAGTATTCCACCTGGGCTACTGCTTAGTAGTACAATTACCAACAATCTGATTGATTTTGGATGATTTGAGAAAACTTTCTGTGTTGCTTATCTAGAGCACTATATAATATTAATACCGTAATACATGTAGTAGCAATACTCAGGTTGAAGTAACAGACCAAGGTCTATAGATTTATTAAATACACCTTCCCGAGAAAATTTAGAAATGTTGATGTGATTGAATTGCCTGTTGTGACACACTAGACGCTTATAAATCTAGGCTGATCAAATTTTCGATCAATGTTTGTCGATGGAAAATGTTTCTGTACGGGCCCCGAAGGCGTACAAGTGTAGTTTGAGGCAGATATTTGCAGTTATATAGTAGTAGCGAATCTGGAATATATCGTTGCGGAGGGATAACATCAATATGCAAGTGATATAAATCGGTTTACTCTTGCGAGTGTCCGTTTGAGGCCATCCGAGTACGGCCCATTAAAAACGTAGTCACCTTGTAATGTGTTATAACAGAGAGTAAAAAAAACAATATTCATTAACTTATTTTTGTTAACTTAATACTTTTAGGTGTATTTATTGCGTTGATAGACCTTGGTCGATTACTTCAACCTGTGGCAATACTTGCAGCTCTTTATGTTATAGATAATATCCCAATGAATGCACGACATGTACTTAGCTGTTGACACCATTCAAGTTTCTTGCTGTAATGGCTGTCTTTAACCCTTTGAACCCGTAAGCCCGCTATAGCGGTTTATGCATACAGTGCAGGATCTGCACTTTTTGAAAGTAATCTTCATATTTTTGAGAACAAAAACTACCCCCTTTTTATACGACCGTTTTAAAAAAACGGTACGTATTATGTTTTACCGCGCGGCAGGCGGAGGACAGAAAAACTGCATAATTCGTGTACACAACTCCTCCGAAACCGTTTAGTCAATCGATCTGAAACTATACACACGACTTCTACACATATTGAAGATATGCACCTTTGTGTTTTACTTTTTTTTCTACATTTTTGTATCCAATTTTATATTTCTACTTTACACATCTCTACCTAAATTAGTATACCTGTTTACTACAACAAGAGGAAGAAATAATGCTATAGATTTTTAAATTCTCATTAATGTTTCTTGCCTTTGTGACAGCTTAGCATTTCTGCATCTTCGCTGTCTGGCCCATCTTCGACGGGCGTATTTTGTGACTTACGGCACTCTTGTCATAATTGGATTAGTCTGAAAAACATTTTGAATTGGCTGCAAAATTAACATATAAAAATCCAATCCAGTTTCGCAGGGGTGAAAGGGTTATCTGTTACCACAAATCTGTTTATTTGTCACAGTTAGCCCTGAAAAGGCGGGAACAGAATAATGATACTGTCTGCTGATTTTCCATAATATTGTAGTCTTATTTCTTAATAAAAACATGCTTAGGTAGCACATGAGAATCGTCTCCATTGGAGACGATTCTCATGTGCTGCCAAAGCATGTTTTTCTCTAAAATGAAAATAATAAATTGAAAGCAGATGATGAAATTCAGCATTGCACTGGTTAAATGTACTTGTAGCCATTGTCAGTTATTTATTGCCATGGTTACATTTAGCTGTTACCAGATTATTATCAAATGTCATGATCATTGTCGAGAGGTATATAGTTTTGTCATTCTGTCCGTCCGCCCGTTCGTCTGTAATATTTGCGTTAAAGTTTTTATTTGTCGTTTTTATTTGTCGTTCCAGGAGGTTGCAGGGGGTATCCGTGGGCCTCGGCCCACTTGCTCTAGTCACATTTACCAATCATTATGGCTAACGGTTGCCATGGTTATATATATTTACACCCTGCCATGCTAATAGCTTAATGTTTAATCTTATTTTACAATGGTTACACCATTGTGGCAGGCACATATTGAATTGGTTTATTCACCCATGGTGGTGGTTGACTGTTGCCTTGGTTATATTTATATGTTGCCATGGTTACAGTTGTCATGTTGTGTTTCCAGGGGAGCATGATAACGTGCGGTATGCTGCCTACAGGACCGCACTCAAGCTACGCCAGCTACAGATGTCTCTACAGAGTATGTCCTCACCTCCCAGCACATATGAAACACGCCATGTGATGTTGTACCCGAGAACATGTGCGATTTTTGTCTCGCCCGCGAAAGCGGAAAACGAGACATAGGTTTTGCTTTTCCGGAGTCGTCGGCCGCGGCATCGCCGAGGCGTCATCATTCAATGTTAAGTTTTCGTGTTACGGTCATTACTTCAACACCTTATCAGCTACAGTCATCAAGGCGAGACGTTTGATTCCGCGGAATTCTTGTTCATGAAATATGTTTACAGAAACTGTGATATTTTCTGTAAATGACATAGAAAGTTGACAGAATTTTCGTAGCAAATGCTATGAAAATTTTGTCAACTTTCGACGTCATTTACGGAAACTATCATGATTTTTTTCATGAAATATCGAACATACTCTCAGGTTCAAAATTGCATGGCATGTCTCATAATGTGTTTAAATTATATGTATGTGGATGAGACTGGATAAATGGGGCTTAAGGGATTTGTGACCAGTGATCTCCTAATCAAATAGCACAATCCTGTAGCCCGATAATGATCTCCATTGCTTGTTAGAAGCATGACGGGTGTTTAATCGATGGAATGGCAAACATGGCAGATCCTGATGCGAAATAGCTTGTTAAATGGAATTTTGGAAAGTAGTATTGCCTTTAGGGAATTATATCACCTTATGATTGTTATGCCCCTCAACGATAGTGGAGGTGGGCATTTATTGTTACCCTTGTCTGTCCTTCCCGTCCGTCCGTCTGTCACAAACCTTGTAGCTCGTTTAACCTGTAATATGTAACTTGACGTGTAGCTTCCTTTGTTGTGTACATTGGCAAGGTGAATCTTCTTTTTTATTAAACTCCCGGGTTATGAATTATCTCCCCCTTATGAACTTAGAATCGCAATTTTGCCTTGTAACTTGTAAAACATTTAAACCATAATAGTGGATATCTAATAATTGGTACATCACTTCCCTATTGTGTATAGATGTGCAAAGTGAATTTAGATTTCTTATCCGACCCTGGGTCATTGATTATCTCCCCCTTTTGGACTTAGAATTTTGCCTTGTTTTACTATCAAAGTGGTAGGTGGGGCATCCATATTCTAGGAACACATTTTCTAGTTAATACACTACATTATTACATTGAGTACACCCAGTTTATGCCATACGTATCTATTCCACTGGCAGTGCACCACGTTGACCTTCACACGCTGCGGGTGGAGTTTGATCACCATGGTTACACGGACGGCTGCTGGGACATTGTGTCTTGCGACAAGATTTGGTCCATCCTGGTGGCCATGTACACGGCCTCGCACAGTGCATACAGCAAGGCCGGGGAGCCGGAGATACTCTCTGATCTTACCCTCAATCTACTACAGAACCTGTATGATGTGTGAGTGTTGTATATTTTATTCATAATTTATCTCCTGCACTGGGTTGTACCTTTTCACCACCACATATCTGGCTCTTGTAGTTTTGGGACTGATTGATTAATCGGAAAAGGGGTTATTATTGGAAAAAAGGAAAATTATGGCGCAGAAACTGATATCATTACCATTGACAGTCAAAACCTTGTAGACTTCCTTTTATGTCCCCAGTCTCTTTATAGGCCGAGCTCATATAGTGTCCGTCTGTATGTCCGTCTGGCATAGATTAAGGAGTTTTTCGGAATTTCTCATTTATGTCATAACTTCAAAATTTCTTGAAGGATTACCTTAATATTTCAGTACATCCTACTTGTGCATAAATGTCGCACATCCGTGCTAACCAGGGCTTCTAAAATTTCAGAATGCCAATCGGTCCAGACATAACTGTCGGACACTCGTATGTATAGGTCGAGAACGCGTAAACGCGAGATTGTAACATGGCCCTAACACAACGTCGTACGATTCACATGTTTCAGGAGCCGATTCTCTTGTTTTGTAAAAATATTTTTTTTGTAAGAAACATGTTTTGGCAGCATATGAGAATCGTCTCCTAATATGATTGTTTGTGTCCTGTTGGGGGACACGTTTTACAATCTCATGTTTTTTTAGCTCACCTGAGCAAAGCTCATGTGAGCTATTGTTACCGCAATGTGTCCGTCGTCGTCGTCCGTGAACATTTTCAAACGTCTTCTCCTCGGTAACCATTGGGCCTATAGTCACCAAACTTCATGGTCATGGTCCTTAGGTAGGGGGATTACAAAATTGTTAAAATGACGTCATTACGTAATCCAAGATGGCCGCCGTCTAAAAATAGCACAAATTCTTCAAAAATCTTCTTCTCAAGAACCGCCAACCGGATTTCGACAAAACTTGGTAGGAATGATCGATGTACATTGCTCTTTCAAAGGTGTTAAAATGGTGACCCCGGGGTCAAAAATGGGCGTGGCCCGTGGGGTCAAATTGTGGTCAAATTTTATTTTTGACCGAATATGGTCATGTCATATATCAAATTGAAGGTATCAATGAGGCGATCACTCTGGTGCATTTTTTTTCGAAATCAGATGGTTATGTCATCCAAGATGGCCGCCGAAAGGTCAAAAGGTTGTTCTTTTATTAGAGATTTCAAAATTCTTCTTCACATGAACCGCTTGGCCCATGGTAGCCAAACTTTAAAGTTATGGTCTATGGGTGAAGCCTTTTCAGATTTGTTAAAATGGAGGTCATCGCTAATACAAGATGGCCGCTGTCTAAAAATAGCATAAATTCTTAAAAAATCTTCTTCTCATGAACCGCTTGCCGGATTGCGACGAAACTTGGTAGGAATGATCGATGTACATTGTTCTTTCAAAGTTGTTAAAATGGTTACCCCGGGGTCAAAAATGGCCGTGGCCCGTAGGGTCAAATTGGGGTCAAATTTTATTTTTGACCGAATATGGTCATGTCATATATTAAATTGAAGGTATCAATGAGGCGATCACTCTGGTGCATTTTTTGTCGAAATCAGATGGTTATGTCATCCAAGATGGCCGCCGAAAGGTCAAAAGGTCGTTCTTTTATTAGAGATTTCAAAATTCTTCTTCACATGAACCGCTTGGCCCATGGTAGCTTAAAAGTTATGGTCCATGAGTGAAGCCTTTTCAGATTTGTTAAAATGGAGGTCATCGCTAATACAAGATGGCCGCCGTCTAAAAATAGCACAAATTCTTAAAAAATATTCTTCTCATGAACATCTAGCCGGATTTCGACGAAACTTGGTAGGAATGATCGATGTACATTGCTCTTTCAAAGTTGTTAAAATGGTGACCCCGGGGTCAAAAATGGGCGTGGCCCGTGGGGTCAAATTGGGGTCAAATTGGGGTCAAATTTTATTTTTGACCGAATATGGTCATGTTATATATCAAATCGAAGGTATCAATGAGGCGATCACTCTGGTACATTATTTGTCGAAATCGGATTGTTATGTCATCCAAGATGGCCGCCGAAATGTCAAAAGGTCGTTCTTTTATTAGAGATTTCAAAATTCTTCTTCACATGAACCGCTTGGCCCATGGTAGCCAAACTTAAAAGTTATGGTCCATGGGTGAAGCCTTTTCAGATTTGTTAAAATGGAGGTCATCGCTAATCCAAGATGGCCGCCGTCTAAAAATAGCATAAATTCTTAAAAAATCTTCTTCTCATGAACCGCTAGCCGGATTTTGACGAAACGTGGTAGGAATGGTCGATGTACAATGCTCTTTCAAAGTTGTTAAAATGGTGACCCCGGGGTCAAAAATGGGCGTGGCCCGTGGGGTCAAATTTTATTTTTGACCGAATATGGTCATGTTATATATCAAATCGAAGGTATCAATGAGGCGATCACTCTGGTACATTTTTTGTCGAAATCGGATTGTTATGTCATCCAAGATGGCCGCCGAAATATCAAAAGGTCGTTCTTTTATTAGAGATTTCAAAATTCTTCACATGAACCGCTTGGCCCATGGTAGCCAAACTTAAAAGTTATGGTCCATGGGTGAACCCTTTTCAGATTTGTTAAAATGGAGGTCATCGCTAATCCAAGATGGCCGCCGTCTAAAAATAGCATAAATTCTTAAAAAATCTTCTCATGAACTGCTAGCCGGATTTCGACTAAACTTGGTAGGAATGATTGATTTACAATGCTCTTTCAAAGTTGTGAAAATGGTGACCCCGGGGTCAAAAATGGGCTTGGCCCGTGGGGTCAAATTGGGGTCAAATTTTATTTTTGACCGAATATGCTCATGCCATATATCAAATTGAAGGTATCGATGAGGCGATTGCTCTGGTGCAATATTTGTTGGAATCGGATGATTATGTCATCCATGATGGCCACCAAAAGGTCCATTTATTCAAGATTTTGAACGTCTTTTTCTCAGGAACCACATGGCCGATGCTGGCCAAACTTCATAGGAAGTTAAGATCCTTGGGTGAAGCATTTTCAGATTTGGTAAAATGAGAGTCATCGCTTAATCCAAGATGACCGCCATCTAAAAATAGCACAATTTTTTTAAAACACATGAACTCCATGTCACATTCTCCTCTAGTGTTCATGGAGTCAGGTGAGCGAATTAGGGCCATCATGGCCCTCTTGTTTTATTATTGATGGTGAACAAGCTTTGGTCCTCGCTAGTCGCATATCCTATAAGCCCGCTTTTGTCCGATCATGTCGTACATAATATGCACGTGCGGTTGTTACATAACTGACTGTGACGTGGTGGAGGGTGAGACATCAAAGGTTACAAAGTCGTGCTGATCTGACCTTTGATAAATGCCGACGCGATGTCAACAGACACACATTTACACATGTTTATCCATTTCGCGACACTATCACACATGGAATAACTATACATAGAACTTTATTTTGTAACATTTGGCTCTGGAATTATCTTTTGCACGTAATTATTCCATAAATTTATGTCGTCGAAAGTTAAAAGTCGGAGGTGCAGAATCCCCGGAAAAAAAAAAGGTAAGGCAAAAACCGGCGATGCGGTAACCAATAACATCAAAATATTTTTTTCCCCAATAAACATGTATTAGTAGGACATTAGAATCTTCTCCTAAGACGACGATTATCATGTTTTTGTCAAACTATACTGTTGTTGTTCTTTTTGTCAAGAAATATTGGTGTTTGTCCACATCTGTCGTACATCTTAATAAAAACGTGTTTCAGCAGCACACAAGAATCGTCTCCTAAGACTATTTTTACGTGTCCTGTTTGGGATATGTTGCAATCTCGCGTTCTTGCGATATCGCGCATAGGTTGATCCGGAAATGTGAAGTATGATCGGTTTATACTGAAAGCTCAGCCGGATTGGCATTATTTTCAGACCAAATTTTAAGGATAGTTTGCAAATCGTAATCGGTCTGAGAATTCAAAATTCGGTCCAGAACCGACTAAAATTTTAGAAGCCCCGTGCTGACCTTAATATGACCATTTGACATTCACAAATGTGTTTAAATACTTAGAAATGTTGATTAAGAAGTTTGCCGGAGTTTCTCAATTCTGTCATACCGGTAAGTTCATCCCTTGAAGGATTTCAATATTTCTATCCATGATAGTTGTGCAGAAATGCAACACAACCATGCTGCCCTTAATATAACCTTGACCTTTTGACCATCACACATTTTCTTATGGACACTTAGTACTTTGGGCTGATTAAGTTTGTCAGAGTTTCTCCAATCTGCCACCGGGGGCATTCGTGTGGCACATTCGTGTGGCACATTCGTGTGACACATTCGTGTGGCACATTCGTGTGGCACATTCGTGTGGCACATTTTCTTGTTTAATATTCAGTATTTTATTTCATCAGGAAAAACACATGTCAAACAGCGTTTTATTTCATCTGACAGGAGAAACACATGTCAAACAGTATTTTATTTCATCAGAAAAACACATGTCAAACAGCGTTTTATTTCATCTGACAGGAGAAACACATGTCAAACAGTATTTTATTTCATCAGGAAAAACACATGTCAAACAGTATCAAACAGTATTTTATTTCATCAGAATAAACACAATATAATATTAACATGATACAGTACAATAATGTATATATTATACACATGTCATAAAAACACATTAGCCCTTAGACCGCTACTCACAACAATTGTCGTCTGCTGTTGCTTTTATATCTTGCCTTATTTCTCAATACAAACATGTTTTGACAGCACTTCAGAATCATTTCCAATGGAAATGATTCTGAAGTGCTGTCAAAGCATGTTGTAAATTATTCTAAAGTGCTGTCAAAGCATGTTTTTGATGATAAAAATGGAAAACGAGAAAATAAACAGCAGACGACAAAAAGATTATGATAGCGGTCTAAGGGTTAATATCGGAGGATAGAGGAGAAAGCAAATATGCTTGTATAATACCTCTTTCACATCACTGTTTTCTGTGTAGGGAGAGGACTGGCAAGATTGAGGTGATGTCGGTGAAACTGGCCCTGGTTGCCCTGACAGCCGCCCGCCTTGTGGAGAAATACAGGTGTAAGTAATCCCTGTACAGTCCAACCTCTGTGATCGGCCATCTCTCTACAACAGCACCCTATATTTTATATCCCTAATGGACAATTTCCTCTATATTTAACCTCCCTACAACAGCCACCTCTCAACAACAGTATAAATAGGCTGCCAATTATGAGACACACCATGTGATTTTGTACCTTCGGATATCTGCGTAATTTTATGAAATATGTTTACAATATTTTCCGTAAATGGCGTCAAAAGTTGACAAAATGTTCAGAGTACATGCAGAATTATATATTGCATGTACTCGGAATGTTTTGTTAACTTTTGACTTTATTTATGAAATATATTGTAAATTTTGTAAACATATTTAATGAAATTACACAGTTGTCCAACGGTACA
The DNA here is from genome assembly GCA_029237695.1 of Conchocele bisecta. Lineage (NCBI taxonomy): Eukaryota > Metazoa > Mollusca > Bivalvia > Lucinida > Thyasiridae > Conchocele > Conchocele bisecta. The sequence continues at coordinate 39,419,943 of CM055268.1, forward strand.
AAATCACGTGGCGTGTCTCATACGAAAAGTCACAGGTAATGTCCCTATCATCTACTTCCATCATTGTCATCAGTATTGGAGTCGGCGGGGTTTGTCGGTTTGACACCACATTGCTTAGTTTATACGAAGCAATGTGCTGTCAAGCTGACAAATTCCGCCAATTCTAATGTGTTGCATGCTGCGGCAGTAGTTCTGGTGTATGCACTGTTCAGACTGTAAAACTGCATATTGCCGATCGGGAGCTACACAGGTTGCAAACATCAGTAGTCGATTTCATCAAAATTGCAAAGTATACTTATCTAGCAAAGTATACTTTGAGGGAGTAATAATTTATTTTTCCCGAAATGCATTATTTCATATAGAACTAACGACTGCATATATTTCATGATTAAAAGTACGCAGAATTATTATACTGAATTTATTACATTATCACAGCCAAAATGGCTGTGATAATGTAATAAATTCAGTATAATAAAAATTAATAAATTTATCCTTAAATTGAAAATTTCTCCCTCAAAGTATACTTTGCTAGATAAGTACACATGTTGGTGAAATAGGCTACTGGCGTATGCACTGTTCAGACTGTAAAAATGCATAATGCTGATCGGGAGCTACACAGGTTGCAAACATCAGAAGGTCCTTTGTCTCGGCTGGCTACCCATTTACAACAATTGTAGATCCTGACAACCCTGTACCTTTCCCTGGTTGTACATGTAGTAGGATCTAATCATTTTCGTAGTCACACTATACATTCCTGAGTGACTAAATGGCAAACAGCATAAACGCAACAACAGATTTCTCTATAATTCAGGCAGATAGGAACTCCGAGAGACATTATTACACTACTGTATATGCAGTCATCAGTATGTTGCTTTGTTCATCATGATCATCTAACCAGGGTATTGTTTTCATAAATCATAATACACTAGTGTAATACATAAGCAAATGAAAGCATGTGAGGTGATCGGTGCAGCTTCAATGTATGATCATGTGCTTATGCAATAAATGTGGTATTTATTAAACTTGTTGACTTATTTCATAGGAAACTCGCCATTGCCTCATCCTGTCTTATGAAATCGGAAAACTCATTTAATAGATACTATATTAACCCTTTCAACACCACAGGCCTGTATGGTGGTATTGGCAAATAGTGTAGATCCAGATGAGACGGCTCGTCACGAGCCGTCTCATCAGGATCTGCACTTTTTGCTAGTAATTTTCTTACTTCTGACAACAAAAACACCCCCTTTTCATAAATATACCAGTCTGCAAATCATTTTATGACAATTGGATTGGTCCGGAAATTAACATGTAAAAATCCATTCCAGTTGCTTAGGGGTGATAGGATTAAATCATTTACTCGTGTATGATCCTCCAGTTGTAAAATGTTCCAGTTTTCTACCAAGAGCTCCATGACCCCAGTACGTTCATCAGTCGCAGGATACTCAGTGCCTTCCTAGAAGCCATTATCAAGGTGCGTGTATCCTCGTTCAATTCTGACTCCCGTAATAACCCTAAATATTTGGACACCATTTATTTCAGGAAACACATAAAAACAAATATTTATGGTTAGTATGGTAGTGGTTTATTCACAATAACAATGTATTCGGACACAATTTGCTTTGGGAAACTCCTATTTAGGGGTTTCCCAAAGCAAATTGTGTCCGAATATTTCGGGTTATTATGGTGCTTAAAATTTAGTGTTTTCACCTTTTGACCTTTTCTTACCATTTCAGCTAGTAGTTTACAGAATTAACTCGTGGACAAAAGTCTTGTCCCCTTCCAATACAGCTTGTCAACAGCGATATTGGCCTGGCAAAACAATTATTTGTGTGTTGCACCTTTATGGCATGATTTTCCGGATCAAAAAACAATTTTGATATTACAGATTTGATAGTCAATGACACAGTTATCTCCACTTTAGAGAAAACAGCATATTGCCGTACAGCGAAGTGAATGATGCTGCAAATTATGAGTTTTTCAGTACAGAAACATGCACACAGTATCTGTGATGCAGAAAAACACAAAATGATGTACAAAATTTGGTTGACACGTAAGTTAGAACTATTATATCTTTAATTTCTTCAGATTTCTTCAAATTACCTCCCTTTACTCTGAACTGTTTTGTGAATGTTTTCACCTTAAAAACGCTGAAATAATGCGGATTGCAGTAATTTTTTCTCATGATTATTTTTCAGATTATTGGTTTTATTGAATGAACATTATTAAAACAAGTTCAAATTTTCATTGTCATTAAGTCCATGTATCCATTGTGAATTTTGATTTTTACCCCTAATATAAGGGTTTGAGCTTATCTGGTTGCTAAACGGGTACGCATATGTGAAATTTAAAAACTGATTTAGCGCCACAACATAATGAGGATACTGTTTTATTATGGTTTTGCTAATGTGACACATAGAGATGCCATGGAATATGGATTCAAGTATAGGGGACAGGACTTTTGTCCTCGAGTATATAAAGGTGACACACCCTCTAAATCGTGAGATAACCATCTTCACTTTGGCCCACCTCCAGAAATTAAATCACAACTCTTGGCCACAGTTTACGCTTGATTAACGTTTGTTTTGATAAAGTATTATTTCAAATGTAAGAAAATTTTATTTACTGTAAACCAACTAATATTCGCGCGCGAGATACCTTCACGTTCTTCACGAGGGACTGAAAATCGCGAACGTAAATCTTAGCGAATATTTCCACATGTCCTAGCCTAAGATTGTTATAAATAATTTGCTAATAGATGTTGGGCCTCTTCTTGAATATATTTACCTTTCCCATATAGGTCTGGGTCATTTAGTGACAATAGTTAATCCTGTTGTTTTCATTGAACTATATTGATATGTGCCCTGTGTCGTGTATTCCAATTTATAAAATGTAATTCTATAATCTATACAACAGTTTGTAAACTCGTACAAAATAGCTTCGGCATGAATTTACAACACCATTATCTTTCATTGTCTAACCCGACTGATTGGTCTAAAGTGACACGCCTGTGACAAGTCATCTTGTTGCGTTGTCGACTTCAAAGAGATGCCACGATGTCAATTTGAAACCGGTGTAAAGTCGACGCCATGGGCACTTAGTCATACCGATAATTCAAAGATTAATGCTGACGTCAAAAATCACAATGAAAACATATTATTTCCAAAATTTATATATTGGTCGCGAAAGTTAATAGCGCACGTCATCATACCGCGAACGATAATCGTCGCGAATATGGCCCGGTACAAAAATAGCGAAATTTTGTAGCCGCAAAATTTAGTTGGTTTGCAGTAATCAGCTGAGCTGTTTAGTAGGGCACCGTCGAGAATCAGCGGTGCCTATAGGTTTCGCAGGCCACATTTTCTTGTTTTGAATGTTTTTGTAAGATTTTCTAAAATCACCTATAATTTCTGTTTGCCTTCAGCTAATGTCTCCATATTGCACATATGCATTACTTAGTAGCGATACATCCTTCCACATTAATACAATTACCCTCGCTACTGATCGTACATATGTCCGTCTGTCTGTTTATTTTAAGTTTCTCAAATAGGGGCCCTAAGTGCGTCGACAGACCACATTTCTAGTTACATTGATAGCTTTATATGATTCTTCAATCCTTTCATAACTAAATGTGACTGTGACTAAGAATGGGGCATATGGGTTTTGTGACCATTCTGATCAGAATCTGCACTGTTCGTCATTGCATTAATGAAACGTATGTCATGTTTCTAGCTAGCAATATTGATCATTATCAGGCTATATGAGTGTGCTATTTGATCAGGAACTACACTGGTTACAAATTCCATAAGCCCCATTTATCTAGTCACAGACACAAATACTTCATTACAATGTTTACTCGCGTAGATCCAGATCATAAACTATTTCATCAGCTTCTGCACTGTGAATATCTGATTATTTTTTTGTTTGTCATTTTTAACAAATTAACCCTTAGACCGCTACTCACAACACTTGTCGTCTGCTGTTGCTTTTATATCTTGCCTTATTTCTCAATAAAAACATAGTTTGACAGTACTTCAGAATCATTTCCAGTGGAAATGATTCTGGAGTGCTGTCAAAGCATGTTGTAAATTATTCTAAAGTGCTGTCAAAGCATATTTTTGATGATCAAAATGGAAAATAGAAAATAAACAGCAGACAACAAAAAAAAGATAGCGGTTTAAGGGTTAATATTTTTACCAGTCCCTGTAATTGAATAGTCTCAAAATTAAATGCCAGTTATTTAACGGTGAAAGAAAGAAATAATTCAATTATTGAGTGATTGTCGTCTAATTGTTATACAATTAACTGGTTGTCAAGACTGTGACTGGATAATTAGGCTAATTATACTACAGGATATGTCATAGCGATATATAATTATCTATGATTGATGCTAAGAATTAGGAGATAATTACTCTTCCTCGTTATCCAGGTTGATATCCAGGTTGTCTTCACTATGCAAGTGTAGTTTCACCGAGTGATTCCTCATCATTTCACCTTTGGCATTGATAGAGGATGTACCTGCTGTTTTATGAAGGACATTGTTAAACTTTTGTCAGCTACACATTGTTATTGCATATTTTGAAGTTATCATTTTATGCTAATCATAATTATTGGGTCACTTGATTGACGTTGTATGGTATATCAGGTTACATTGTTCTGGTATGTTATCTTCTGATTGAGTTTGGTACATACCGTAATAACCCTAAATATTTGGACACAATTTGCTTTGGGAAACCCCTATTAGGGGTTTCCCAAAACAAATTGTATCCAAATACATTGCTGTTGTGATTAGACCACAACTACTATCTTTTGATTGAGTTTGGTACATACCGTAATAACCCTAAATATTTGGACACAATTTGCTTTGGGAAACCCCTATTAAATAGGGGTTTCCCAAAACAAATTGTATCCAAATACATTGTTGTTGTGATTAGACCACAACTACTATAGTAACCCAAACTATTTACACCTCACTGTTGTGGGAAACCATATGTTGTATGTGTTTCTTCAAATAAACGGTGTCTGAATATTTAGGCAGTGACTGGTGCAATGAGGATTATGGTATTTGTGATAATACACGCAGTCTGATGATGGTCTGCAATGGCCACTATTCATTTCATAATGTTGTATTGTATTTACCTCATGTTGTCATAACTATGTGACCTGAGTGAATAAAGGAATAATAATAAAGTAAGTGAACCATCTATCTTGCTTCTCACTAACAGTACTGCATATATCTGCATCAGACTGGTATAGTGAGCTAGAACACCTTGGACTACACTATAGTCTGTTTCACGAAAGCTGCCCAAATTTTACGGCCATATAAACAATTCAAAAATCATATTTTTTTGGATAATTTTAAATTAAAGGAAAAGTTAAGAATGAGCCTTCTTTTTATTTCGTGAAATTTTGTCAAATATTGATTTTTTAAGGCGAAAACAAAATTTCCCCATGTTAAATCCCCATAGACATCTTCACTCCGTGAAGATGTCTATGGGGATTTAACATGGGGAAATTTTTTAGAATTTCAGAAATACTGGACCGATTTTTAAAATTTAGCTTTTGTTTTCTTATTTAGATCATTTCCAAGCTATCTAGCTAGGTTTCGGAGTCAATTTCCAAAAAAAAAAATTTTGACTCCACCCACAAGTCCTCTACCTCTTTTCCCCCCATGTTAAATTCCCATAGAGAAATCAATTTTTCGTAATAAAACCAATATTTGACCAAATTTCACGAAATAAAAAGAAGGCTCATTCTTAAATTTTGCTTTAATTTAATATTATCGAAACAAATATTGTTTTTGCATTGTTTATATAGCCGTAAAATTTGGGCAGGTTTCGTGAAACAGACTATAGCCAGATATGCCATAAGCTCTATTTTTCCAATCACAGCAACATATGCACAGTATGCAACATACGCATCTGCACAGTCTTATCAGGATCTGCAATGTTTGCAATTCCATCAGAGAAACACTGTCATGCTTCTAACAAGCAATATAAACACATTATGTGGCTGTGACTGGAGAAATGGGGCTTATGGGATTTGTCATCTCTGTAGCTACTGATCAAATAGCACACTCCTGTAGCCTGATAACGATCTGGGGGCCGTTTCACTAAACTTCGTACGACTAAAATGGTCGTAAGTGCAAACTTATGATAGTCTGTAAATTTCACATTAGCAATGTTTTCTTGTAAACAATTGATGGATTTACATTTATTGAGCATAGGCTGCATATGCCTATAAATATGCACAGGCTGATCTGGATCTACACTGGTCGCAACACCCATAAGCCCAATTTGTCAGACTGCGGATGCACAGAGTGATCTGGATCTGACCTGGTTCTTCAACCCATAAGCCCCATTTCTCCAGTCACAGCCACACATGTGATATATGAATTTCTTAGGATAAAAGTATTTGTAAATCCCATAAAGAAACATGTGTACTGAATTCTTTATCAGGTTTCCAAACATCTTAGGAAAAAAACTCCATTTCAAAATGTTATCTTAATAACTTAAAATTTGAAAATATACTTGTGGCATGGTCAGGGGTTATGGGTAAATAGCCAATCTTCTATTGGTTCATATTATTGTTTTGAAAATTGACGACAGCATGTATTATTTATTGCAGATACCAGAGTTATTGCAGGAAAGTGCAGCATTTGGAAGGAACATGGGCCCTGCTGTCTCAAGCTGTTGTCAAATGGTAAGCACAGTCGAATCTCTGTGAACGGTCATCTTTCTAAACCAATTGGACTTTTGCATATTCACATGCATGCCCTGGCTATATTTATAAGGGAGGCTACTCTTGAATTTCCAAGTTCGATAACCTATTTATAAGATTGGTCTGTTGCTTGACTTCTCACAGGCAAGATTGAATATTACCTCATCCACTTGAGCCGACAGTAAAATTTCTTTACAACGAGTATTGACTTGAAGTTATGGAATTACTTAGTAGCCCTGTGTGACTTCTCACCATTGCAGGGTGAGGAGGTGGGTGGGGTATCGGAGGATGTGTTCTATCACTGGCTACACAAGGAACCTCAGACCCTTGTCTGGCTGCCCACTGTCCACCGTGTCATCACCACGGAAACCATCAGGCACGAGGCAAAGTGCAACGTGTGCAAGGCATACCCAATCATTGGATTTAGGTAAGTTGTGGTTTTTGCATGTATGGCTATATATTATATGCAGTTATCTGTGTGAATCTGTTGTTGGATCTGTCTGTGTGTCTGTTTTAAATATGTTTAATGTGTTTAAATTACACAGTCGAACCTGTGAACAACGGCCAGCAAAGGAATGTGGTCAAAGTGGCCATTGTTGACAGGTGGCCGTTGTTCTAAGTGTCAAACATTTTCCTAGTTTCACAACAAAGTCGGTCATGTATTTTGCATTCTATTGTAATCTATATGCATACATAGAAAAAATGTTGGCTGTATACACTTCCACCTGACAATTCGCTATTGCACGATCGTGGAGTGGATCTGCTTTTTATCAATAAAAAATGGCATAAAAATGGCAAAAAATAGTCAATTAAATTTATTTTGTTATGTCATCTTATAAATTTGGATGTCATTGTTTTTGAACCCAGCCTCGCTTTGAAAATTATATAGAAAGGGGAGTAATTATCTTCATGATAAGTACATCCCGCGGCTTGCTTTGGTGCACCATTTAATAGCTTGTTGTAATTACATGTAAGTGCTTTAATTAGCATGACTATTAGTATTTTGCTTTCTTATTCTCAATTTCACACCATCAGTTGAAATTGATAATGGTCATATAGTCTTTATTAAAACGATAGCCTATGTGGCGCGGCCTGTGAAAACCACAATTGTTTTTGTAACAAAAATAATTCATTGAATGTGTCAAGTCGAGTAACCCACGCGAGATAGGTGTCCAAACCGGCAGAGAACACCAGGCTTATTTGCTTTTTCTGTCCAGTGTATAATATCCTGTTCAAGCCCAAATATTTAAGCAGCCTATGACGAATTGGCAATGTCCGCTGACGTAATTATTGATGTTTTTATTTAGAGATTGGCGAGCATTGTAAACCATGGGCAGTCTACTCGAATCCACTGCCTGGTCTGGCCGCTAATGCAATAAGCCGGGATTTGTAGGAGATCCGATTCACATAAACACGTTTGTCGTGTGTCACTTTAGACTGGTTCCTGGTAGTATCATTTCGCTAGGCTGCGCATCCGACTGGGTACCAGTCTAGTGTCGACTGACTGACATCAGCAATCGCGTGTATTGATCTTTGATATGACATTGTGCCCTGCAGGGTGAAATTTACATGTAGTAAAACTTGACAAGCGGAGTGTGTTTGAAGTCTTAGTATGCCTATTGGAATACACGACACAGAATACATATCGGGAATTACCGTTAATGGCGTTATGCAATATTTTTCATGGAAAATTTTCAATGTTGCCAAAATGACACCGACCAATATGGGCAAGGTAAATGAGCATTGTGCCAATGTATGCGAATGTAATCGATGAATAATTGGATACGACCAGTTGGAATTCAAATAATAGCAGCCAGATTGTGGTGAAAGGAAAATTGCAATTGTGGTGATATTTTTATTTTGCCTACAAAATCCGAAACTGTGATATTTTCTGTAAATGAATTCTGCATTTGCTCTGTACATTGCATCAATGTTCAACGTCATTTACGGAAAATATTGTAAACTTTGTAAACACTGTTCATGCAATAGTGCTCATATTCTTAGGTACAAACTCACATGGTTTGTCCCATATGTCGAGCAAACTGATTCTATTTTCCTTCTTCCAGGTACCGGTGTCTTCAGTGTTTCAACTTTGACCTTTGTCAGATGTGTTTCTTCACGGGAAAAACTCGCAAAAAGCACAAATTGAAGCATCCTATACAGGAATACTGCATTACTGTGAGTACCAATTGTTCTCAACCGTCTCTGCATCCAAACAGTCTGATCAGGGATTGCACTGTTTACTGGTTAGTCAGTTAATTCTCTCACCCCTAGATATATAACATGATCTGCTCCATGTTAATTTTGTCCTACTCAAATTATAGTAAAAAAGGGGTATTATTCTAAAATCTTAAGAATAAATACAAACGCAATACAAATACAACGATACATCTCCTCTGGATCTACAGTGTTTGTATGTATTGGTCTATAGGGTTGAAAGGGTTGTATCTTTCGTTAGATGCATGACAGGAAAATACATCTAACGAAAGATACAAATTTCTATCAAGCTGAAAATTGAAAGCACCCTGATACAGGTGTATTCCCGTCTGTATATGACCTTGCTGTTCAACGGACACAGGCTGATCGGGATCTACACTGGTCACAGAACCCATAAGTACCAAGTACCATTTTTCCAATCACAGCCAAATATATGTGCATGCACTGAATAAATACTGTTCATACCAATGTTTCAGTCGACAACCAAAGATGACACAACAGACTTCATGAAGACACTAAGGAACAACTTAAGTAGGAAACACCGGCGTAAATCTGTCGTCACATACCTGCCCATAGATGCAGACAGCCAGCCGCCAGGACAGAGTGGGTATGTACCTATTGTGGCTACCATATATTAAGCCGTGTGATTATAAAGCAATGTAATGGTGTTTAATGGCCTATCATTGTAGTGTTACATTGAGGTCGAATCCCATATTTCACCTGTATGGCTGGGGTAAAAGCCCAAAATCAGAACTGAATATTTACATAAAAATATATATTCATCTCTGAAATTAAAATAACCTGAATTACCCTTCGCATGCTCCCACCCAACCACCCGCCGCCTTGTGATTATAAAGCTGTTTGAATCTCGTGGTTGCAATTAAGCAGAGGTACATGGGTTTTGATTTCATTTTGTAGCACATTCATTTTATAATAGTCTATCCTGATGTTGTAGATCAGTATCCAATTTCATCAACATTGCAAAGTATACTTTAGTAGCAAATTATACTTTGAGGGAGAAATTTTCAATTTTATGATAAATTTATTAATTTTTATTATACTGAATTTATTACATTATCACAGCCATTATGGCTGTGATAATGTAATAAATTCAGTATAATAATTCTGCATACTTTTAATCATGAAATATATGCATTTGTTAGTTCTATATGAAATAATGCATTTCAGGAAAAATAAATGATTACTCCCTCAAAGTATACTTTGCTAGTAAAGTATACTTTGCAATGTTGATGAAATAGGCTACAGACATGAACAATGGTAGTACATGCAGCTTAAATTCGGTGGTAATCTGACAACAATATAAGAAAAGTGAAAAAAGCTGTGGAACAAATATTTTCTCCTTTGAACATCATAGTTGCTTAGCATCATTAAATCAAATTAAATCCTTTGAATATATTTACTTGATACGTCATTGTGTTCAATTGTCCCATTTACTCTTCCAATTGAAAATATCTTTAATTCCATTTGTTTTGTCACCATTTTGTCTTGGTTGTAATGTAAAATGGCTTGCTGTATTCACCATTCTTTCTTAGTTATCAGGTGAAATTGCTGACTCCTCTGTTGCACAGGCTGCGTGGCCCGGTAGAAGCAGACATCCATGTGGAGATCTCAGAGGTGGCACGGAAGTTGGCCAACCTGGAGAGTGACCTGGGGTCACATGACAGCCTTCCCAGCCCCATCATCCACTACACCCCTCCCACACACTCGCCGCCCGGCGCTGAACCATCGCCCAGTGACATACACCCAACACCCACACACGCCCGACCAGATGCTCAGCTGACTCCACGCGATATCTTCAGTGACTTGGTGAGTATATAGGAAGACTGCATGCTAATATGCTTTATGCCGTACGCTTAAATAATATCACTTGCTTTATACTATATTAATAAAGCCAACCTTTCCATCTATCCATTTGTTTGTCTGTCTGTCCGTCTGTCTGAAATTTGCGTTAAAAGTTTTCAGCGACCAACTATCTCTGTCCAATTGGCTCCCTAAGTGTGGATTGCTTCTCTATGGGGGACTTTTGGTGTTGATTTAATATTTATTTGGAGATAATGTACAATCATTTCTGCATGAAAAAATGTGTGTGTTTCCTCTCGTGAGTTAATTATAACCTGTATTTTTGAAAGTACGGCCGAAAACTCGAGCATCCTGAAAACTGGTACATCTACGATACTTATTTGTCAGCCTCCATATTTTCATTCTATAGCCAACACTGGTGGCCCCTGTGCTCAAGGTAAGGTCAACATACTTAGAAATTTGTGTTAAGGTTTTGAGGGCTACATCCTCCCTGAGTGTTACAGGTTTCTTGTTGTCCATGTTACAGGAGAACCTGTCACCGAAGCGTGACGGCCTACAGCAGGAGAGGGACGAGCTGAACACCGTTATTTGAAGGTTACATCCTCCCTGAGTGTTACAGGTTTCTTGTTGTCCATGTTACAGGAGAACCTGTCACCGAAGTGTGACAGCCTACAGCGGGAGAGGGACGAGCTGAATGCCGTGATTTGAGGGCTACATCCTCCCTGAGTGTTACAGGTTTCTTGTTGTCCATGTTACAGGAGAACCTGTCACCGAAGCGTGACGGTCTACAGCGGGAGAGGGACGAGCTGAACGCCGTGATCCGCCAGCTACAGGAGGAAAACAGGTCAGTGCCACCAACACCAACCCTGTAATATGTATGTATTACAGTGGAGCCTCTCTAAGCTGGACACCAAGTACACACCGATGATTCTATTTTTGATGTGTTTCTTGGTCATTTGTCTCGGGTGATAATGTCTGTTAGTGATCGCATAGCACACAACTATGGCTCGGAGTGATCAAATGCCTGCTTTACAGTGAAACATCTCTAAGCCGGACACCCTGGGGACCTCCCAGGGTGTCCGGTTTAGAGAGGTTTCACTGTATCTGGGTCATTTATTTATATCTACTTTCTAATCACAGGTGAATGAATCCAAAATAATCTCATTACCCCACCCACCTATCTGTAAGTCGGTATGACCTCGCTGATGTATGAACATTAAACTGCATTCAATCAAGCAAGCAATCAAATATATACAGCACATCAAATGACAAGTTGTTAGTAAACATTACTCTGTATCCACACAAAAAACAACAATATCGCTTTCAAGTTAATACAAGGATGCATTTAAAAACGTACATAATTGGTGATGCACAAGCTGATCTGGATCTACACTTGTCGCAAAATCCACAAGCCCCAGTTCACCAGTCACAGCCACATTTATGTTGTTCACAGTGAGATGAAGAATTAACATTTAATATGGTAAGGCACATGTATTGCATTTATGGCCTACTTACGGTGCGCATATGAATAATGATATTAGTATTGATATTTCACCGTGACATTGCAGTTGTGACAGATGCGCATATGAATATAGATACCGGAACTACTGATATCTCACAGGAAATTGTTTATTTTCATCAATGAGAACATACAGCTTTTATTTACATCATATATAGCTATGTATTTCGTGGGTAGGTATATGATAAATCAATGTAGTAACATTTAACATCATCATTTCAGAGCTCTATATGCTCAACTGGCCAGTATGGGAAACATTGGCTCGTCCGACAGTATTCCATCCGAGGACAGACCAGTCGACACTGTTGACGAAGATGGAGTAACTACTGATGAAGATTGTGCCAAACTTGACATTCCGACTCATATGTCACAGGAGGCTATAAATGTAAGTTAAAAAGCCCGTGGTTATCAGCCTTTTCTAGCACAATCGCACATCTGTTGCTCAAAATCAGTCAGTTTAATGAGTTGAGACTGAGCAGAGCTTGGTCTCAACTGATGAACTTGCCTGTATTCTAATTGGTGTGACCTGTAGGGATAAATTATTGTTTATTATATGTTTGTGACAGTCCATCAGTCCATTCTCCGTCATTTTGAGCAGGAAACATTGGCATTGGGGAGAGCAATTTTTTAATCAAATTGGACGATTATCGTCAATTCCTGGACTCAGCCTTATTACATTCTGAGCGTGTTCTACAAATCCTTACTCAAAATCATGTAGTTTTAACGGAGCAAAAACTTCCTGATTTCAAGCACGAGGATGTAGTTCACGCTCAGATTGTGTTATAAGCGCCAGTCCCATTTCACTCATGTCTTGTCCATTTCCCAGGAGCCGCGGTACATGTCGAGTCAGCGGCCACATGTGCGCAGTCGCCTATACCTGGGTGTACCAGTGATCACACCAAGTCGGCCAGCTCCCGTCAACCACACACCATCGTACCGTACACATCTGGTACCACTGTCCCTCACTGCCTATGACAATACGCCATCAATAGACTCATCACTGGAAAGTCCCGTCCCGAACCTACAGTCGGCACCATCTCACCCACACACACTAGCTGGACCTACAGTATTCCTGCCTAGCTCTCCACTGGCAAACACAACACTAGGCGATGAGCTTGATCAACTAATTGTATCATCTGCTCAGTCCCCAGCATGGACCAATCCATCCCCATTCTCACCACACGTCACCACTTCATCCACCAAGTTGTTCCAATCATCTCCTCGAACCAATCCATCCGCATTCTCACCACACGGGACCAAATCTTTCCAATCACCACCTCGAACCAATCCATCCACATTTTCTCCACACGGGACCAAGTCTTTCCATTCACCACCTCGGACCAATCCTTCTGCCTGTTCGCCACCCGATACATACACGTCCACTCTGTCCCTGCATTGTACGAAGTCTCCGCCCGCGTGGGCCGGTCGGACGTTCGGAGACAGCCTGGACAACCTAGACGTGAGCCCTTCCATATTCAGCCTCCCATCCCCCACGGCCAGCCAGGACTTTGATGTGGAGGAGGAGGAACTACAGGCGCTAGTCAACGACATGGACAGGGTGTTCCCTACCGATCTCTCATACTCAGGTACAGGATATACAGAATACCAGGCTAGTGTCTTTTGATATCAAGTTTATTAGGCAAGGCTAGGAAAGCGAGCCGAGAAATATAGAATACCAGGCTAGTGTCTTTTGATATTAAGTTTATCAGGCAAGGCTAGGAAACGCGTAGGAATTCCGAGGCTTGCCAAGGAATTCCTACCGTTTCCGAGCCGAGCCTGATAAACTTGATATCAAAATACACTAGCCTGGTATTCTATTTATCAGGTAGCGTTTTATGCTCGAAAATTACCACAGATGACGTCCTTATCTATGGACAGAACGCGGACTTGTTTACGTTGCGTCATTACACTGACGTCATTCGGTAACGTCACGTGACGTTACCCGACCAATGGAACATCAGTTTTCACTTCGTTGTAACCCGGATGTTTATATCAGGTCAATGCCTGATACAACAATATGTTATCAGTTAGTACGTATTCGGTCAATACAGGGCAGGTTACCTGATAAATTACGTTTCTGAGCCGAACCTGATGAACTTGATATAAATTTAACACAAGACTAGAAAGCAGCTAGCCTCGGAATTTTGGTTCCAAGCTCAGCCTGATAAACTTGATGTGATGCTTGCGACCAGTGCATAGAGAATACCATGCTAGTGTGTTTTTATATCCAGTTTATCAGTCAAGGCTAGGTAACGTGTAAGAATTTCTCTTTGAGACGAGGAATTCCTACCGTTTCCTAGCCTTACATGATAAACTGATATTAAAAGACACTATCCTGGTATTCTATATACTGTAAACCAACTAAATTTCGCGGCTACTAAATTTCGCGATTTTCGTACATGGCCATATTAGTGACGATTATCGTTCGCTGTATGACGACGTGAGCTATAAACTTTCGCGACCAATTTATAAATATTAGAAATAATATGTTTTCATTGCAATTTTTTACCTGGAAACGGAACTGTTGAATCAATTTCATCCTTTGGTAAACTCTTCCGCAATCCAGCTTTAAACAGTGGATGGGTTTGTTGACGAACGAAACGGTATACACATTACATTGGCTTGACCTCGCTGTGTTGATCATAATCCCCCAGGTAAATCAACAATAGTTGTGTGTGAGATATGTTCACCCTGGGTATATAAACGGCATAGTACTGATTCGCATTGTCCGCTGACGTATTAATCAATATTGTGTTGAGTGAGTGAATGTCGAACATTGTAAACCACGACGAGAATCCGCAAATTGGTCTTTTAGACTTCCCGCTGATGCAATAAGCTGTAATTTGTCAGGATAGTGGTCCGATTCAGAAAACACGCGTTGCTTGGTAAGCCATGTCGTATGCGCGATTGTTACATGGTTTCCGTTGTTTGCACATATGCAAGCATATAGCGCGTGCTGTTTGCACATGGCTTTAGGCAATGCTCATTCCGGGGCCGCGCGTAATGGAAGTGCCTTCATGACGTCACAACGTGGAAGTGCCTTCATGACGTCACTACTTCATGACGTTCATGACGTTCATGACGTTCATGACGCGGCCCCGGAATATGCATACCGAAAATTATCTACGTGAATGGGACGATTTTATAAAAGTACTGAAAATACAAACAGTTCCCGAGGGCCACAGCAAATGTTTGCACACAACTGGACATGATCAAATCTTATAATGACGTTAGCAATCCTGTGTATCAATCTTTGAATTATCTGTACGATATGAATTATCGGAATTATCGACAACACAACAAGCTGACTTGTCACAGGCGTGTTGTAAATTTATACTGAAGCTATTTTGTACGAGTTTTCAAACTGTTCATAGATTATAGAATTATAGTATGTCTACTGGAATACATGACACAGAACACGTATCAATATCATTCATTCAAAACAACCAGTATTAACTAATGTCACCAAATGACACCGACCTATATGGGAAAGGTAAATATATTTAAAGAGAGGCCCGACATATATTAGCAAAATATTTTTAACAATCTTAGGCTAGGAAATATTCACAGAGATTTACGTTTGTGAACGCGAAGGTATCTCGCTCACGAATAGTAGTTGGTTTACAGTATCGGGTAACGTTTTACACAATGGTAATGAAAATAATGATTCTTTTACATTGCATAATGATGCCATTCAGTAACATCAGGTGACGACGTTGGACCCATGAAATATATATGCATATTTAGTCAATCCTAGATACGACAGTCAGTATGTATTAGGCCATTATTTAATGACTTGCAATATATTAGAGCAATGCATTCCACATTGCTTACTGGGTTGCTTCACCTAATTGAACTCAGGCGTACGAAAGACGGTCATATTCATGTGTATGCATGTCACTGAAACATGCTCGCAATTTGCCCTTCACCTAAGCAGGTGTTGACGTCAGACGGACGAGAGGCGGGAATATTCATTTGACTAGTAGCTTAACTCAGACCCGTGTTCATATAATACTTGTTACATGGAAACAAT
The DNA here is from genome assembly GCA_029237695.1 of Conchocele bisecta. NCBI lineage: Eukaryota > Metazoa > Mollusca > Bivalvia > Lucinida > Thyasiridae > Conchocele > Conchocele bisecta. Next base: position 39,436,253 of record CM055268.1, read on the forward strand.
TAATAAACTCCTTTCAAACTCAATAATGTATTTTTCCATCGATTCCTTCGAATGGTATAAATGGCGTAAATGGCCGCAATTACAGTTTACTACCGATTCCAAGTTCCGTTTCCAATTGCATTTTTGGTGCAATTGAAAACAAAACGGTTCCTGGCAGCCCCGAAACTGCGTTTACATGCAACCATAGGACGGACGGTCGTGCAGGCTTCCGATCTGCACCTGTTAATAAAACAACAGCTGTCACAGTATATATTGCAACCAGATGCAGATTCAGACACTCCATAGTACTCTATAGAACACAGTTACATTAATCATTAGGTATAATTACGATAGTATGATTTCCAGTGCAGAACCATGCACTATACAGTTAGCACCAATACGCACTAATGCAACATACATTAACGTCAATAACCACACAGGAGTACTATTATGCATTCATGTGTATCCAAATCATTTCTCAAATTTTAAAGTCTGGATATTAACATGTGGCTCTACCAACGAGAATCCACATACATTTATACCACAACCACAAACATCATTTGTGCATACCACGCACAACCAGACTAAACCATAGTATATACAATGTACATATTATTGTAAAACCGAGATTCCAAAGAGACGACGTTACAACACTAGTCTTGGCCCCTTTGAGTCCGTTAAATTGATACTATGGCTGTTATTGGATACACCTTATTAGCCTGATAACAACACTGGCTATTGTATTATTGACATTATCAATTACAAAAGAGTATTTTCTTTACACATATATATCTTAGAAACACACCTGCACGACCGTCCAACAAATGTTCTAATTTTTCCGCCACAAAAATTTACACAAATTTTCCCCCAAAAATTCACAAATAGACGGCAAGGACTTGTTTCAACTGCTCAATATACATATCCAAGCCATCATCAGATAAATGCACCCCATCCGGCCCGTAACATTCGGGCTTGGACAAGTCAATTGGCATGTCAAGAATTGCTGCCTTTGCCAGGAGTCGAATTCGCTGCCTGGCATACGAGTTAATTCTTCTCCGTTTTTTCTCTATGGCTGGTGACCAACAAGACCGTTGTAATATATTTATCCAGACGATAGTAGCCCCCGGACACGCCTCAGACAGATATGCGAGTGCACGCTTGACTCTTCTGAATGTCCCATAATTTGACGTGTTGATGAGATCATTGCCCCCTAAATGAAGAACCACCACCCGTGGAACCGGCTGGAACAAGACCTTCAGCTGAATGCTGTGAGCCAGACCGTCCCATCCCAGCCCGCGGACTGCATACCAGCCCACGTCAGCTGGAAATCGCTCAGCCCGGGCCCTGGCGCGTACCCCCGCCCAGTGGGGAATTGAATCCCCCAGGATCCAAACATCTGCATAAACAAAAGCAACATAATATAACACAGTGTTTAGTTGGGTTCGAGGTGTACATATACGAGTGGTATTTTAATAACTAAGAGTTGATCCTTACCAGAATGATGACTTCCACGGTCTGGCCCTCACGTACCTTTTGCGTTTAATATCCCGAGAGCCAAAACGTGTTATTCCAAGATAACAATATGATCAAATATACTAACATTACCTTAGATAATGGAGCCGAATGACTGGTGCGGCATAGACCTGGCACCAGATCAGATTATTTTACTTTCAGGTTTGAAATATATATAGTTTCTGTAAATATTATGTTCCGATTTATGAAATGTAAAGTATGTTAGAATATCATGTAACAAAACGTGTTCTACGTGGGGAAATTAATGCCCCGACATCATAAAAAGTGGCCACTTACTGTGACATTTGCTATATAGGGCATTGTGGACACCTTAATTGTCTGTTTTCCCCATAAATAACTGTATAAAGAAGGTAACCCTACCCTATCCGAATATATGTTTTGTAAGCCCCGGATTGCCACCTTCCCATCCTCATGATAGCCTCGCTAGGAACTCCCGCTGCTGCCAACTGCGTTGCTCTACCGATACGGAAGCTGTGTGATCTGATATTGCTATTCCGGAACCGAGAAGCATCCATGCACTTTAGCAGCACCCCATTGAATTGAGAACGAGTGACTGCCAGTCCATTTGCATGGCAAAAAAGTGGCCCCTCTACGTTAGGTCTGACCTGAACAAATGAACGAAGGGCGTGAACTGGGCATAATGCTACATCAGCCTCCCGCTGTATTGTCACCGTTGTTGGTGGTCCGCATTGCCGTGTCTTGCATGACTCGAGCTTAACTGACACAGAGCCCTTCATATCCCCGAAACAAACACCACCTACCAGCACTGCGTGACCCCGGACCCCTCGCGCTGGGCAAACCAGCTCACTCACCCGGAATAGCCCAAAATATGCTAACAAAAAGGCCGCCTTGAAGAGATTCGCCTCGTACCCATTATGACAAATTATAGGCAACAGACGGCATATCTCGGTCAAAATATTGATTGTTACTGGCGACCTACTGTCTTTCCAAGATCGTGACCGGCGAAACCCTTCCAACAATTTCATAATTACAAATGTGCCCGATATGTCAAACCAATTATTCAATTTGTGCACATAATTCAATCCGTGCATATACGTGGATACAGTGTTTGGTGACATACCCAATTCAAAGCAGTACGCAATGAATGTTGCCAGCTGCTCCACCGTAGCTGGCCAGCAGTGTTTGATGTGATACAAATCCCTGAACCGAGCAAATGCATTGACTGCTGTGACATATGTTGCCGACGTGTTGTGTGCCCTGCTGGCCTGTAGCAAGCTTCCTATCTGTCTCCGAAGATGTCCCATAGATGCGACGGTACTGGAGTTGCCTCCGCGTCTGCATCCGGCGCCCGTTCTCTGAACTTGGCTAGCTGAAAACGAGATAGCGCATCACACACACCATTTTCACACCCTGGCACATGTGTTGCTTTCAAAACAATGTTTTTACGAAAGCACAACACTGCTAATTTCCTAACCAAACACATAAAACCAATTCCGACTTTGACGTCATAACATTTAAAATGTGCACGACTGCCATATTGTCACAATGAAACACAATTTTCTTGTTACGTAATACATCACCCCAGATGGAGATCGCCACCCATATTGGAAACAATTCCAACAAAGTGATATCCTTTGTGACGTCACTTGCATGCCAACTGCTCGGCCAAGCGGAACACGCCCAATGCCCCTCAAAATAGATGCCGAACCCCAAACCAACACCACCTGCACTATCTGAAAATAGCTGTGCATCCACATTTGAAACCCAGTATCGCTCGTGAAATACTGAAATGCCATTATGATTACTGAATAGCTCCAACCACATTTGTAAATCTAACTTAATGCCCCTATCCAGTCTCATATGATGGTGCGGTTTTGAAAGCCCGCAAATCGCGTTGATGAGGCGTCTACAAAATGGCCGCCCTATAACAATTGCCCTACAACAAAAGTTCAACGAACCAACCAGTGACTGCATTTCCTTCAATGTTGATTTGTCCTTCTTGAGCATGTCGTTAATCTTAACCACTACCTCTGACAACTTCTCCTTCGGGATTCGTACGGTCATTTCATCTGAATCTAATTCCAAACCAAGAAATATCAAAACCTCCACCGGACCCTCAGACTTCTCCTCCGCCAGTGGGATGTTCAGCTCCTGGGCACACTGCAGAAAATTCGCAATTGCTTTATTGCATGCAGAGTTGCACCGTTCACCGCCCAGAAAATCATCCAAATAATGAATCAAACGGCTACCCGGAATTTTTTATTTAACATACGTCTCCAAAAATGTAGCAAATTTTTCAAAAATGCTGCAGCTAATGCTACAGCCAAACTGAAAATCCTCAGATCTTACCGGTAGGAGGCGAAAGGCATTCCTAATATCTATTTGAAATAATTTACAATGACGTCCTAGTTCCTGAACCAAAAATATAGCTTCATCAAAAGGTGTATACTGTACAGAACACACTTCCGGATCTATAAAGTCGTTGACAGATTCACCTGCAGGATAGGATAAGTGATGGATCATACGATATTCCCCATTGGTCTTTTTTGGTACTAACCCTATTGGAGATACCCGTAGCTCAGGCAGTGGTCTGGCAGGGAAAGGCCCAGCCACACGGCGCTACAATTTCTTTATTAATTTTCTGCTTAACAATGTGAGGTAACTCAAGTGCCGATTTCAAATTACGCGCCATGCGTGCCACCCTTGGACCATCATAGTTCAACGAAAATCCTGATACAAAACCATTCAACAGAAATCCAGACAAATCCACATCATACTCTATACTCTCCAATGCTCGCTTCAAACACTGGGTGTCTACCGGCGAAGGGGCTATGCCATCTATATCCGCATTAATACGATGGACGTCTGCCATACCCTCTGGCTCCGCCCCTGCGGCCTCTACTTTGCCCCCGACCACGCTGGAACCATCCCCTGGCGCCACGAAAAAGACCAACACTGTCAGATGGCCGAACTGGGTTAGCCTCCCCGTGTTTCGCAGGACAATTGAGCACCTTGTGTGACGCACCACACCCGGAACATACATGTGGATACTTACAAAGTGGCCACGGACACGCACCACCATTAAATGCATCGCATGAATAATGCTTACGCCCACCAGAGGTTGATGCACCCTGCTGTGTACTTTGCCTCACCTGCATACAGCGCCACCATAGTTCATTATGTATGGTGGCCCAGGAAACAGGATTGGCCGCCTGTCGCACCCTAAATTGTTCGTTATAGTTCCTCCATGACAACCCCCCCTGTCTCGCTGCGCAGTCTCTAATGTTATACATATACTGGAGTAATTCCCCCGACTTGGAGGGGTGTGCCGTGATATATATGGCTATGAATATGATAAAGGCATTGGTCCAACTGTCGATTGACGACAACCGCTCCTTGCAGTCTTTGGGTCTTGACTCGATAACCCCATCCTCTGTGAGCCTTAAAGTACCACCAGTGCATAGATCATTAAGTTCAAGACCTCCTTTGGACAACAGTGCTAGATTGACATAATCACCCCTACAAATAGCCTGACGCAAGGAGACCGGTACATGCACGTATATATCATCATTGGCACAGCGCACCTGTTGGATTGGTGCCGAAACTGGTACAGGGAGAATTGGTGTTTCACCCCCTAACAAATTTACCGGGGTGGAATTTGCCAACGCACCAAATAACGGAGGGGTTGGGACAGGGGAATTCGTGTTTTCATCAGCTTGAATCAAACCAGCTTCACGCAGAATGTGTGCAAAATCAATTGTTGAAGTTGATGGCAATTGTGAATGAGAAGCCAGTGCGGGCGGAACTTGATTTGTGCAATTTGTTTCCTCACCCGGGTTTTCCTCCAAAACTGGGTCACTGAACTCGTCAACAACCGGCTCAGCCTCCTTCCTGCTTCTCTTTGACGCCCTTGCTGGTGCAGCTGTCCCGCTCCGCTTTCCCCGACCGCGCATATTTGTGTAATAAGTACAAAAATTGACTGAGAATTTACCATGTGCTTTACAAGATGGCTTCGCAAGCGTAATGAATCCCACGTGATCAAATTTCCCAGCATGACCCTGTTTGCGCATGCCCGACCTCGCTTGACCCCAGTACACAAACATAAACACCGAACAGCTGATTGCTGGCAAAAAATAATATGGAATTATTTCAATTCTGAAATAATCCTCAATATTAGACACCAAGAAAAGATTTTTCATGACCTGGGAGCAAAGTTTTATCCCAGCCCCATCAACTAGGCATGGGTATTCTGGGCGTTTTCCATCGGACACAAATATCCTATGCTCTGGCATATGTGTACAATATAAGCATGACAATTTGTGTCTGATAAGATCTGTTTGCTATGATAAGTGAAATTTTGGAGTCGCCAATTTTCAAAATGGCCACAAGATACAATTGTTTTTGCTGACATCTTGATCAACGTGACGAGTAGAACTTTAATTTTAGCATCTATACACATGTTTTTGGAATCGAGTCATATGATGCATTTACTTTAACATTGAATGCTTTAGAGTTCATCATGGAATTTAAAATTCCCCCCCAAATAAATGTTGTTTTATCTACATCTTGGCATTCAACTTGGAACTTTGACAAATGGAGAGCAATACCGGGACTGACTATATGTCATGGCTAGACCCGAGTTGGGATTGTTGTGGAGTAGGTGAAGAACAAGTAGCACCCTTTGATTAAGAATTTTTCTCTATAAAACCCTGCCTGTGCATTTGTTTTCCAGCTGTTTCAGCCAGCCGACTGAGCGGGGATGAGAATGAGATGTTGACTGCGGCTCTCACTGTGGGTACCGCGATGTCAGAGTTTGTCACGCGGGCCATCCACAGACCTGGAGATTACTAGTCTATTTGGGACAATAGGTTTACTGAAGCTCAAGATTGCCTGCTCATCCGTGCAATCTAATCATGGCGTACCATTGTTACCATTCAGTGAATGAGGAATCATTATTGCGGCAACTGGAAGCTGGGCGTGTATGTATATTTCAATGGTGAATCCATGCTTACAAGGATTCACATCTGAAGGTGCATTCATCTTTGCCAGGATTCACACTTGGGGCCAAGTGATCAGTAGCTGATTTCATCAAAATTGCAAAGTATGCTTATCTAGCAAAGTGTACTTTGAGGGAGAAATGTTCAATTTACGGATAAATGTATTAATTTTTATTATACTGCATTTATTACATTATCACAGCCATTATACTGAAAGTATTACATTATCACAGACAAAATGGCTGTGATAATTTAATACATTCAGTATAATAATTCTGCATACTTTTAATCATCAAATATATGCAGTCGTTAGTTCTATATGAAATACTGCATACTGAAAAATAAATGATTACTCCCTCAAAGTATACTTTGCTTGATAAGTATACTTTGCAATTTGATGAAATCAACTACTGGTGTGGTAAGGACAACTGGCACCAGATCAGAGATTAACTGGCATACTATTGGTGACCTGGGACTACATGGGTTACAAACATCTGGAAGGCACCTTTAGTATATTGGCGGCAGTGACGTAGCCAAAGTCTGAAATGATGTGTTCATTCACAGGCGATTGAACTCCCCACCCACATAGCCCCTTAGATAAATCAATCTGGTCCGACTAGTACGCATATAGACTACAGGTGACACAGTTCGCCAGCGATTTGAATTTTTGAACATCGATATGTCGGTCAAATTTAACCGCAGTGTAACGATTCTGGTGACATATTAATGACGAGGTGTTGTACTTTTATACTATATGGTTATATAACCGTTTTTCCTTAGACAACCTTACCAAATAAGCGAGAATGTACAGTCACCATCACAGTATTTTCCCTGCGAAGCTCATCACCACCATCCACTTCCATCCACCACTTCCATCCATCCACTTCCGGTTTATTTAAGCAGTTGGTGCAGTGCCGCAGTGAATAATGCTTGGAGACGGAGAATCACCCAGCAAAGATGGAGGATGCGGCTGAGGGTCAGATTTTAAAATTGTGCCTAGAAGGGCACAATGTGATATTTACAGGCCAGTGTGGAACCGGCAAAACTGTATTAATGCGGTAATTTGTTTTCTCTGAATGCTGGCGTGTATTAGATGGGCTGTATTAGATCTACTGCAAAAACATACGAATGCATTAGCTTGTAGCACCCGTTCTCGACGGGCACTGTGTTTAATTTCTCGTGCTATTAACTATGTGTTACAAATGAATTACAATCTGTACAATGTCCATGCGATTTTTCCGTACATAACTGGCACCTGGAAGCAATGGTTCATTGTTTATTAACCCAGGTACATGTACATGTGTGACTGTGACTGGAATATTTGGCTTATGGTATTTGTGAATATTCAAACATCTGATATTCTAGCACATTAGTTCTTTAAACCTGATAAGGATAAACACTATAAATGAGAAGCATTACCGATGTTTCATTGACTGGTTGGAGAACAGTGCAGTCCCTGATCAGATGCACATGCTGATCTGGGGCTGTACTGGTCGCATAACCCATAAGCCCCATGCATCCAGTCACTGCCACATATTAGTTTTCTTCTAAATCAAGATTTGGTAAGGTTATTTGATGAAGACGGCTATATGACCCATGTACGAACAAAGTAGAACAATTTGTGGTTAATATGTCACCATAATCATCACAATGCGGGTAGAATTGACCGAAATATCGATGTTCGTAGTGGACTTTTTTCAATAGTATGCAAAAAGCTTGCCAGCCTTTACATTTATAATAGTATGGGTGGGGGGGGGGGGCTCTGAATGTGGAGAGGGAACTTCAATCGCCTGTGGTTCATTTAAGTATCAAACTTTGCTTATTTGCTATTCATTGTGTTTGTTGACAATTCTGTGTCACTTCATCATCATGGAATATTTGCCATGTATATGTGCATCTTCATCATCACAATGAACAGCCAAAATAATAGTTCATTTCTTGTACGTGGCTGTGTTTGGAGAAATAGGGTATATGGGATCGGTGATGAGTGTAGCTCCTGATCAAATAGCACACTCCTATAGTCTGATTACGATCTCTATTGCTTGTTAGATGCATGACGGGTGTTTCATTGATGGTATAGCGAACAATGCATATCCTGATTAGACTATACAGATGCACAGGCTAGTCTGGATCTACACTTGTAAAGCAACCCATAAGTCACAAACAAATATTTACATTTTATTTGAATTATTATTTTTTCTATGACCTTTTATATATTGTATAAATTATGCTCAACGACATTAATATATGGCCAATATGTTTGAAACATGTTACTATTTGAACACCTTTGGCTAGAACAAAACCAGTGACATCAATAATGTTGCTATTCACCATCCTTATTTGTTCATCGTACAATGGGTAACATTTTGTATACAGAATATATTGTGTTATGTATGTTGAAAATGTAAATATTGTCACTGCCAGACGATCGTGAACTTTATTACAATGTGCATGTGTTTTACATTTTATTTGTCATTCTACTGATGATCTCTTATTCATGCTTGTCTCATTTTAATTATTGTACAGTGGGACGCCTCTAAACGGACACTCTGGGAAAATATTTATGTTTAACTTAGATGGGTTTATCTGTTATGTATCTCTGATTACAATGCCTTTTCATGATTGCAAAACACTAGAATGTGTCATGAAGTGCTAATATGTATGATATACAGTGGAACATCTCCAAACCGGACAACCTGGGGACCTCCCAGGGTGTCCGGTTTGGAGAGGTTCCACTGTATTTGTTTTCTACAGTTCTCAGAACTACCTCTTGTGGTGTGTCGTGACAAAAGGGGCTTATTGAGTTTGTGATTAGCTTAGCCCAAGATCAATCTGCACATCCACACATTCTGACCAGACCCGTACTGTTCATTCTGCCCCCAGCATACAAATTATATCCATGGGTATATATGTTTGTATGTCTGTTCATCCGTCCGTCAGTTGCGTTAAAGTTTTTGCTTATTGGTCGAGGCAGCGGCCGGGGGTATCCGTGAGCCTCTGCTCACTTGCTCTAGTTAATGTTTGGTTGCGGAAATAGCAGTGTTGAGAAAAACATTGGTTAAAAAATATAGAAAATCTTTCAAAATTACCTGCTAAAGTGTGAATCAGATCTGATTTGCTATTCTGCAGAAAAGACCTATGAGTCGAATCACAACTCTGCCTACGGACGGTACGGGAGTAGATTGCAAGAGTTACCGTTCGCAACTAACGGCAGAGGCATACTAGGTGATAAGGAGCTACACAGGCCACAAGCTCAATAAGCCCCTTTTTGTCATGATAGGTACCAAGTGTTCATTAACCCTTTCACGAATACAGACTACTTGTAATGTCGGTGTTTACAAACTGTATACCGTATTTATTCTAATAGTAGCCCCCCTCTAATAGTAGCCCCCCTCCCATATTTGCATTCTAAATATGTTGTTTTCACATACAAAAGCCATTTAATAACATATTTTGATCATAGTTTCCATGTTTTGATCCCCATGAATTGCATAGCCCTGGGGGCATTTATTAGAATAAATACGGTAGGTCTGGATGAGCCAGCTCGTGTCAAGTTTTATTATCAGGATCTGCTCCGTGAATTATTTTTCAATAAAGTACCCCTTCTCTGATAATGGAATAGTCTGAATATTAACATGGTAGAGGCCATTCTTGTTACCGAGGGGTGAAAGAACATGCATATGTATAGTAGTACAGGTATATTGATAGTTTTATTGAATATTCTTACTTGTGACCAGTGTTTTATCCGATTGATCTGTACGTATTATAGGAATGAATGGCCTTTTTGTTGAATTTATATAAACTTGGAAAAGTCGCGGGAATACTGGACGAAGGCCGGAAGGCCTCGTCCAGTATTCCCCCGACTTTTCCAAGTTTATATCCCCGATAAATTCAACAAAAAAGCCATTCATTCCTTATAATTCCAGCATTGAAATAAATTCATCAAGAAAATGTGTTTATTTTCTGTTTTCTTAAGAATTATTTTAACTGCGCCTGACGGTTACGGAAAGTAGTTCGGCATGGGAGTTTACTGGGATATAAATTTTGGACAGAGACTTGCTACGGACCAATCAAATGTTAGGGAATTGTGTAAATATTTTTGTGCTGGAATTATATATCTGATATTGACCTTCACTGTTCATTATGTAATCACAGTGGGATCATTACTGGCGCTACTTTATGCCCCACCACGATAGTGGAAGGGGAATTTAGTGTTACCCTCGTCTGTCCGTCTGTTCCCCACACACTCTGTAACTTGTAAAACTTTTTACCAGTCATAGTTAGTGGCTTGATGCATGTGTACTTGGTTTGCAGCTTCATTGTGGTATGTAGATGAACAAAGTGAATTTAGATTTTAGATTCGACCCCTGGGTCATGGGTTATCTCCCATCGTTACATGACTGCCGTTGTACGACACCACTCACAGCCGTGTTCAAACTTACAGCGCGTGCTGTCTGACCATGGCTGTAGACAATGCTCATTCCGGGACGTTACTACAACACGCCATTACGTCACGAGACCAGTTCACACTGAAATTTTGAAATTGATGCGGTTTCATCATGTGGCGTGTACTGCGGCCCCGGAATATGTACGAGTAAATCAGCTGTTTGAATGGAATGTGTTATGAAAGTACCGAATGTAACTGCATAGATGCTCAGATTACATGTTACCTGCCGCCTACGGCCTTGGGGTTCAGTTCCCCTGTGCCACGGCATTTTTGGACTTGATTATACAAGTTTGCCTTGTAAAACGTGTACATTGTAATAGGTACAAGCTTGATACTTGCTTTGTAGCTTCATTATGGTGTGTAGATGTACAAATTGCATTTCATTTTTTTATTATTTGCAGCTCAAATATCCGTGGCACTCGGGAACTGTTTGAACCCGCGGCCTACGGCCTTGGAGTTCAAACAGTTCCCTCGTGCCACGGCAAACGTTTACCCAAGGGTGGGCATTGTCGAACCTTATATTTTGGACTTTTGGTACAAGCTTGATACTTGCTTTGTAGCTTCATTATGGTGTGTAGATGTACAAATTGCATTTCAGTTTCTAGCTCACCTGAGCGAAGCTCCTGTGAGCTATTGTTACCGCAATGTGTCCGTCGTCCGTCGTCGTCCGTGAACATTTTCAAACATCTTCTCCTCGGTAACCATTGGGCCTATAGTCACCAAACTTCATGGTCATGGTCCTTAGGTAGGGGGATTACAAAATTGTTAAAATGACGTCATTACGTAATCCAAGATGGCCGCCTTCTAAAAATAGCACAAATTCTTCAAAAATCTTCTCAAGAACCGCCAAGCGGATTTCGACAAAAGATGGTAGGAATGATCGATGTGCAATGCTCTTTCAAAGTTGTTAAAATGATGATCCCAGGGTCAAAAATGGGCATGGCCCGTGGGGTCAAATTTTATTTTTGACCGAATATGGTCATGTCATATATCAAATCGAAGGTATCAACGAGGCGATCACTCTGGTGCATTTTGTGTCGAAATCAGATGGTTATGTCATCCAAGATAGCCACCGAAATGTCAAAAGGTTGTTCTTTTATTAGAGATTTCAAAATTCTTCTTCACATGAACCGCTTGACCTATGGTAGCCAAACTTAAAAGTTATGGTCCATGGGTGAAGGCTTTTCAGATTTGTTAAAATGGAGGTCATCGCTAATCCAAGATGGCCGCCGTCTAAAAATAGCATAAATTCTTAAAAAATCTGCTTCTCATGAACCGCTAGCCGGACTTCGACGAAACTTGGTAGGAATGATCGATGTACAATGCTCTTTCAAAGTTGTTAAAATGGTGACCCCGGGGTCAAAAATGGGCGTGGCCCGTGGGGTCAAATTTGATTTTTGACCGAATATGGTCATGTTATATATCAAATCGAAGGTATCAACAAGGCGATCACTCTGGTGCATTTAATGTCGAAATTGGATGGTTATGTCATCCAAAATGGCCACCAAAATGTCGTTCTTTTATCACAGATTTAAAAATTCTTCTTCACATGAACCGCCTGGCCCATGGTAGCCAAACTTAAAATGTTATGGTCCATGGGTGAATCCTTTTCAGATTTGTTAAAATGGAGGTCATCGCTAATCCAAGATGGCCACCATCTAAAAATAGCACAAATTCTTAAAAAATCTTCTTGTGAACCGCCAGCCGGATTTCGACGAAACTTGGTAGGAATGATCGATGTACAATGCTCTTTCAAAGTTGATAAAATGGTGACCTCGGGGGTCAAAAATGGGCGTGGCCCGTGGGGTCAAATTGGGGTCAAATTTTATTTTTGACCGAATATGGTCATGTCTATATCAAATCAAAGGTATTAAAGAGGCGATCACTCTGGTACATTTTTGGTCGAAATCGGATGGTCATGTCATCCAAGATGGCCGCCAAAAGGTCGTTCTTTTATTAGAGATTTCAAAATTCTTCTTCACACAAACCGCTTGGCCCATGGTGGCCAAACTTCAGTTATGGTCCATGGGTGAAGCCTTTTCAGATTTGTTAAAACGGAGGTCGTCGCTAATCCAAGATGGCCGCCGTCTAAAAATAGCACAAATTCTTAAAAAATCTTCTTCTCATGAACCGCCAGCTGGATTTCGACGAAACTTGGTAGGAATGATCGATGTAGAATGCTCTTTCAAAGTTGTTAAAATGGTGACCCCGAGGCCAAAAATGGGCGTGCCCCGTGGGGTCAAATTTTATTTTTGATAGAATATGCTCATGTATATCAAATTGAAGGTATCGATGAGGCGATTGCTCTGGTGCAATATTTGTCGGAATCGGATGATTATGTCATCCATGATGGCCGTCAAAAAGTCCATTTATTCAAGATTTTTAACGTCTTTTTCTCAGAAACCACATGGCCGATGCTGGCCAAACTTCATAGTAAGTTAAGATCCTTGGGTGAAGCATTTTCAGATTTGGTAAAATGAGAGTCATCGCTTAATCCAAGATGACCGCCATCTAAAAATAGCACAATATTTTTAAAACACAAATGAACTCAATGTCACATTCTCCTCTGGTGTTCATAGTCAGGTGAGCGAATTAGGGCCATCATGGCCCTCTTGTTTATTATTTGAGCTGCAGGTCATGATTATCTTTCCCGAACAAGTTTGTATTATAAATTCCACTATCAAAGGGGTAGGTGGGGAATCAATGCTGTATGATCACATTTTCTTGTTATATGCCACACATACATACGGTAGTATGCACAGCGGTAGTTTTTGTCTTTCCATCTCGGTATGTACCTACTTTATCTACAATCAAGTCAGATGGGTGGTTGGTCGGGTGAACGCGATGGTGTAAATTAACGGTGGGGTTCCTCCTTATAGGAATCACAATTTGCCTGGTTTGGCCCTCGGGTACATTTTTATCTTTGGCTCTTTTTGTTACCTGGAAGTTGAATTGGGTTATTGCCCATTATAAAAGTAGTAAGATTAATACTGATCCTACTGCTTTTGGGACGGGGCCAAGTGATTCTGGTGTGGCGAGGACCTGGCATCAGATCAGGATCATTCTGATTTCAGGGCTGAATATATAATTCTTTTATTGTAAATATTCAGTTCTGATTTTGGGATTTTCCCCCCATTTGTACATGTACTTGAACATGTACTTGTACAGGTAATATATGGGATTTAGTACTAAACCCATTGACCCGGCCTTAAATGACCTTAGCTGTTGATAGGCCGTTAAACCCCAACAAACAAACAAACAAAACAATCAAGTCAGATTGGATTCAGGCTTCATTTACTTCTTTACTGTGGGTGGCAGGTTGGAGAATGCGACGGGTAATTTGATAATCTGGTTCATCCTTACCGGAATCATGACTGGAGACCTGGTTTGGCCCTCACATACGTCTTTGGCATTTTGTATGTGACAGTTGAGTCTGGTTATACCCCTTATGTGAGTATTACGATTATTCATAATCCTATTATTTTTAGGGGAAGGGGCCAAGTGGCCTTGGTGTGGTATGGACCTGGCACCAGGTCAGGTTCTACTGATTTCAGGGCTGAATATATTTTTTTTTCGATGTAAATATTCCGTTCTGATTTTGGCATATTCCCCCAAATGCAGGTTGAATACAGGATGAACCCGTTGGCCCGGCCTTAAATGACCTTAGCTGTTGATAGGTTGTTAAACACCGACAAACAAACAAAACTTCTTTACTATTATCCATGTAATTATATTGAGCAATGCAACACCCGTGCCCAATGTCCAGGTCAAATTACTTTTGTGTTGAAGTGTTTTTATCTCGGGGAACCTTTAGTCAGATTGACTTAGTTTTACATGCATTATCAGCCATATACTCCTTATACCCCATGTTCAGCTCAAGGTCCAATTACATAATTATGCATTAACCCTTAAACCGCTATCTTAATTTTTTTTATCATCTGCTGTTTATTTTCTATTTAACATTTTTATCATCAAAAACATGCTTTGACAGCACTTTAGAATAATTTACAACATGCTTTGACAGCACTTCAGAATCATTTCCATTGGAAATGATTCTGAAGTTCTGTCAAACCTTGTTTTTATTGAGAAATAAGTCAAGATATAAAAGCAACGGCAGACGACATTTGTTGTGAGTAGCGGTCTAAGGGTTAAGATTTACTGGTGGTATATGCGAGCTACATCTCAATGCTTAATTTTTAACCACGCTGAAATCTCACTGTACAGAATATTTGGTGGGTGGTGGTCGGGCGAATGAGACGGCGTAAATTAACCGGTTCCTCCTTATGGGAATCACAATTTGCCTGGTTTGGCCCTCGGGTACATTTTTATCTTCGGCTCTTTAGTTACTTGGGAGTTGAATTGGGTTATTACCCCATTATAAAAGTAGTAAGATTATTACTGATCCTACTGCTTTTGGGAGGGGCCAAGTGATTCTGGTGGCCAAGTGATTCTGGTATGGCGAGGACCTGGCATCAGATCAGGATCATTCCGATTTCTTGGCTGAATATATAATTTTGCTATTGTAAATATTCAGTTCAGATTTTGGGATTTTCCCCCCATTTGTACATGTACTTGAACATGTACATGTACTTGTACAGGTAATATATGAGATTTAGTACTAAACCCATTGACCCGGCCTTAAATGACCTTAGCTGTTGATAGGCCGTTAAACCCCAACAAACAAACAGAATATTTGTGTTAGTCAACCACTTTTCCTTAGGACCTTTGTGATCAGTGTAGATCCTGATCACCATTGTACCAATAGGTACTTTGTCTCAACCGGACCGTAATTAACAATCAAGTAGTGGTCACAGGGCTATCACTTTATTCTGCAAAAGGGAGATCTTTGCAGAATAAAGTGGTAGCCCTGTGATCACTACTTATATATCTGCTCACTAGTAATACGTTTTGATCTGTATACTTCCTGATCACTTTGGACATAACTTCATAATAGTCTGAAGTGTTTGTGAACAGTGTAGTGAACCCTGATTGCACTGTGCATGTGGACACTATGCTACCTTGTTTCTAACGTTGTTTCCTCGCTTCATTATAGGAATGAATGGCCTTTTTGTGGAATTTATCGGGGTATAAACTTGGAAAAGTCGCGGGAATACTGGACGAAGGCCGGAAGGCCTCGTCCAGTATTCCCGCGACTTTTCCAAGTTTATATCCCCGATAAATTCCACAAAAATGCCATTCATTCCTTATAATTCCAGCATTTGAAATAAATTAATCAAGAAAATGTGTTTATTTTCCGTTTTCTTAAGAATTATTTTAACTGCGCCTCACGGTTACGGAAAGTAGTTCAGCGTGGGAGTTTACTGGGATATAAATTTTGGACAGAGACTTGGTACGGGCCAATCAAATGTTAGGGAATTGTGTAAATATGTTTGTGCTGGAATTATAACTGTAATGTACATGTAGGTAAACAATAGTGGCATTAACCCTTAGACCGCTATCTTAATTTTATTGTCTGCTGTTTATTTTCTATTTTCCATTTTTATCATCAAAAACATGCTTTGAAAGCAGTTTAGAATCATTTACAACATGGGTTGACAGCACAAATGCCCCCTGCTCGAAATGCATTATAACAATGTTCCCAAGACATCGCTACCTTGCGTGGGAGTTTACTGGGATATAAATTTTGGACAGAGACTTGCTACGGGCCAATCAAATGTTAGGGAATTGTGTAAATATTTTTGTTTTGGAATTATACACTTATTGACAATTTGCTGGTACATGTAACTTCTAGGGTAATATATAAATCACATTAAAAATGTACGATTGTTGTTTTATATGCCACCACAATAATGAAAGGGAGGAGTAACGTTTGTTTATTTGTCTTCAAACTTCATAATCAGCTTTCAGCATTCACCCTGGCAGTTTCAGATCTATTTAGTCATTTAATCCATAAGTTACTCTGTTGTAATTCAGATGGATCAGCCCCGTACAGGCACCGGGGCGGGATCAACTGATCCTGAGAATAGTGCTGCAGTAGCCATTGCTTGTCGTAAAAGGCGACTAAACTGGCTTAACGATTGGGTTCATACTTTCCGGAACCCACTATACCGGATTTGGCCCTCATATACATTTTTGGCTTTCTTGTATGTGAGAGTTGAGTCGGGCTATGCCCCATATATAAAAGTAAGATTAGCGCTAATCCTATTACTTTTAGGGGATGGGATAAATGATGCTGGTGTGGCGAGGGCCTGGCACCAGATCAGGTTGTTCTAATTTCAGGACTGAATATACATTTTGATTGTAAATATTGAGTTCTGAAGTTGGGATTTACCCCCCTCGCACAGGTGGATACGGGACTCGACCCCGGTGACCCGTCTGCGTGTAGACTCCCTGAGGCTTGTACCTCTATGTCAGAAAAGCGGACGTTAAACCCTATTCACTCACTGACTCACTCACTCACTCAGATGGATCAGGTGCACCAGATCAGGATATTCTAATTTCAGGACTGAATATACATTTATTTTTCAAATTAAACATTTAGTTCTTTTATCAATACATGTGAAAGCTGTTAAACACCAGTAAATAAATGAATACATACTTTTAGGGAGTGGGGTCAAGTGACTCGGATGTATTTTCTGGGCTGAATATATATTTTTCTTGGAATTTTGGAATTTTGGCCAATTCCTACAGATGACATACAGGAATCGACCCTGTTGACCCGCCTAAAATGACCGTAGCTGTCATATTGGTTATTATTTACAATAAAAGCAATGGCACAAAGTATTTATTTATTGCATAATAGGACATACAGTGTAAAACGATTTACAATAAATGCAGCAAAGTAACAAAACAAAAACATATTTATTGTGATTTTATAAAGTACCGTATTTCGCTGTGTATTGCGCGCACTGGTGTACAACGTGCATCTATATTTTGGGGGAAAAAAACTGTTCGCGTCTATAGCGCGCAACAAATTTTAAAAAAAAAAATTCCCTCACGAGTACATGTAGAAGAAAATTGCATTCCGAGTTCACATCCACACTGCTGAACGTGTGCTGTTAGGCTCTCTCGAAGCTGCTAATCGGTGAGAAAAAGATTGCCAAAGGTCAGCTTTACTAATCGAGGTATAAATTAGACTTTATATTGTCTAAAATTATGTTGTATTTATTGTTATTTACTGATTAATATGCTTATTACAAATTCAAGATGCATGAAATAAACTTATTGAACCTACTTGCGAAGAAATTTGTTGTATATAATTCCACCATATTTGCCATTCGTGTATAACATATTACCCGTAATCGCAAACACACAGCAGCCATGTATAAACTGCTTCCCCAAGGCGATAACTCCTACTAGTGACCTGCACATGAGAAATGGGCCATAAACAATTCCCCCCCAGCCAAATATTGACACTGTGGACCACCGTGGATATACGTAGGTACAGATGGTGTGTATTCACTGTTTATTGATTAGGTTTAATAATAGACATAGGTACTACCTGAATACAAGACATTCCAGCATAGCCCATATCAGTATATGCGCAGGCGAATCTGGGGCTATGCTGGTCGCACATGTCGTAAGGTATTGATGCGTGAATACATTACAAAAATAGTAAGTCAGTCGGCAACCTAGCAACGAAAACGACCATTACCGAGTGCGATCTGAATGTGCGCGACACTTGATTTAGCATCTAAAATCTTAATCAAGCGCTCATGGGATTGAGATAATCGGTCCTCATTAATTATTCAAAAGATGGCAAACGTGTGACGTCACTTTGAAAATTTACAACTAAACAATACCCAACAGGCAACATTTGACCGATATCAGATCGGGACACCAGCGTAAATACAGAAAACATGTAAAATTCCTCTAATACACGTAGCCTCTTATGTTACGAGCCTGGCTATATTAAATCTCCCCCCATAAAATATAAATCAACTTCAAGACGGAAACAAACAATGTCAATGGAATTGGTGAATGTGTCTTTGGATGGAGAAATGGGGCTTATGGCATTTGCGGCTTGTGTATATCCAGATCATCTTGCTTATTATTCGGCACATTTGATGCGTATTTTTACTACGCTTAGTGTATCCCAGAAATCCCAAAAGATACCAATTTACCATCAATCTATACTTACCGCACCCATTCTTATCCATTGATTCTCTTGTTTCACACTATGCGTATTTTAACGTCATAGCGGACACCTGTCAAAAATTGATATTTCCGTTTCCGGGCTTGTTTTGTTTGATAAAAAATGCGTAAAACTGGCAGAAATCAGTTGGAAAAAATGTTTGAAATTTATCTACCTACTGGGCGACTTCTGGATTAAAAATGCGGGTGAAAAAGTGCATGCAATACACAGCGAAATACGGTAATAAGACACAAATATCGAAGCTCATCGTGAATAAAGCTGAAATTTGATCTTCCACAACACTGAACCCGACTGAACCTAATTTATGATGTTAAAGCGCCATGATGTTAACACATGATGTCAAGCATGTTAAAACAATTAAGTAGAATATGCGGTATATGCTATTAAAATACATGGGTAATGTTTTAGAATATAAAATATATTTGATTTCACTCCAACAACTTGTAACGGCTCAATCAAATATAATTTATATTCTACTACACAAACCATGTGTTTAGTGTATAATGTAACTACATTATTTAACCAAATTCTATGCGGAATATCCCTATATGGGGATATAAATTACTAAATATTTTTGTTATTTTTCTCATTTCTCATCAAAAGTATATGTTGTGATCACTCATTTGAAACCGTCTTGATGAGAAGGTTCAAATGGTGGCCACACCCTATTCCGATTTCATCCATCGGCAAAATGAGGAATACCCAGCATAAAATGAGTTAACCCAAGATGGTATTGTTACAGGTTTGAATCTGTGTCACTGTCACTATAATTGGAGATTAATGTTAGTCCTGGCTTCAAGACAATATCCTTAGCTGTTGCTAGGCTGGAACTTGTATTGTCAGGATTACAAACATGGCGTTTATCATTATCAGATGTTACCTTACTTGTAGTTTCAGTTTTTGATCTATCACATTCATGTGTCGTCAATGACACTTGTATGTCAGTATCAGATAATGCCAGCTGATCTGGTGTTACTTTCGCATACTTATCAGTAGATGGTAGTACTTGATCTGCTGGTGTTTCTTCAGAATCTGTTCTGTCTTTGTCTATTGGATCATCACATTTGTCTTCAGGAGTTTTCAACTGATTGCTACTGCCCACTACTGTACCTGTTGCTTTTGAACCAATGTCATGATGATGTTCATTGTCTTCTACTTCACTTTGTGACATAATAGTTCTTGAAGCATCAGTGGAATGCTCCTCATTCTGGACAGTAGCAGAACATACAGTGTGTTCATTTGGTATCTTACCAGTGTTTTCATTTTGCGTGGTTGAGGTATCAGGCATATCACTAACTGTACTTTGGAGGGATTTTCTTCGGATCCCTAAGCTTGGTTTATTGGCTGTAGAACTGGAAGATTTGCCCTTACTGAATGGACTGGATCTTGACGCTTTTGAATGAAGGCTCTTCTTAATAATATCCAGCTTGTTATCAGATTTTGATGGCTCAGTTTTAGCTAGTTTACTGGCCTGGAACAGTGGTCGATCTTCAATCTCTTTTCTTTTCTGTGTCCGTTTCTCATCAAATGCTGTAATAAACAAGTGGTAGCTGTGTTAGAGCTGGTGGTCACGAGTGTTGACAGATAGATGGGCCACCTGCTGACACAAGATATTACAAGATTTACAATAAGTCACAAAAGTCGGATATGTTTGTTTGTTTTTTTATTGGTGTTTAACGGTCTATCAACAGCTAAGGTCACGTAAGGCCGGGCAAACAAGTTCGATCCAGTTTTAACCTGTTGCATTGGGGGGAAAATCCCAAAATCAGAACGGAATATTTACATTGAGAAAAAATATATTTAGCCCTGAAATTAGAATAACCTGACCTGGTGCCAGATCCATACCACACCAAAGTCACTTGACCCCTTCCCCTAAAATAGGATTACGAATAATCGTAATACTCACATAAGGGGTATAACCAGATTCAACTGTCACATACAAAATGCCAAAGACGTATGTGAAGGCCAAACCAAGTATCCAATCGGAATTCCGGAATTAAGGACGAACCCCGATCGTTAAATTACCCATCGCATGCTCACACCTGCCACCCACACTCGTTACATGTACAAAAGTAAAACACCACATCAGCCTGGTTAGGATCCACACTGGTTTAACATTGGCCACAGGCAGACAAAAAGGACTGACTGTAAATTATAATGCCTCCTCACTGTTGTCAGGGGAGCATAACACATTTTCTTTGGATTTTCAAAGCTGGAAATCTCCACTGAAAGATGATTGGGATTCTATCTCCGATTCTGTTATTCACTATGAAACACAAAACAGATCACAGAACATAGATACTCACTTTCGACAGTGCGATACTTCATCAAGCCAGCCAGCCGGACATCCTGCTCGGACTCCTTGACCAGCTGTATGTCCAGTGAGGATTTGGCCAGGAGAGCTTTATCCGAGTCGTCCACTGCCTTTTTTGACTTCTTCTCTGTCTACAAGGAGTGATCAATTACAGAATTGAGCTTTATTGGTGACATCTACACCGACATGCCATAAATATTGAACTAGAAATGTGGCCTGTCGGCACACGAATGCCCCCGCTGGCAGCCAAAGAAAACGAGGCATATTTCATTATAAGTCATTTACCCGAGCGTTAAGGTTTCGAACGCACCAAGTCGGTGACCTTGACCCTGGGCTTAGCGGGGGTGGGACGAATGTGGATTTGTCACAGGGCGGTAGAGGAGTATTGGAGCAATGCGTGTGTGAAATGTGAAGCAGATCTGAGCAAGGAAACAGAAATTACAAGCCATTTACCCGAGCGTTAAGGTTTCAAACGCACCAAGTCTGTGACCTTGACCCTGTGCTTAGTGGGGGCAGGACAAATGTGGATTTGTCACAGGGCGGTAAAGGACCATTGGAGCAATGCGTGTGTGAAATGTGAAGCAGATCCGAGCAAGGACACAGAAATTACAAGCCATTTACACGAGCGTTAAGGTTTCAAACGCACCAAGTCTGTGACCTTGACCCTGGGCTTAGCGGTGGAGGGACGAATGTGGATTTGTCACAGAGCAGTAGAGGACCATTGGAGCAATGCATATGTGAAATGTGAAGCAGATCTAAGCAAGGAAACAGAAAATATAAGCCATTTACCCGAGCGTTAAGGATTTGAACGCACCAAGTCTGTGACCTTGACCCTGGGCTTAACGGGGGCGGGATGAATGTGGATTTGTCACAGGGCGGTAGAGGACCATTGGAGCAATGTGTGTATGAAATGTGAAGCAGATCCGAGGAAGGAAACAGAAATTATAAGCCATTTACCCGAGCGTTAAGGTTTGGAACGCACCAAGTCTGTGACCTTGACCCTGGGCTTAGCGGGGGCGGGACGAATGTGGATTTGTCACAGGGTGGTAGAGGACCATTGGAGCAATGCATGTGAGAAATTTGACGCAGATCCGAGCAAGGACACAGAAATTACAAGCCATTTACCCGAGCGTTAAGGTTTGGAACGCACCAAGTCTGCGACCCTTGACCCTGGGCTTTAGGGGGGGCAGGACGAATGTGGATTTGTCACAGGTGGGTAGAGGGACCATTGGCGAAAGTGCCGTGTGAGGAATGTGACGCAGATCCGAGCAAGGACACTGGAAATTAACAAAGCCATTTACCCGAGCGTTAAGGTTTGGAAACGCACCAGTCTGTGACCTTGACCCTGGGCTTTGTGGGGGGCGGGACAAATGTGGATTTGTCACAGGGCGGTTATGTAGAGGACATTGGAGCTATGCGTGTGGTGTGAAATGGGAAGCAGATCCGAGGAAGGAAACAGATTAAGCCATTTACCCGAAGCGTTAAGGTTTGGAAGCACCAAGTCTGTGACCTTGACCCTGGGCTTAGCGGGGGGCGGGACGAATGTGGATTTGTCACAGGTTGTTAGAGGACCATTGAGCATGCGTGAGAAATGACAGACCAGCAAGGACACAGAAATTACAAGCCATTTACCCGAGCTTAAGGTGGAACGCACCATGTGACCTTGACTGGCTTAGTGGGGGCGGACAAATGTGGATTTGTCACAGGCGGTAGAGGACCATTGGAGCAATGCGTGTGAAATGAGCATGATCCGAGCAAGAAACAGAAGCCATACCCCGTTAAGTTTCAAGGACATCTACCGACCCTGGGCTTACAGCAGGACCCGATGCGTTAAGGTTTGTCAACAGGGCGGTAGGACCATTGGAGCAATCTGTGAAATGTGACAGATCCAAGCAAGGAGAAATTAAAATACATGCTTAGGTCGACGACCAAGTCTGACCTGGCCATTTGTGCGGGGGGGGGCACAGAATGGTACACAGGGCGTAGACCATTGGAGCAATGCGTGTGTGAAATGTGAAGCAGATCCGAGCAAGAAACAGAAATTAAACCAGTTTACCCAGCATTAAGGTTCAACGCACAAAGTCTGTTGACCTTGTAACCTGCTTAGCGGGGGCAGACAAGTTGGATTTGTCACAGGGCGGAGAGGGACCATTGGAGCAATGCGTGTGAAATCCTTGAAGCAGATCCGAGCAGGAAACAGAAATTACAAGCCATTTACCCACATAAGGCTAACCATCCAAGTACTGTGACTTGACCCTGGCTTAGCGCAGGACGATGGATTTGTCACAGGGCGGTAGAGACGATTGGAGCAATGCGTGTGTAAATGTGAAGCAGATCCGAGCAAGGAAACAGAAATTATAAGCCATTTACCCAGCAGTTTAAGGTTTCGAAGCACGAGTATGTGACTTGACCCTGGTTTAGCGGGGGCGGACGAATGTGGATTTGTACAGGGAGGTAGAGGACCATTGAGCAATGCTGTGAAATGTGAAGCAGATCTGAGCAAGAAACAGAAATGCAAGCCATTTACCCAGCGTTAAGGTTCGAAGCACCAATCGTGACCTTGACCCGGGCTTAGCGGGGGCGGGACGAATGTGGATTTGTCACAGGGCGGTAGAGGACCATTGGAGCAATGCGTGTGTGAAATGTGAAGCAGATCCGAGCAGAAACAGTTACAGCCATTTACCCAGCTTAGGTTTCTTTAACACCAGCATCTGTTACCTTGGACCCTGGGCTTAGCGCGGACGAATGTGTCACAGGGCGGATGAGACCATTGGACAAGTGTGTGAAATGTGAAGCGATCCGAGCAAGGAAACAGAAAATTATAAGCCATTTACCCACGTTGAAGGTCAAAAGCACCAAGGTCTGTGACCTTGACGGGCTGGTAGCGAGGACGAATGTGGATTTGTCACAATGCGTAGAGTGACTGAAGTGTGTGTGTGATAAGCAGATCGAGCAAGGAAACAGAAATTACAAGCCATTTACCCAGCATTAAGTTTAACGTTTCAAAAGCACCAAGTCTGTGACCTTGACCCTGGGCTTAGCGGGGGCAGGACGAATGTGGATTTGTCACAGGGCTGGTAGAGGACCATTGGAGCAATGCGTGTGTGAAATGTGAAGCAGATCCGAGCAGAGGACAGAATAAATATAAGCCATTTAGGACAAGTTAGCGTTTAAGGTTTCGAACGCAGCACAGTCTGTGACTTTGACTGACTGGGACTGCGGGCTTAGGGCGGCTTGGACGTATGTGGATTTGTCACAGGGACGGTAGAGGACCATTGGAGCAATGCGTGTGAAATGAGATGAAGCAGATCCGAGCAAGGAAACAGAAATTATAAGGCATTACCAGCGTTAAGGTTTCGAATGCACCAAGTGTGTGACCTTGACCATGGACTTAGCGAGGGCGGGACGAATGTGGATTTGTCACAGGGTGGCAGAGGACCATTGGAGCAATGCGTGTGTGAAATGTGAAGCAGATCCGAGCAAGGAAACAGAAATTATAAGGCATTTACCCAGCGTTAAGGTTTCGAATGCACCAAGTCTGTGACCTTGACCATGGACTTAGCGAGGGCGGGACGAATGTAGATTTGTCACAGGGTGGCAGAGGACCATTGGAGCAATGCGTGTGTGAAATGTGAAGCAGATCCGAGCAAGGAAACAGAAATTAATAAGGCATTTACCCAGCGTTAAGGTTTCGAACGCACCAAGTCTGTGACCTTGACCATGGGCTTAGCGAGGGCGGGACGAATGTGGATTTGTCACAGGTTGGCAGAGGACCATTGGAGCAATGCGTGTGTGAAATGTGAAGCAGATCCGAGCAAGGAAACAGAAATTATAAGGCATTTACCCAGCGTTAAGGTTTCGAACGCACCAAGTCTGTGACCTTCACCCTGGGCTTAGCGGGGGCGGCACGAATGTGGATTTGTCACAGGGTGGCAGAGGACCATTGGAGCAATGTGTGTGTGAAATGTGAAGCAGATCCGAGCAAGGAAACAAGAAATTATAAGGCATTTACCCAGCGTTAAGGTTTCGGGACGTACGTACGTACGTACGGACGCCGGTAACACTATAATGCCCCCTCACCATTCGGTGGCGGGGGCATAAATAAGCCATTTACCCAGCGTTAAGGTTTCTAACGCACCAAGTCTGTGGACCTTGACACCCCTGGGCTTAGCGGGGCGGGACGAATGTGGATTTGTCACAGGGCTGGTAGAGGACCATTGGAGCAATGGTGTGTGTGAAATGTGAAGCAGATCCGAGGCAAGGAAACAGAAATTATAAGCCATTTACCCAGCGTTAAGGTTTCAAAAGCACCAAGTCTGTGACCTTGACCCTGGGCCTTACGCGGGGCGGGGACGAATGTGGATTTGTCACAGGGCGGTAGATGGACCATTGGAGCAATGTGTGTGTGAAATGTGAAGCAGATTCCGAGCAAGGAAACAGAAATTATAAGCCATTTACCCAGCGTTAAGTTTTCGAAAGCACCAAGTCTGTGACCTTGACCCTGGGCTTAGCGGGGGCGGGACGAATGTTGATTTTCACAGGGCGGTTAGAGGACTATTGGAGCAATGCGTGTGATGAAATGTGAAGCAGATCCGAGCAAGGAAAAACAGAAATTATAAGCCATTTACCCAGCGTTAAGGTTCGAACGCACCAAGTCTCTGACCTTGACCCTGGGCTTAGCGGGGGCGGGACGAATGTGGATTTGTCACCCAGGGCGGTAAGGTTTACCATTGGAGCAATGCGTGTGTCAAAATGTGAAGCAGATCCGAGCAAGGAAACAGAAATTATAAGCCATTTACCCAGCGTTTAAGGTTTCGAACGCACCAAGTATGTGACCTTGACCCTGGGCTTAGCGGGTGGGGGCGGGACGAATGTGGATTTGTCACAGGGCGGTAGAGGACCATTGGAGCAATGCGTGTGTAAAATGTGAAGTAGATCCGAGCAAGGAAACAGAAATTATAAGCCATTTACCCAGCGTTAAGGTTTCGAAAGCACCAAGTCTGTGACCTTGACCCTGGGCTTAGCGGTGGGCGGACGAATGTGGATTTGTCACAGGGTGGTAGAGGACCATTGGAGCAATGCGTTGTGTGAAATGTGAAGCAGATCCGAGCAAGGAAACAGAAATTAATAAGCCATTTACCCAGCGTTAAGGTTAATTCGAAAGCACCAAGTCTGTTGACCTTGACCCTGGGCTTAGCGGGGGCGGGACGAATGTGGATTTGTCACAGGGCGTAGAGGACCAATGGAGCAATGCGGTGTGTGAAATGTGAAGCAGATCCGAGCAAGGAAACAGAAATTATAAGCCATTTACCCAGCATTAAGGTTTCGAAAGCACCAAGTATGTGACCTTGACCCTGGGCTTAGCGGGGGGGCGGGGACGAATGTGGATTTGTCACAGGGACGGTAGAGGACCATTGGAGCAATGCTGTGTTGTGAAATGTGAAGCAGATCCGAGCAAGGAAACAGAAAATTATAAGCCATTTGCCCAGAGTTAAGGTTTCGGAAAGCACCAAAGTCAGTGACCTTGACCCTGCGCTTAGCTGGGGGGGGGTCGGGACGAATGTGGATTTGTCACAGGGTGGTAGAGGACCATTGGAGCAATGCGTGTGTGTGAAATGTGAAGCAGATCCGAGCAAGGGGGAAAACAGAAACATATAAGCCATTTACCCAGCGTTAAGGTTTCAAAAGCACCAAGTCTGTGACCTTGCCCTGGGCTTAGCGGGGGGGGCGGGACGAATGTGGATTTGTCACAGGGCGGTAGAGGACATTGGAGCAATGCGTGTGTAAAATGTGAAGCAGATTCGAGCAAGGAAACAGAAAATTATAAGCATTTACCCAGCGTTAAAAGGTTTCGAAAGCACCAAGTCTGACCTTGACCTTGGGCTTAGCGGGGGCGGGACGAATGTGGATTTGTCACAGGGCAGTAGAGGACCATTGGAGCAATGCGTGTGTGAAATGTGAGAGATCCGAGCAAGGAAACAAGAAATTATAAGCCATTTACCCAGCTTGTTAAGGTTTTCGAAAGCACCAAGTCTGTGACCTTGACCCTGGGCTTAGCGGGGGCGGGACGAATGTGGATTTGTCACAGGGCGGTATAGGATCATTGGAGCAATGCGTGTGTGAAATGTGAAGCAGATCCGAGCAAGGAAACAGAAAATAATAAGCCATTTACCCAGCGTTAAGGTTTCGAAAGCACCAAGTCTGACCTTGACCTTGGGCTTAGCGGGGGCGGGACGAATGTGGATTTGTCACAGGGCAGTAGAGGACCATTGGAGCAATGCGTGTGTGAAATGTGAAGCAGATCCGAGCAAGGAAACAGAAATTATAAGCCATTTACCCAGCGTTAAGGTTTCGAACGCACCAAGTCTGTGACCTTCACCCTGGGCTTAGCGGGGGCGGGCACGAATGTGGATTTGTCACAGGGCCGGCAGAGGATTCCATTGGAGCAATGCGTGTGTGAAATGTGAAGCAGATCCGAGCAAGGAAACAGAAATTATAAGGCCATTTACCCAGCGTTTAAGGTTTCGAAAGCACCAAGGTTTCTGGGACCGTACTTGCTTAGGGGGTCGGGGGGGGGTCGGGGACGAATGGGACGGTCACAGCCAGTAACACATTGGGAGCAATGCGTGTGAAATTCCCCCCTGAACAGATCCGAGTTCAATGGAAACAGAAATAATAAGCCATTTACCCAGCGTTAAGGTTTCGAAACGCACCAAGTCTGTGACCTTCACCCTGGGCTTAGCGGGGGCGGACGAATGTGGAATTTGTCACAGGGAGGGCAGTAGGACCCATTGGAGCAATGGTGTGTGTTGAAATGTGAAGCAGATCCGAGCAAGGAAACAGAAATTATAAAGGCAATTTACCCACGTTAAGTTTCCGGGACGTACCCGTACGTTACGGTTACTGGACGCCGGAAACACTATTCAGCCCCCAGGCCCCCCTCACCATCGTGGGCGGGGGGGCAAAAAGCCATTTTACCCAGCCGTTAAGGTTTCGAAAAAAGCACCAAGTCCCGTGGGACCTTACCCTGGGTTTAACGGGGGCGGGACGAATGTGGATTTGTCACAGGGCGGTAGAGGACCATTTTGGAGCAATGTGTGTGAAATGTGAAGCAGATCCGAGCAAGGAAACAGAAATTATAAGCCATTTACCCCAGCGTTAAGGTTTCAAAAGCACCAAGTCGAAAGACCTTGACCCTGGGCTTAGCGGGGGGGGACGAATAGTGATTTGTCAACAGGGCCGGGTTAGAGGACCCATGGGACAATGTGTGTGTGGAAAATTGTTGAAGCAGATTCGAGCAAGGAAACTGAAATTTAAAGCCATTTTTACAGCGTTAGTTTTTCGAAAGCACCAATCGGACCTTGACCCTTGGGCTTAGGCGGGGGGGGGACGAATGTTGATTCAACAGGGCGGAGGACTAATGCAATGTGTGTGTGAAATGTGAAGCAGATCCGAGCAAGGAAACAGAAATTATAGCCATTTACCCAGCGTTAAGGTTTCGAACGCACCAAGTCTCTGACCTTGACCCTGGGCTTAGCGGGGGCGGGACGAATGTGGATTTGTCACAGGGCGGTAGAGGACCATTGGAGCAATGCGTGTGTCAAATGTGAAGCAGATCCGAGCAAGGAAACAGAAATTATAAGCCATTTACCCAGCGTTAAGGTTTCGAATGCACCAAGTATGTGACCTTGACCCTGGGCTTAGCGGGGGGCGGGGACGAATGTGGATTTGTCACAGGGCGGTAGAGGACCATTGGAGCAATGCGTGTGTAAAATGTGAAGCAGATCCGAGCAAGGAAACAGAAATTATAAGCCATTTACCCCAGCGTTAAGGTTTCGCAAAGCACCAAGTCTGTGACCTTGACCCTGGGCTTAGCGGGGGCGGGACGAATAATGAATGATTTGTCACAGGGTGTAGAGGACCATTGGAGCAATGCGGTGTGAAATGTGAAGCAGATCCGAGCAAGGAAAACAGAAATTATAAGCCATTTACCCAGCGTTAAGGTTTCGAAAGCACCAAGTCTGTGACCTTGACCTGGGCTTAGCGGGGGCGGGACGAATGTGGATTTGTCACAGGGCGGTAGAGGACCATTGGAGCAATGCGTGTGTGAAAATGTGAAGCAGATCCGAGCAAGGAAACCAGAAATTATAAGCCATTTACCCAGCAATAATTAAGGTTTCGAAAGCACCAAGTATGTGACCTTGACCCTGGGCTTAGCGGGGGCGGGAACGAATGTGGATTTGTCACAGGGCGGTAGAGGACCATTGGAGCAATGCGTGGTGTGAAATGTGAAGCAGATCCGAGCAAGGAAACAGAAAATTATAAGCCATTTGCCCAGAGTTTAAGGTTCGACAAAGCACCAAGTCCTGTGACCTTGACCCTGCGCTTAGCGGGGGGCGGGACGAATTGTGGATTTGTCACAGGGTGGTAGAGGACCATTGGAGCAATGCGTGTTGTGAAATGTGAAGTAGATCCGAGCAAGGAAACAGAAATTAAATTAAGCCATTTACCCAGCGTTAAGGTTTCAAAAGCACCAAGTCTGTGACCTTGACCCTGGGCTTAGCGGGGGCGGGACGAATGTGGATTTTTGTCACAGGGCGGTAGAGGACCATTGGAGCAATGCGTGTGTAAAATGTGAAGCAGATTCGAGCAAGGAAACAGAAATTATAAGCCATTTACCCGAGCGTTAAGGTTTCGAAAGCACCAAGTCTGAACCTTGGACCTTGGGCTAGCGGGGGGCGGGACGAATGTGGATTTGTCACAGGGCAGTAGAGGACCATTGGAGCATGCGTGTGTGAAATGTGAAGCAGATCCGAGCAAGGAAACAGAAATTATAAGCCATTTACCCAGCGTTAGAAGGTTTCGAAAGAAACACCAAGTCTGTGACCTTGACCCTGGGCTTAGCGGGGGCGGGACGAATGTGGATTTGTCACAGGGCGTATAGGATCATTGGAGCAATGCGTGTGTGAAATGTGAAGCAGATCCGAGCAAGGAAACAGAAATTATAAGCCATTTACCCAGCGTTAAGGTTTCGAAAGCACCAAGTCTGTGACTTTGACCCTGGGCTTAGCGGGGGCGGGACGTATGTGGATTTGTCACAGGGCGGTAGAGGACCATTGGAGCAATGCGTGTGTGAAATGTGAAGC
Source organism: Conchocele bisecta (assembly GCA_029237695.1). Lineage (NCBI taxonomy): Eukaryota > Metazoa > Mollusca > Bivalvia > Lucinida > Thyasiridae > Conchocele > Conchocele bisecta. The sequence continues at coordinate 39,466,746 of CM055268.1, forward strand.
AGATCCGAGCAAGGAAACAGAAATTATAAGGCATTTACCCAGCGTTAAGGTTTCGAATGCACCAAGTGTGTGACCTTGACCATGGACTTAGCGAGGGCGGGACGAATGTGGATTTGTCACAGGGTGGCAGAGGACCATTGGAGCAATGCGTGTGTGAAATGTGAAGCAGAATCCGAGCAAGGAAACAGAAATTATAATGGCATTTAAACCCAGCGTTAAGGTTTCGAATGCACCAAGTCTGTGACCTTGACCATGGACTTAGCGAGGGCGGGACGAATGTAGATTTGTCACAGGGTGGCAGAGGACCATTGGAGCAATGCGTGTGTGAAATGTGAAGCAGATCCGAGCAAGGAAACAGAAATTATAAGGCATTTACCCAGCGTTAAGGTTTCGAACGCACCAAGTCTGTGACCTTGACCATGGGCTTAGCGAGGGCGGGACGAATGTGGATTTGTCACAGGTTGGCAGAGGACCATTGGAGCAATGCGTGTGTGAAATGTGAAGCAGATCCGAGCAAGGAAACAGAAATTATAAGGCATTTACCCAGCGTTAAGGTTTCGAACGCACCAAGTCTGTGACCTTCACCCTGGGCTTAGCGGGGGCGGCACGAATGTGGATTTGTCACAGGGTGGCAGAGGACCATTGGAGCAATGTGTGTGTGAAATGTGAAGCAGATCCGAGCAAGGAAACAGAAATTATAAGGCATTTACCCAGCGTTAAGGTTTCGGGACGTACGTACGTACGTACGGACGCCGGTAACACTATATGCCCCCCTCACCATTCGGTGGCGGGGGCATAATAAGCCATTTACCCAGCGTTAAGGTTTCGAAAGCACCAAGTCTGTGACCTTGACCCTGGGCTTAGCGGGGGCGGGACGAATGTGGATTTGTCACAGGGCGGTAGAGGACCATTGGAGCAATGTGTGTGTGAAATGTGAAGCAGATCCGAGCAAGGAAACAGAAATTATAAGCCATTTAACCCAGCGTTAAGGTTTCAAAAACCACCCAGTCTGTGACCTTGACCCTGGGCTTAGCGGGGGCGGGACGAATGTGGATTTGTCACAGGGCGGTAGAGGACCATTGGAGCAATGTGTGTGTGAAATGTGAAGCAGATCCGAGCAAGGAAACAGAAATTATAAGCCATTTACCCAGCGTTAAGTTTTCGAAAGCACCAAGTCTGTGACCTTGACCCTGGGCTTAGCGGGGGCGGGACGAATGTTGATTTTTCACAGGGCGGTAGAGGACTATTGGAGCAATGCGTGTGTGAAATGTGAAGCAGATCCGAGCAAGGAAACAGAAATTATAAGCCATTTACCCAGCGTTAAGGTTTCGAACGCACCAAGTATGTGACCTTGACCCTGGGCTTAGCGGGGGCGGGACGAATGTGGATTTGTCACAGGGCGGTAGAGGACCATTGGAGCAATGCGTGTGTCAAATGTGAAGCAGATCCGAGCAAGGAAAACAGAAATTATAAGCCATTTACCCAGCGTTAAGGTTTCGAACGCACCAAGTATGGTGACCTTGACCCTGGGCTTAGCGGGGGCGGGACGAATGTGGATTTGTCACAGGGCGGTAGAGACCATTGGAGCAATGGCGTGTGTAAAATGTGAAGCAGATCCGAGCAAGGAAACAGAAATTATAAGCCATTTTACCCAGCGTTAAGGTTTCGAAAGCACCAAGTCTGTGACCTTGACCCTGGGCTTAGCGGGGGCGGGCGATGTGGATTTGTCACAGGGTGGTAGAGGACCATTGGAGCAATGCGTGTGTGAAATGTGAAGCAAGATCCGAGCAAGGAAACAGAAATTATAAGCCATTTACCCAGCGTTAAGGTTTCGAAAGCACCAAGTCTGTGACCTTGACCCTGGGCTTAGCGGGGGCGGGACGAATGTGGATTTGTCACAGGGCTGGTAGAGGACCATTGGAGCAATGCGTGTGTAAATGTGAAGCAGATCCGAGCCAAGGAAACAGAATTTATAAGCCATTTACCCAGCATTAAGGTTTCGAAAGCACCAAGTATGTGACCTTGACCCTGGGCTTTAGCGGGGGCGGACGTAATGTGGATTTGTCACAGGGCGGGGGTAGAGGACCATTGGAGCAATGCGTGTGTGAAATGTGAAGCAGATCCGAGCAAGGAAACAGAAATTATAAGCCATTTGCCCAGAGTTAAGGTTTCGAAAGCACCAAGTCTGTGACCTTGACTGGCGCTTAGCGGGGGCGGGACGAATGTGGATTTTGTCACAGGGTGGTAGAGGACCATTGGAGCAATGCGTGTGTGAAATGTGAAGCAGATCCGAGCAAGGAAACAGAAATTATAAGCCATTTACCCAGCGTTAAGGTTTCAAAAGCACCAAGTCTGTGACCTTGACCCTGGGCTTAGCGGGGGGCGGGACGAATGTGGATTTTGTCACAGGGCGGTAGAGGACCATTGGAGCAATGCGTGTGTAAAATGTGAAGCAGATTCGAGCAAAGGAAACAGAAATTATTATAAGCCATTTACCAGCGGTTAAGGTTTCGAAAGCAACCAAGTCTTGACCTTGACCTTGGGTCTTAGGCGGGGGCGGGACGAATGTGGATTGTCACAGGGCAGTAGAGGACCATTGTTGGGATGCAATGCGTGTGTGAAATGTGAAGCAGATCCGAGCAAGGAAACAGAAATTATAAGCCATTTACCCAGCGTTAAGGTTTCGAATGCACCAAGTCTGTGACCTTGACCCCTGGGCTTAGCGGGGTGGGGGCGGGACGAATGTGGATTTGGTCACAGGGCGGGTATAGGATCATTGGAGCAATGCGTGTGGTGAAATGTGAAGCAGATCCGAGCAAGGAAACAGAAATTATAAGCCATTTACCCAGCTTGTTAAGGTTTCGTTAAAGCACCAATGTCTGTGACCTTGACCCTGGGCTTAGCGGGGGCGGGACGAATGAGGATTTGTCACAGGGCGGTAGAGGACCATTGGAGCAATGCGTGTGTGAAATGTGAAGCAGATCCGAGCAAGGAAACAGAAATTATAAGCCATTTACCCAGCGTTAAGGTTTCGTAAGCACCAAGTCTGTGACCTTGACCCTGGGCTTAGCGGGGGCGGGACGAATGTGGATTTGTCACAGGGCGGTAGAGGACCATTGGAGCAATGCGTGTGTGAAATGTGAAGCAGATCCGAGAAAGGAAACAGAAATTATAAGCCATTTACCCAGCATTAAGGTTTCGAAAGCACCCAAGTCCCCCCCCATGTGACCTTGACCCTGGGCTTAGCGGGGCGGGACGAATGTGGATTTGTCACAGGGCGGTAGAGGACCATTGGAGCAATGCGTGTGTGAAATGTGAAGCAGATCCGAGCAAGGAAACAGAAATTATAAGCCATTTGCCCAGAGTTAAGGTTTCAAAAGCACCAAGTCTGTGACCTTGACCCTGGGCTTAGCGGGGGCGGGACGAATGTGGATTTGTCACAGGGTGGTAGAGGACCATTGGAGCAATGCATGTGTGAAATGTGAAGCAGATCCGAGCAAGGAAACAGAAATTATAATCCATTTACCCAGCGTTAAGGTTTCAAAAGCACCAAGTCTGTGACCTTGACCCTGGGCTTAGCGGGGGCGGGACGAATGTGGATTTGTCACAGGGCGGTAGAGGACCATTGGAGCAATGCGTGTGTAAAATGTGAAGCAGATCCGAGCAAGGAAACAGAAATTATAAGCCATTTACCCAGCGTTAAGGTTTCGAAAGCACCAAGTCTGACCTTGACCCTGGGCTTAGCGGGGGCGGGACGAATGTGGATTTGTCACAGGGTGGTAGAGGACCATTGGAGCAATGCGTGTGTGAAATGTGAAGCAGATCCGAGCAAGGAAACAGAAATTATAAGCCATTTACCCAGCGTTAAGGTTTCAAAAGCACCAAGTCTGTGACCTTGACCCTGGGCTTAGCGGGGGCGGGACGAATGTGGATTTGTCACAGGGCGGTAGAGGACCATTGGAGCAATGCGTGTGTAAAATGTGAAGCAGATCCGAGCAAGGAAACAGAAATTATAAGCCATTTACCCAGCGTTAAGGTTTCGAAAGCACCAAGTCTGTGACCTTGACCCTGGGCTTAGCGGGGGCGGGACGAATGTGGATTTGTCACAGGGCGGTAGAGGACCATTGGAGCAATGCGTGTGTGAAATGTGAAGCAGATCCGAGCAAGGAAACAGAAATTATAAGCCATTTACCCAGCGTTAAGGTTTCAAAAGCACCAAGTCTGTGACCTTGACCCTGGGCTTAGCGGGGGCGGGACGAATGTGGATTTGTCACAGGGCGGTAGAGGACCATTGGAGCAATGCGTGTGTAAAATGTGAAGCAGATTCGAGCAAGGAAACAGAAATTATAAGCCATTTACCCAGCGTTAAGGTTTCGAAAGCACCAAGTCTGTGACCTTGACCCTGGGCTTAGCGGGGGCGGGACGAATGTGGATTTGTCACAGGGCGGTAGAGGACCATTGGAGCAATGCGTGTGTGAAATGTGAAGCAGATCCGAGCAAGGAAACAGAAATTATAAGCCATTTACCCAGCGTTAAGGTTTCGAAAGCACCAAGTCTGTGACCTTGACCCTGGGCTTAGCGGGGGCGGGACGAATGTGGATTTGTCACAGGGTGGTAGAGGATCATTGGAGCAATGCGTGTGTGAAATGTGAAGCAGATCCGAGCAAGGAAACAGAAATTATAAGCCATTTACCCAGCGTTAAGTTTTCGAAAGCACCAAGTCTGTGACCTTGACCCTGGGCTTAGCGGGGGCGGGACGAATGTTGATTTTTCACAGGGTGGTAGAGGACTATTGGAGCAATGCGTGTGTGAAATGTGAAGCAGATCCGAGCAAGGAAACAGAAATTATAAGCCATTTACCCAGCGTTAAGGTTTCGAAAGCACCAAGTCTGTGACCTTGACCCTGGGCTTAGCGGGGGCGGGACGAATGTGGATTTGTCACAGGGTGGTAGAGGATCATTGGAGCAATGCGTGTGTGAAATGTGAAGCAGATCCGAGCAAGGAAACAGAAATTATAAGCCATTTACCCAGCGTTAAGTTTTCGAAAGCACCAAGTCTGTGACCTTGACCCTGGGCTTAGCGGGGGCGGGACGAATGTTGATTTTTCACAGGGTGGTAGAGGACTATTGGAGCAATGCGTGTGTGAAATGTGAAGCAGATCCGAGCAAGGAAACAGAAATTATAAGCCATTTACCCAGCGTTAAGGTTTCGAACGCACCAAGTATGTGACCTTGACCCTGGGCTTAGCGGGGGCGGGACGAATGTGGATTTGTCACAGGGCGGTAGAGGACCATTGGAGCAATGCGTGTGTAAAATGTGAAGCAGATCCGAGCAAGGAAACAGAAATTATAAGCCATTTACCCAGCGTTAAGGTTTCGAACGCACCAAGTATGTGACCTTGACCCTGGGCTTAGTGGGGGCGGGACGAATGTGGATTTGTCACAGGGCGGTAGAGGACCATTGGAGCAATGCGTGTGTAAAATGTGAAGCAGATCCGAGCAAGGAAACAGAAATTATAAGCCATTTACCCAGCGTTAAGGTTTCGAAAGCACCAAGTCTGTGACCTTGACCCTGGGCTTAGCGGGGGCGGGACGAATGTGGATTTGTCACAGGGCGGTAGAGGACCATTGGAGCAATGTGTGTGTGAAATGTGAAGCAGATCCGAGCAAGGAAACAGAAATTATAACCATTTATTACCCAGCGTTAGGTTTCAAAAGCACCAAGTCTGTGAACCTTGACCCTGGGGCTTAGCGGGGGGCGGGACGAATGTGGATTTGTCACAGGGCGGTAGAGGACCATTGGAGCAATGTGTGTGTGAAATGTGAAGCAGATCCGAGCAAGGAAACAGAAATTATAAGCCATTTACCCAGCGTTAAGGTTTCGGGACGTACGTACGTACGTACGTACGGACGCCGGTAACACTATATGCCCCCCTCACCATTCGGTGGCGGGGGCATAATAAAGTTTCTGCTCCCATAGACATTCATGCAAAACATGTGCTAGGCTGCAGCCATTGATAATTTAATTTTTCTCCGATGACAGTAGTTCTACCACTTTCTCCCCACTCCTGTAGCCGATTTCACCAACATTGCAAAGTATACTTTTCTAGCAAAGTATACTTTGAAGGAGTAATTATTTATTTTTCCTGAAATGCATTATGTCATACAGAACTAACGACTGCATATATTTGATGATTAAAAGTATGCAGAATTATTATACTGAATTTATTACATTATCACAGCCAAAATGGCTGTGATAATGTAATAAATTCAGTATAATAAAAATTTATCATTAAATTTAAAATTTCTCCCTCAAAGTATACTTTGCTAGATAAAGTATACTTTGCAATGTTGGTGAAATAGGCTACAGATCAGTTACACACTCGTTCATTCGGATAGTAATCCACATTTCTTGTGTATATATAAGACATGGTTTTCTGTTAAATCAATTATGTGTCTATTAACAATGATGACCCTGATCAGACTTCCATGCCGGCTCATTTGCATTTACACTTTTCAAATATTGGGATATAGGTCTGCAGTTTTGAAAGAGCCTAATCAATGTTATACCCTGAACTTCTGACGTGCCAGTTTGTTGAGTATATAGTCGTCCCTATATCCGTCGCGCATGTCCTCCAGGTTGGAGATACTCATCACGGCCGCGTGGCCCTTCTTCACATCGTCCGAGCCATGCTCCAGCTTAAACATCGCATCTGTCGCCATCTTCTTCTGGGTCGCCTTGTCTACAAGATATTTAGGCCTATAAATTCATAAGGGAAACGCCCATGCAATGTATTACTTTTATATCCCAGTACATTACATTACCCCCAAGTGACATCACGCGTTGTTGATTGGTTAAAGTTTGTTTGACGTCATCAATATCCAAGATGTTGTCAATAATGGCATGCTATTAACCGGCAACGTCACTGTTCCATGAATTGCGACAAATGGCATAAAACAAGGGGATTCTTAATTTTAATGCCGTATTTGGACATTACATTTTTGAAACTATAAGAACATGCAATGTAACTATAAGTAATAAAACCACGGGCTCTTTCATTTACTGTTGTATGAAAAACATTTGGTTTGTTCAAAGTTTGTGAAATGTCCATTGTTTTCAGTATTCCTTAAACACAAGTGTGACCATCAACTGATTGATTGATTGATGGAATATCTTCTGTGTGGCTTTATCTACGAAAATACCATAATAACTCTAAATATTCGGACACAATATATTCTAGGAAACATATATAAATATCTGGTCTCCCACAACAAAGAGTGTCCCAATGTTTAGGGTTAGCACTGGTTTATCACAATAACAATATATTTGGATACATTTTGTTTTGGGAAACCCCTTTTATAGGGGTTTCCCAAAACAAATGGTGTCCAAATATTTAGGGTTACTACGGTACACCAGCCTTGTCTACAACTACACAGGTGTGACTCAATCACAATATGTGACTGTGACTGAAGAAATGGGGTTTATGGGTTTTATGACCAGTGTAGATCCAGATAAGCCTGTGTATCCGCAGTCTGATCAGGATCTGCCCTGTTTGCCATTCCATAAAAGAAACGCCTGCATTGTTTTTAACAAGCAATATAGATCGCTACAGGAGTGTTATTTATCACGAGCTACACTGGTTACAAATCCCATAAGCCCCATTTCTCCAGTCACAGCCACATATTAAGACTGTGATTCTCTTCTCAGCCCAGCCATTATTTTTCTCAAATATCTGGATCTAATGAAAGTACGCTTCTGCAAAGAAATGTCAATGCCTATTACATAAGAAAAATCAATAAATATGGTGTTGTATCACTAGTAACTTTACTATGTCCATTGCCCTGTGCTGCAACGAGCATGTCCGCTATGCTGTTTCTATTTTTGCATTAAAAGTATCTTTAAATGTGATTAAATACAATTATTTGGTGGTTATGGTTTACATGTATTAAGAATTGGCAATTGACCTGGGATTGTCAGACATATTGTGATAAAACTAAACAACAGCTACAGTTTGCAGATTACTAGCAAGAGGAGGCCAAACTCAATTGCATGAGACAGTGTATACATCTCAAAAGGGGATATGCATGGGTTAGAATGTAAAATGACAGACAACAGAACATTACCTTCTGTCTGTATCTGTCCATTCTCCTTCGGGTCCCATCTCTGTTCCTTACGCCGGGCACCAGACAAGATGACATAATCGTGGTTCTGAAAGTGACAATATTCTGGCATAAGAACATTTTCTGAAATTGATTTTGCAGATCTTCAACATCTTTTGCAGCCTACGTCTAACATTGACACAAATTTTATACCACATGTGCTCGGACTTATTCTTTTTCAGATATTTTTGGTGCGCTCTGGTTGTAAGTAGACCAGTGTTAGAAATTTCGGGTTACAAAATATGGAGGCGAGATGTGGCATAAAATCCCATACACTGGCCTATATACAAGTACATTTGTATCTATCACTGTTGGTGATGTTCCATTCTGCCATGGATTGAACAACAATGGGCGATGCCGGTACCTGTATTACAGTGGTACCCCTCCAAACCAGATAGTAGGCATCCAGCTCGGATAATCAGTATATGGTCCATCAGGGCTCCAGATAAGTTTTGTATCTAAACAGTATTATACCCCCATATTTCAAATTCAATGCATATTTTTACCTTTACGAATGTATTATTGATTGTTTTCCTTATTAAATAGGTAACAAAAATTAATGATAAATAATAAAAATAAATTAAACATTCACTTATTTGAGCTGCAAAAAGCAAACAGTGTTTGCTTTTTGCAGCTCAACTAAGTAAATTTTCAACTTTATAACAGTATTTCCACTACTGAATTTGAAAAATCAATTTGTATTTTCATATTGCTGTGAGTATTTTGTACTCCCACTTTTGATAATCAGTGCGTATTCTGTTGAAATAAGTGCGTAAAATATGCCAATTCACACCTTATCTGGAGCTCTGATCTATATTCACATGCACATTAAAAAAGAACATGATTTATTATCTTTGTGACTGGTGTCAACCCGGGTGAGTGTAGTCTAATCAGACTATACACTTGACCGACCATTCATTCAATGAAGCACACATGAAGTTCTAAACTAAGCTGCAGGTGTGTGCTAGCATATCAGGAGCTAAACTGATCATAAATATCAAAAGTCAAATTTCACCAGTCACACATACAAAAGTGTGATTAAAGTGAGAGTATCCATTATCTAAATACCTTTGGGTCGGTCTGGATTTCAAAGTGGTTATCGCAGAGATGGCACTTCATGCGAAACTTGTATATTGGCGTTGTGTAGTAGTTGCCCGTCTTTGATTTCTCCGCATTGTAGCGAACACCCATCCCAATATGATTGCCACACCCACCACACCAAATGTTGTACGGCATCTCAAACCTATATCGAACACGAGCAATAGTGATTAACCCTTTCACCCCTAAGTAACTGGAATGGATTTTGATATGTTAATTTTGCAACCAATCCAATTGTCACAGAATGATTTTCAGATTAGTCCATTTATGAAAAGGGGTGTTTTTGTTCTCAAAAATATGAAAATTACTTGCAAAAAATGCAGATCCTGGATCTACACTTTGATCTACACTTTGTGCCAATACCTCTATACAGGCATGTGGTGTTGAAAGGGTTAATAATAATTTGGGCTGCCAGATGACAAAAAGGGCCCCAGACTATTTACAGCAATTGCATATCCTGAACCTCTTTATAGTTTAATTTAGTTAGCCCCATTCCACAATATTTTCTCACCATAGACATTTTGTACAGTTTTATGTAACCCAGTGCAGGACTCAAACATGTATACAAATGTTACCTGATAATGAGAATGCCCTGACTGAGCTTGCGGGCCCGGTCTCGGAGTGGGTGCTGCCCGACATGCTTGTTGACAGAGCCCTTCGATGGATCCCAGTCAGGTGGGTAGTACTTGTTCACCGACTTCCGTTCAGCCTGTGGAAATAATCAAATAAAATGTACATTGTTTTGCCTACACTACCTCCTGCGCTAATCTTGCCAATAGTTGTCAATTTCTTTATTTCAAAATTATACTTGAATATTGTGCTTGAAATCAAGCAGCTTGATTGGCTGAGCTCGAGCTGTACTACAGTTCAGGCTGAAACAATCAAATTGCTTAATTGCAAGTTGGCATTGCCAATATATGTTCAGAAATATTGATACTCTGGGCAAGACTAACGCAGGCAGTTGTGTAGGTCTCGAGATCCAAGAGAACATTTTCAGTATTTGTGCCCATTTTGTATTGGAAATAGTAGGATACTTAAATTTTAAAGGACATTGCCATTTTTAAGTGAGACTAGAAAATGTGTTCATAGAACACGGATGCCCCACATATCGCTTTGACAGTAAACGAGGCAAAATTCAAAAGGGGGAGACAATCCATGGCGAAGCAAAAATAGAAAATCACTTTGTGCATGCAAAAATCGAAATTCACTTTGTGCATCTACACACCATAAAGGAGCTACATACCAAGCATCCAGCTATTACGGTTTAGAAGTTTTACAAGTTATATAAGGCAAAATGATGAAGTTCTACTTGAAAAGGGGGAGATAATCCATGACCCGGGGGTTGAATAAAAAATCGAAATAACTTTGGGCATCTACTTATCATAAGGAAGCTACTTACCAAGTTTCAGGTATGTAGCTAATACGGTTTAAAAGTTTTACGATACAAGGCAAAATTTGGATATTCTAAGTCGAAAAGGGGGAGATAATCCATGACACGGGGGTTGAATCAAAAATTAAAATAAACTTGCTCATCTACTTATCACAAGGAAGCCACATACCAAATTTCAGGTCTGTAGCTAGTACGGTTTAACGGTTTTACGAGTCACAAGATTGGTGACGGACGGAAGGACGGATGGACAAGGGTAACACTAAATGCCCCCTCCACTATTGTGGTGGGGCATAAAAAAATGTCCCCTGGGCTCGCACTAGTCACATTTGTAACAATTGTATATTGTAATTTGTGACAAAATATCACAAATCGAGTTGTTCTTGTACTAGATAAATATCAGATCACTGTCATTATGCCAATGGGACAATTTTAACTTGTGTGCTACATGTAAATGTAGGTTCGTGAAAAAAACCAGACAAGTCATGACAACACAGCAATGATTGCTTTATTAATGAGTAGTACATGTGACAGACAAAGACATGGTGAAAATGCAAGTACAAATAAAGAGATGGATAGTATTGACATGTACATTTTGGAGAAATAGATGATCAACTTGGGTAATGAGGTCCAATGAGAAACAACGTGCTATATGACGTGCATGTCACTGAGTGAGAAAAGTGCACTGGGACTCAAACCTAGGACCTCTGGTTTACCGCACCATCACTCTACAGATTGAGCTAACTGAGCACATATACACACTTCCTCCCCATAGTGAGTTACGCACCATGATATACGGTACTACTTCGCTAAATCTGTATTTCGTCCCTGAATGTCATTTTGAATTTATTTTTTGGGTGACAGAGGACAAAGGAATGATGATCTCAGATTATATATTCCAGTCACACGTCCCTCATAGGGAGATAAATATCACAAGGTGATAAAAGTGTGCGGCCAACCCAAGAACTTCTGGTCTATCATACCAGCGATCTACCGACTGAGCCCAGATACATACTTCCTCCCCATATAATGAGTTAAGTGCTGTGACATGCATGACTGACGACAACCAAAATAGAGAAAAAAGCAAACTCCACAGTTTTGTTCGTACAGACACCACCATATGTCAAATATGTTGTGTATACTTTGCATCAACATTGTGGAACAGAATTTGTTGTGATCTGGGATATTCAGTCATAGTAAACACCACTGGTCGAACAGTAATGGGCACGAACAGAAGGAGGAATGCGCCTGTTGTGTAGTCTCTGGGTATAACCATTAGTGAAGCTGACCCTTAGATCAAGGCTTAGTGTCGGTTTCACGTTAACCTGCCCAACTTTGTTATTAATATTAGATGGATGTTCTTGAAATAAAGGGGTTCATTTCTAAAAAAATAGTTTTACATTGCTTTCTGTAAAAAAAATAAGCAGCTTGGAGGGTTTTTATATCAATAAATCTTAGGCAGCATTTCGTGGAAAAAACAGTAGTCAACATATTAGTCGCGAAAACCAATGACAAAATATTAGAATAAAGATTCCGGTCTTAAACACGACTAAGGTAAATACTTAAAGTTACTGTATAAGTGTATGCTAAATACCATTGTATCTGATCAACTGAATTAATTGACTGTGCTTGTTTTGTATTTCAGCAACGTTGACGACGTATTTTTCAAGGAAATTGTTGTTTTTGTTGTTGTTGTTGTAATACATGTTCTTCCAATTGCAATCTATCTGCACGGTTGATAAGGTTGATCCGAGCACTTATTACGGTGGAACATAGAGTAGCACTAGTAGATCATCATGCCGGAGAGAAAGAGATGCACACAATTTAAAATAAATGTCTCATATGCATAATCAACATCACTTTCACAATGGATGTGCAGGTACATGTCCACTCAGTATGCACACACAATTATTTATATGAATTAAATAAGTGTATAATTGTGTCACTATTCCATCAGTTCTAAAAAGTACAAGTGCCAGCTATACAGATATAATCTTTCAGTAATATATATGTTGCTGACCGTGACTCGCGGTGGTATCAGGCTATTTTCATATGCAAATATGGCATGATATTTTTTAATTATTTATACAATGTACTAATGGGTCAGCTGTAAAAATAATATTTTCGACAGATTATAAAGTATGATCATTGCACATAAACAAATAAATGCAGAGAATAAATAGTAATGTCCGTTAACATTTTAAAGAAACATGGTTATCGCCCCTGATATCAATGTGGAAATTTACGTCTGATATAATAATTCCAATCAATACATCATACATGGGGTAATGGTGTATAGCGGGCACTCGTCATTTGTTAGAACTGGTGGAATAGTGACATAATTATACACTTATTTAATTCCTATAAAGAACAGTTTGTGCCTACTGAATGGGCATGTACCTTTCAGTTAGTATACTTTAACTTGTCTGCACTTTAAAGGAGAGAGCAGTACGTGTACATATCAGTTGCTATTTGCTAATCATGAGCGAACCCGTACACAACACTGTACTGTATTTTAATAACAAAATATACCTGTCGCAAGTTGTTGTCTTCTCTAAAAATATATATTTTATTATTATTACTCCATTTCATGTTCATGTCACAGGAGGGTCATAATTGTTCAGAAAACCGGTTCATATTTACATTAAGCTGTTCATTTCCAAATGTCTTGGAATTACTTACTTGTCATCCACATCTGAGACCCAGGAATTTAACGTGGTTGAAATAAGCAGTTAAATTGTGCGCCACCAATGGGTCCACAACGTTGTTAATCGTTATACAAATAGTACCAAATGCATGCACGATTTAATTATGCTGATAACATACCTTGTCAACATTACATAGGTGACGTCGCATAGTACGAGTATGTCTGTTATACATACATGCTGATATGACATACGTATGTCTATGAACACTATATTAATTAAGTAATGAAGACACACACCCTTCCAATAAAATGTTAAAAAGAAAGAATAATGCAACCTGAAAATCCTGGTTTCTGTGGATGTTGTTTTTTTACAAACCCCATATGATGGTTGTTAGTTTTTGTTCTGCCTTATACAATGCAGTCTCATTTTCCAGCACATCGTGTTCTCTTCTCATACCAAGAGACTAGTTACATGCCATGTGCTCTCTCAAAGGAACTGTTTGATAATTCAAGCCCCAAGAGAGCGTAAAAATATGAAAATTTACAAAATATATCAAATACACAATTAATATTTAAATCCATGATTGGAATAGAACACAACATTATCGAAAATGCAGTTTAATGCAACTTTTGATGGTGAAAGTAGAATCGTTGTTGAATACTACCGGAATCCATGTCGAAAATACAGTCAGGTGATCACGACGTGCACACCCGAGTAATGTCGCGTAATACAACAAAACGAACAAAGTGACGCCAGAAAGTCACGGTGATGCTGAGGTATGGTGCTCCAGTGTTTTATTATTTTCCGTGTAATTTAGTTTTGATAAAAGCTTAGCTAAGAAATTCATGATTTCTATATTATTCTATCAGTCTATTGTAGGCAAAATCATTCACGTGACTAACAATTATGGTGTTTTAATGTTATGAAAACTGTGCGGGCGAAACGTGCATGATTCGAAACTTCCTGCACCAGATACATGCCACTTCTTGTATAAAAAGTATTTGCATATATATAGTATAACATATATAATTATTTATACAATTATTCTCAGAAATTATCCGTGTTTTCTATGTTACTAGATGTTTTATATATGCATTGTATATGTTTGTGGTGTGCTAATAATGTAGTCTTTTTGTTTCCTATGTTATTGATAAAATCCCAGCAAACAGTCAAATTGGCTTTTTAATACATATATGTTCCCATCAGTGAACACCAGAGACAACGAATTAATTAAGACGTTCTGTGACAACAGTCCATGCTAGCGGGTAGCAGTGTTGACACAAAGATAAGCTAATTTTCCCGTAACCAACACCGTTTAACTAAAACCTGAGTGGGGCCAATTAGCATGCATTTTTGGTCTCGTGCGAATAGCCGCGATCTAAATTGACAGGAAAGGGACGTAATAAAAAGAGAAACATGAAGACGAACATGTAATTTTAAGAATCTTGCGGTTTTTGACGGCTGTAAATCGCAATGGGTGAGTTATTACGTGATTTTGAAGTCCTATAAATAACAATCATTTTCAGAAACCTTATGATTAAATGATCAGATACCAAACCTATGTTGTAGATAATATATTTTTGTTATTGGGTAAACTCGTCCACTAACCAACTCGTCCACTAACCTACAGTCCACTAAAGAAATCATCCAACCAAATCTTCTGCCAACAGACTGGTAGTTCTCAGCCATTGTGTCTTTTGATAACTCGTATTTATAAGGAAATTTATGTGTTCTGCTTCACCGAATGTGTGAGTCGCGTAGTGTTAGTGTTACACATCACTTTATATCAGTTTGTATCCACACTGTTTCACTCCACCTATCTGTCAATTTGTACCGTTGTAAAAGGAAATCTCCCCCCCTGGAAATCTCCCCCCCTGGAAAATCTCCCCCCCCTGGAAATCTTCTCCCCCTAGGGGGAAGATTTCCAGGCTTAAGCCTAGGAAAATATCCCCCCCCCCCCCCCCCCCCCCCCGCATGGAAATTCACCGAATGTGTGAGTCGCGTAGTGTTAGTGTTACACATCACTTTATATCAGTTTTATCCACACTGTTTCACTCCACCTATTTGTCAATTTGTACCAGTGTAACAGGAAATCTCCCCCCCTGGAAATCTTCCCCCCTGGAAATCTTCTCCCCCTAGGGGGGAAGATTTCCAGGCTTAAGCCTAGGAAATATTCCCCCCCGCCTGGAAATTCCCCCCCCCCACCCCCCCACCCCACCCCCCACCCCACCCCACCCCCCCCCCCCCCATCACCACCTTCACAGACGCTGTCCACAAAACTTTTAATGTATTTTCATATACATTGTTGATATTGTGCTCAGGAGCATACAAAATGCACATGCTAGAACCAGTCTGTTGGTAACAGAGGACGTAATATCCCTACATGTATACCCAACTAACATAGTCATAATGTATGTCTGCTTGTGGAGAAGTATGTGATTGTGAATAGGCGAGGCAGCATTTTCTATAAAAGGGCTATCCAATTTAGTATAATATCTATACACAGACAATGTATAGTGGTGGTGGGGCGGTAGAGATTCTAGATTCACATCCGCCATGCATATGGTAGATAGTTGGGGGGATATTCCCCCCCCCCCACCCACCCCCACCAATACATGCCACATGCTATCTGTTCTACACCAACATACATTATTTCATTATTTCATCAGAAATACTCCCCCAATCGTGGGTTATTCTTGTCTACAAAGAGACATTCACATCCGCTATGCATATGGTAGATGGTTGGGGGGGGGGAATATTTCCTAGGAAAATCTCCCCCCCCCCCCATCCTCCCCCCCCCCCCACCAATACATGCCACATGCTATCTGTTCTCCAACATACATTATTTCATCAGAAATACTCCCCCAATCGTGGGTTATTCTTGTCTACAAAGAGACATTCACATCCGCTATGCATATGGTAGATGGTTGGGGGGAGGAATATTTCCTAGGAAAATCCCCTCCCCCTCCCTCAATACATGCCAAATGCTATCTGTTCTACACCAACATACATTATTTCATCATGAGGGAGGGGGTTATTCTTGTATTCACATCCGCTATGCATATGGCAGATGGTTGGGGGGGTGGGGGTGGGGTGGGGAATTCCCTTGGAAAATCTCCTCCCCCCGCCCCCCCGCCAATTTGCGTCACATGCTAACTGTTCTACACAAACATTTTCATTTTTATCAGAAATCTTCCCCCAATCGTGGGGTTATTCTTGTCTGCAAAGAGACATTCACATCCGCTATGCATATGGTAGATGGTTGTGGGGGGGGGAATATTTCCTAGGAAAATCTCTCCCCCCCCCCCCCCACCAATACATGCCACATGCTATCTGTTCTACACCAACATACATTATTTCATCAGAAATACTCTCCCAATCGTGGGGTATTCTTGTCTACAAAGAGACATTCACATCCGCTAGGCATATGGTAGATGGTTGGGGGGAGGGATATTTCCTAGGAAAATCTCCCCCCCCTCCCTCAATACATGCCAAATGCTATCTGTTCTACACCAACATACATTATTTCATCATGAGGGAGGGCGGGTTATTCTTGTATTCACATCCGCTATGCATATGGTAGATGGTTGGGGGGGGGGGTGGGAAATTCCCTAAGAAAATCTCCTCCCCCCGCCCCCTCCGCCCCCCGCCAATTTGCGTCACATGCTAACTGTTCTACACAAACATTTTCACTTGATCAGAAATCTTCCCCCAATCTTGTGATATTCTTGTCTATCAAGGGACTTACACTATGCATATGGTAGATTGGGGTGGGGTGTGAGGGAGGTGATTTTTTATGTTCCCCTTTCTTATACTACCACATGACATACATTGTGCCTATGTGCACATGTTTGTTGGGAAATAATTCTGCTTTGTAGCATTCAAACACAAACTTTTGGGTGGGGGGGGGGGAGAGAATTTCCAGGGTGGGGGGGGGGGAGAATATCCTAGGGTCGAGCCTGGAAATATTCCCCCCCCCCCTGGGGGGGAGAATTTCCTAGGAAATTCTTCCCGGGGGGGAATATTTCCAGGCTCGACCCTGGAAATGTTCCCCCGCGGGGGGGAAGATTTCCAGGGGGTATAATTTCCTGTGACACCGGCAAATGAATGCTAGCCAACTTGCTCACTATCCAACTCATCCATCTTTTATTCGAGTCGCCCACAAGTATATTATAATTAGATAGGTTTATGTTGAATCATCCAAATGTGTTTTATTCCTGTAATTCAAGACTTTATAACCGTTTGTGGTTATTTATTGTTATAGCCTACTCAGAGGCGTCGGAAGCAAATTAATATTGGGGAGGCGAATGTCGACCCGAGCAAAGTGAATTAGTGATATGGGGGTCCGGAGGCAGGCATGCACCCCCGGACATTTTTTTAAATTCTAGATGCCATTTCCTGCATTCTACTGTATTTGTTTATTGCCACTTTATATTTTTCAATAAAACTGAACATATATACAGAATCTAACTGTATAAACACTTCTATTGAACCCTAGTTTACATTTGCAGCAAACATACAACAGCATTATATTGTTGATTTCAATACAATTTTTTTTGTCTCAGATATTCCTGAATTTTGTCAATAAAAATTATTTTTTTTTATTTCTATAAGCAATAAAGGCTTAAAATATTTCACAACTAATATTTACATGCATATTGAAATAATGCCACTTTACAAGAGTAAGCCACCATGACTGTGTGACGAAAATGCTGGTTTATGTGAAACCGATACGGGATGACAACCCAGTGTTGTCTGGCCATAATTATCTCCCTTCCTGCAACGTTGAAAAACGTATGCCGGTGTCGTAGTATTGAGATTTTGTAATATTTGTCAGAAACGGCTGTGTAAATCAATGTTTTCTATTTCCTTAATTGGCTTTAGTATTGTAGAATAGAATATCACTGTAAAACCGTGGACTCGATGGTCGGGCGTTTCCCCAGCCCAATATAGTGCTGGGGTGCCCCAGCGCCTTTACTTCGAGAACAAGGCACCCCAGCTCTATAAATTTCAGATAGAATATAAACAAGTTCCAATTTGTATTGTTTTTTCATTTAGTTTCTGTTCCATTTGATCCTTGCAAGCACTATAAGAGTGTATTATAAGGTTTAAACATGTATTAAATGAGATATATCGGTATATGCCCAATTTAACAATTATGACTCATCAAAATACCCCAGCGCCTTAAATTATTTCTGGGGAAATGCCTGATGGTATTATAGTTTAATACAAATAAACGTTCGGCTGCTGGTTAAGAAACCCCATAAGTTAAATATGTTTCTCGGCTTCATTAGCTGAATTTCAATAAGTGCTCGGCGGTCTGGTAAAATAAACGTTCGGCTGCTGGTTAAGAAACCCCATAAGTTAAATATGTTTCTCAGCTTCATTAGCTGAATTTCAATAAGTGCTCGGCGGTCTGGTATTTTGTCTTTGTTGCATACGCGTCACTATAACAGAGACCGGGAACCTTTCTCCGAAAGGGTCCCAGCTGTGAAAAGCGTCTCGCTGCCCAAATTGGGAGTGCTTGGCTTTGTGTTTCACACAGTCAACATAGCAGAGCGCCTTCTATTCACTTGGACAGAATCCATCGCCGGTGGTTCAGGACTTTGAGCATCCAGCTATTCAGCCGAACACTCTCCATTTGTGCTGAGCAAGTATTAAAACTTGACGCTCAGCTCAGCTGCTGGTCACAGGCAGCTCGGCATTGTTTAGACAAGCATTGCGTTTGTCAAACCTCATTGAATGTGGAGACCAGGAGCTGAGCTGATCACTGTAGGAGACATATTCCCAGACCCATGGAACAAACCCCATACTTGGCTATTGCTCGAGGATAGCCCAGCATGATCCACCAGGCTCATCACCCAGCTACAGCTTGAGCTGTTGGCATAAGCCAGGCTGTGAGCTGGGGATAGCGTTCATGTAGACAGCTCAGAACATCGATGAGCTGAGCGGTTCAAAACATTGCTGAGCTAGGTAGCTCGGTTTGTTGCTGAGTGGTAATTACCGGACACATATCCCAGCAATAATATAATATGTTCAGCTTCAATTAGGATATACTATGCTGATCGACAGGACTGTCATCAGATAGTTAGCCCAGAGTAGGGTACGGGCATGTAGCTCAGAGTTGAGACGAGCTACACTCCCGGCAACACATATAGGTTCATGATATGATGCCCAGCTAGTGGTATCGCCCATACCACGAGACGAACATCGTCGATAGGGAATTGATATACAGCTACAGTCAGCCAGAGATGGGAATCACATTAGTAGTGTTTCACCACTGTAGCTGAGACATTCCGCCCAGAATATTGCTTGTAGTTGATTATTGCTAAATTTAATGTCTTGATTAAATTTGTGCTCATCCAATCATTGTAACGATCATTGTCCATAATCATTGGTAACCAATCATTGCCGAGGTACATCCGAGGAGTATCTATATCTGTATATATGTTGTAAATAGTGCCCAGATATATATAGTCTCAGCCTCGTCCTATGAGACGGGCTGCGAAACCAGTTATACCGGCCCAGCTTGTACCAGGAATGCTAGAATTCTATTATTCGGTTGTCAGGCTGGACCCGACTTATGAGAATATTAGTTAGGCTGCTGACTGCCAGATCTTCATGTAACTTGGTGCTCAGCACATTGATAATTTGATAGTACGGCTTATCAGACTGGTGACAGCTGATGCCAGCCATGAACACTGGTCTCGAGCTTGAGCTAGCCGGACCAGCAATAGGCAAAATGCGTTACATAGTTTTTGGAGCCCAACCATGGACCGCCAGCTTTGAAATGTATCATTCTGTTCAGCATGCTCAGTACATAGACCATGCTAGAGCTAGCTGGTCTTAAAAGGCAAAATTCGTTACAACTGTATATCAAGACAGTCATGAAGTCACGACTAGCCGATTATCTGTTAATTATGTAAAATTGAATGTAATATACCGAATAATTGCATTTCTGCATATCATGATACATGCAGTAGGGTGATGATTTTGTCTGTCTGCTCAATTATTATCCAATTATAGAGATATGGCACATATATATTGATGTTTTCTTCAGCCACAGTATGTTTTACCCATGGATGATAGGCTGGATACAATTAAGGTAGTATGATATTTTTTATAGTGTTTTGACTGTGTATCCATCTGTGTGTCCATCCACCATATTACGAAGTTCGCCAGCGTTTCTCAATTATGTTGTAACTTCTATATCCCTTGAAGTTTTACTTAAATATTTCAACACAGCATACTTGAGGATAAATGCCACACATCCATGCTGTCCTTAACATGAACTTGACCTTTTGAACTTGACCTTTTGAACTTTTGACCTTTTGAACTTGACCTTTTGACCTTCACAACTTTGAACTTTTTCACACATTAAGAAGTTTGCTAGAGTTTCTCAATTCTGTAATAACTCCTATATCCCTTGATGGATTACTTTAATATCAATACATCATATGTGTGGACAAATGCCATACATCCATGCTACCCTGAACATGATCTTGACCTTCACAAACTTTGAACTTTTTCACACATTAAGAATTTTGACAGAGTCTCTGAATTCTATCATAACTTCCATACCCCTTGGATTACCTTAATACATCCATGCAGCCCTTAATATGACCTTCATCTTTTGACCTTCATACCTGTGCTTATGAATACTTATCATTTTTGCCTAATTAACTTTACCACACATTCTCCAATCTGCCACTTGGCGCATTTGTGTGCCGACTGGCCACATTTCTTGTTATTGGCAAGTACCGATGTTCAGATGTCAGCGTTAAAATAGTATGAAAATGGTAAAAACAGTTGCACATTGCACAGTATGTTTGTGATTTTTATGTTGGAGGTTTCGAATTTAGGCTTGAATTGATCTAGTTCTTCAAGTTGGCAACCACCTGGGGCAGGGTGTTCCATTGCACAACCACCAAGGAAAATAATTGGTATACATATTTAGAAGTATGAATTTGTTTGAAGGCCATTGCATGGCAATATAGGAACATGTTGGTAACATTTCATGGGGATGGTCTATGTGCTAACAGATTTGTTAAAAAAAATGTTGTCACATATCCAAGATATCCGCCGTAGAAAAGTAGGTAAAATTCTTAAAAAATTGTCTTCTCACGAACCGCCAGACCGATTTCGACGAAAACTTTGCAGGAATGATTGACAGTCAATGCTCTTTCAAATTTAAAATGATGACCCCGAGATCAAAAATGGGCGGGGCCTGGGTGGTCAAGTATAGGTCAAATTTCGCATTTGACCGAATATGGTCATGTTATCTATCAAATCGAAGGTATCTAAGAGACGATCACTCTGGAGCATTTGTTGTCAAAATCGCATGATTACGTCATCCAAGAAGGCCACCGAAAGTTCATCCTTTTAATATAGATTTCAAATGTCTTCTTCACGTGAACTGCTTGGCAGATACTGGTCAAACTCCACAGTTATAGTCTGTAGGTCTGTATGTCAGGTGAACGATACAGGCCCATTTGGGCCTCTTGTTTTTATGTCACAGTCATTCACCTGTGAATGGAAATGGGTTCCAAACGTTGCCCATGTCCACTTGGATGCGAGACCTAGTCCTGAATGTTGCTGTGTGTTTCAGCGTGTATCGGGTGCTGCCGGGGCTGTAAGCCGAGGTATAAGAGACTCGTCGACGATATCTTCCCTCAAAATCCTCAGGTAAGGCTCCCATGTCAGCCTTGGCATAGTATTATCATTTCACAATAGAAATTAAGAAATTTCTCAATTTTTATATGGCCTTTTTAAAAAAAACGGTACATATTATGTTTTACCGCAGGGCAGGTGGCGGACAGAAAAACTGCATAGTTTGTATACACAACTCCTCTGAAACCGTTGAGTCAATCGATCTTGCCAATTTCTTTTAATTTTTTTTAAAAATATCTATTTAACTTGGCCATTTTTTCTACATTTTTGTATACAATTCTATATAGGGTACAGAGTTTGTGTACACAACTCCTCTGAAACCGTTCCATCATTCGATCTGAAACTATACACACGTCTTCTACACATATTGAAGATGTGCACCTTGGTGTTTTTATGCCGAAAAAATATTTTTTACCAACAATATCACCTTTTTAACTTGGTCATTTTTTTCCACATTTTTGTATCCAATTCTATATAATTTCTACTTTACACATCTGTACCTAAATTAGTGTACCTGTTTAGCACAACGAGAGGATGAAATTTTGCTATAGATTTTCAAATTCTCATTAAGTTTCTTGCCTTGATGACAGCTTCACATTTCTGCATCTTCGCTGTCTGGCCCATCTTCGACGGGCGTATTTTGTGACTTACGGCACTCTTGTTCTTTACTGGTACTGCATATCGAAAATTCAAAATTATGCCAATGCAAATTTACTCCCCTGCTTATCACAGTTTCTGATAGTACATACCTGAATATATTGCATGTTTTGGGGAATGTGATAATATAAAATGGTGCGATATATTTGAGTTACTGTACAATAATTCCAGCACAAAAATATTTACACAATTGCCTAACATTTGATTGGTCCGTAGCAAGTCTCTGTCCAAAAATTATATCCCAGTAAACTCCCATATGCCGAACTACTTTCCGAGGCGCAGTTAAAATAATTCTTAAGAAAACGGAAAATAAACACATTTTCTTCATGAATTTATTTCAAATGCTGGAATTATAAGGAATGAATGGCCTTTTGGTTGAATTTATCGGGGATATAAACTTGGAAAAGTCGCGGGAATACTGGACGAGGCCTTCCGGCCTTCGTCCAGTATTCCCGCGACTTTTCCAAGTTTATACCCCGATAAATTCCACACAAAGGCCATTCATTCCTATATGAAACGAACAATCCCAGATTGGATATCTGAGGCATCATCTGAGACACAATCACTTTACCCTTTATGGGTATAAACTTTTGAAAATATTTTATGTTTGTTATTTCTCGATGAAAGTATATGTTGTGACCACTCATTTGAACCATCTCGATGAGATGGTTCAAATGGTGGTCACGACATATTTCTGAGCTCGTATAAAGAAAAGAAAATATTTAGGATTTTT
The DNA here is from genome assembly GCA_029237695.1 of Conchocele bisecta. Lineage (NCBI taxonomy): Eukaryota > Metazoa > Mollusca > Bivalvia > Lucinida > Thyasiridae > Conchocele > Conchocele bisecta. The sequence goes on from CM055268.1 coordinate 39,490,098, forward strand.
ACAAACAAAATGAAATGAAATGGGTTAAATGGCGGAAATCGAATATAGTCGTCTGCTGTCTTTTCAAAATTGTGTCGTTTCTAAACAAACTGTACTGACAAAACATGTTTATTGAGTGAAAAGAAGATGAAAACAAGAAATGCGTCTGTCGAACGCGGATGCCATCTGCAGCATATTTGAGAAACTGTGACAAAGTGGTTAACTGAAAAGTGTGACGGACGGACGGACAGACGGACAGACGGTCCAAACACTATATGCCACCCGTTTCTTCGAAACCCAGTGGCATAATAAAACTGAACTGTTTTTATTCAAAATGTATGGGTTAAAAGGTTTAGTAATGGTTAGTGTAATGTGAGCTAGGTTGTGTAGAACTATCCTTTTGATCTACACTTGCATTACTGCCATATATTGTATATTGACTGCTAACATGCTATAGTTTTGTTCATGGCTACACCCGTCATATATTAATGACAGCTACGCAAATTAAATAGCATATTTTAGTTATATTTCCTGCAAGTTGGAAATATTTTAGAATTATATCTACGGAAATCTTTTGCAGTGTGTTATGTGGGGGTATATAGCAGTGTGTTATGTGGGGGTATATAGCAGTGTGTTATGTGGGGGTATATAGCAATGTGTTATGTGGGGGTATATAGCAGTGTGTTATGTGGGGGTATATAGCAGTGTGTTATGTGGGGGTATATACGGTAGCAGTGTGTTATATGGGGGTATATAGCACTGTGTTCTGTGGGTATATAGCAGTGTGTTATGTGGGGGTATAAATGTACAATCACATGCTCGCGTGTCAACACAAGCAAAACAGTATAATAACAGTGAACAACAATAACGGTCGCGAAATACTATATACAGTGGGACCTCTCTAGGCCGGACAGGCGTTTTAGTGGTGTCCGATTTGGAGGGGTTACACGGTATTCAGTGAGCCCAACAAACCGCAACAGACTGAGCGGGATAATGTAAACACAATAATGTAACACGTTATATTATAGCGACCAGCCGCCGTGCTAATATGCAGGTAAAACAAATTTCATTATATGTACAGGGTTGTTAAAGCATGTGTACCTAATCCGGCGCATCATACGAGCCCAACTACTATATAATGGGAAATGCAAATAAATAACCGCATATGTGGTCGTGAAATAATATATACAGTGGGACCTCTCTAGGCCGGACAGGCGTTTTCGTGGTGTCCAGTTTGGAGGGGTTCCACGGTATTCAATGAGCCCACCAAACCGCAACAGACTGAGCGGGATAATGTAAACACAATAAGGCAACACGTTAAATTATAGCGACCGGCCGCCGGGCTAGTGTGTTGGCATAGCAAATCTCATTATAAGTACAGGGTTGATAAAGCGTGTGAACCTAATACGGCACATCATACGAACCCAAATACGATATAATGGGAAATGCGAAGAAAAAAAACGCATATGTGCTCGAAAAGAAGTATATGTTTTGTGCACCCTACGGGCTAGTGTGTTGGCTTGGTAAAGCAAATTTCATTATATGTACAGGGCTGCTAAAGCGTGTGTACCTAATACGGCGCATCATACGAGCCCAACTACTATATAATGGGAGATGCAAAGAAATAACCGCATATTTGGTCGCAATTATATATTCTGTGAGCCCACTAAACCGCAATAGAACAAGCGGGATAACTCAAACACAATAATGAAAAACGTTAAATGATAGCGACCGACCGCCGGGATAGTGTGTTGGTAGAGCAAATCTCATTATAAGTACAGGGTTGTTACAGCGTGTGAACCTAATACGGCACATCATACGAACCCAAATACGATATAATGGGAAATGCAATATTGCTCGCAATATCGACGGTCGGTCTCTTAGGCACGCGAGCATGTGAACAATATTGCCTCACTAACCATGACCTCACAAAAAAAGGAAAATATATAGTAAAAAAAGGAGCACCAATGTGTAGACTAGAACTTGTTACTAATGAAAACCTTACTTTACAGCTTATATCATTATATTATTTTTCAGCCTGAGTGTAAATAAAATGAAAATTTTATTACAGCTTAATGTGAAAATACGACGTATCTCCGCTAACCAGTAATATCCATCAGGATAGACCGGCAACCCACGGGAACGTGCGGTATGGCGAAGCAATTTGACAAGTCGACGATCCATGACTAAATAAAATACAACAAAAAACACCAGGCATATAAAGGCAAGATATTGCAAACTCGGACCTGAAAGTAATTACGCAAATAACAATTAACGCGTCGGAGATGGTGCGTGAAAACGCCAAACTATGCCAATATCATAATTAACAACACCCCTCTGTTTTTCAGCCTAGTGTAAATAATATGCATGCTTATCAAAGCCGCGAAGCATGCCCGATAATGACAAAAGCCGTAGGCACTCAGCCCGGTCTCACAGGGCACACAACAGCTAGCTACACAATAATCATATTACATGTATAATCACAATTTTATTGCAGCTTAATATGTAAATACAGTGGAACCTCTGAGGACCGGACGCCCTGGGAGGTTCCAGGGGTGTACGATTTAGTGATATCCCCATGCCCTATAATGACAAAAGCCGTAGGCACTCAGCCCGGCCTCACAGGGCACACATCAGCTAGCTACACAATAATCGTACTATAGGTATAAACACAATGTAGATATTTATGGCAAAATAAAGGCTAAAACGCCCTCAACAACTAATTGAAAACAGGCGGGCCGGATCAGTATTTGCAGCAACAAACATACGAACGACAACAGGGTCACGTCATTCGAACGCACCTACAGTACAGTCACCTACATAAACACCCGATCGAAATGGAAACCATAGCACCATTCTGGGAAGAGGGCGGGGTCAACGTAATATATAGGCCTAGCAGTCTGTATGGAACACAGTTCCCGGCAGCAACGTGGTAACCCTAGGAAAACAATGAAATGAAAGAAAAACCTTCCACACAGGGATACCTAGCTGCCAACACGCCAGCTAGCCAAGCATTATATTACAGCCCTCACCCCCCCAATCACATGTACACATGTCATGTGTATGTGTGTGTTTATATATGTGTGTATATGTATATGTATATGTATGTGTATGTGTATGTGTATGTGTATGTGTATGTGTATGTGTATGTGTATATGTATGTGTATATTTATGTGTATATGTGTATGTATGTGTATATGTATGTGTATATGTATGTGTGTATGTATATGTATATGTATGTGTATATGTATATGTATATGTATGTGTATGTGTATGTGTATGTGTATGTGTATATGTATGTGTATATTTATGTGTATATGTGTATGTATGTGTATATGTATGTGTATATGTATGTGTGTATGTATATGTATATGTGTGTGTGTGTGTGTGTGTATATGTATATGTATATGTATATGCATATGTGTGTGTGTGTGTGTGTGTATGTATATATGTATATGTATATATATATATGTATGTATGTGTGTTTGTGTGTATGTATGTGTATATGTATGTGTGTATATGAGCGTATATATGTGTGTGTTTACATTTATAAATATGGCTTGGATAATGGAAAACAACACATAAACATGGCGTGGCCCACAGTTGTCCATATAACAAACGTCACAAGGGGGTGAACCATACCACCCCACAGCATCCTAGTCCCCGGTATGAAGTCTAAACAGACTACCTGATCCATACTGCCTGTTTTCAAAACCCGGCCGTGGAACGTGGGTGTGCGCCTTGATGATGGATGCTTGGCCGCCGAATCTAGTTACATGGTGCGCTCCGCTGGGCGTGCTCGGGTTGACGACATCGCGGGCGACGGGCTCGGGGTGGGCCTGAGGACAGGGGACCCATGGGTTTCTTCAGCGGTGGAGCCGGAGGATTCTCTTCACACCACCTAACCTCACTATACAACAACAACAACCGCGCCTTACGAGTCCTTTATTTGCCAACACAAGATCACTATACGAAACATAAATAGAACCGCAAACAAATGTACCCAACAATAGGGCCACATGCGGGCCTCACCACTTAATACAGACAATTGAACGTTGAATGTGGCGGCCGTGCACCGGATTACTGCGCGAAATTAGGTCACCAAATTGGTGGCCGCCAGCAGTAATCCAAATCGCACATTTGTCTCTGGGGCCCTAAGCCCGCGAACTGGTTCTACCCATATTACACAGATTCAAAATTCAAAAATTCCCATTCGGCCCAAGTTTTTATTCCGCCTTTTGCGGACGGCGTGCAAGTCCATAGAGACAGTGCGGCCGTTAAGCGTAAGCAAGCAAGCAAGGGTATATAGCAGTGTGTTATGTGAGGGTATATAACGGTGTGTTATGTGGGGGTATATAGCAGTGCGTTATGTGGGTGTATATAGCAGTGTGTTAGTGTGTTATGTGGGGGTATATAGCATGTGTTAGTGTGTTATGTGGGGGTATATAGCATGTTATGTGTATATAGCAGTGTGTTATGTGGGGGTATATAGCAGTGTGTTATGTGCGGGTATATAGCAGTGTGTTAGTGTGTTATGCGGGGGTATATAGCAGTGTGTTATGTGGGTGTATATATCAGTGTGTTATGTGGGGGTATATAGCAGTGTGTTATTTTTGCATATTTTCTATTAATTTTATCTATTTAACTTTTCTTTGACCAATTTCAATATATATTCATGTTTTGTTTTGGCTCTTGCATTGAATAAAGCCATATTGATTTGTGCTTGTTCGGGAAAACAAAGTTTTGGGCTTTTGGTTGGGAGCATGCGAAAACACGAAAACTTGACATTTCGAAATTTGCATGAACGCTTTTGTTTGCCGTTCCAGGCAGCGGCCGTTGTTATCCATGAGCTGCTGTTTACTTGCTGTAGTTTTCAATGTTTTAATCTATTATACCATCACACATTTAGCCACCATACTTGTATATATTCATGTTATGTTAATTTGTGTCTACTCTATGTTCCAAATTATTCTGCCGATGAACGTTTGGCTACCGGTATTAAACATATTAAATCTAAAAATTAGTTAAATGCAAGTACTTTTTCATCATTGATAACAAAAAATTAACCCTCGCCACATTTTTTATTTGATGAAATTCCATCAAATACTGAAAAACCAATTTCTCCAATGGGAATTTAGCATGGGGCAGAAAGGAGGTGGAGTGTGACGAGGAGGGTTGAAACAAATCAAAACATTTGAAATTGACTCCGAATCCTAGCTAGATAGATTAAGTTAGATTTTAAAAAAGTTTATTTTATGAAATTTCACCAAATAATGATTTTAACGGCAATTTAGCATAGGGGATAAAATATATTTTTTAAAAGAACGTTTGGCTACCGGTATTAAACATATTAAATCTAAAAATTAGTTAAATGCAAGTACTTTTTCATCATTGATAACAAAAAATTAACCCTCGCCACATTTTTTATTTGATGAAATTCCATCAAATACTGAAAAACCAATTTCTCCAATGGGAATTTAGCATGGGGCAGAAAGGAGGTGGAGTGTGACGAGGAGGGTTGAAACAAATCAAAACATTTGAAATTGACTCCGAATCCTAGCTAGATAGATTAAGTTAGATTTTAAAAAAGTTTATTTTATGAAATTTCACCAAATAATTATTTTAACGGCAATTTAGCATAGGGGATAAAATATATTTTTTAAAAAAATATATTTTATCCCCTATGCTAAATTGCCGTTAAAATCATTATTTGGTGAAATTTCATAAAATAAACTTTTTTGGGAGGGTGACCTTTTTGTTGTTGATGAAACAGTACGTACATTTAAGTGAGTGGTTGGTCGGGAGCACGCGAATGGTAAATTAACGGTAGGGTTTCCTCCTTTGGTTTGGCCCTCAGGTATGTTTTTATCTTTGGTTCTTTTGTTACCTTTTGTTGAATTGGGTTATTGGCCATTATAAAAGTAGTAAGATTACTGATCCTACTGCTTTTGGGAGGGGGCTAAGTGATTCTGGTGTGACGAGGACCTGACATCGGATCAGGATTATTCTGATTTCAGGGCTGAATAATTATAGTTTTATTGTAAATATTCAGTTTTTTATTTTGGGATTTTCCCCCCATTTGTACATGTACTTAAACATGCACATATACTTGTACAGATAATATATGGGATTTAGTACTAAACCCATTGACCCGGCCTTAAATGACCTTAGCTGTTGATAGGCCGTTAAACCCCAACAAACAAACAAACGTACATTTAAATATAGTAATTTCCAATAACCTCCGAAGTGAAGCACATTTAATACATTTAATACGCTCATGTGAGCTATTGTTACCGCAATGTGTCCGTCGTCGTCGTCCGTGAACATTTTCAAACGTCTTCTCCTCGGTAACCATTGGGCCTATAGTCACCAAACTTCATGGTCATGGTCCTTAGGTAGGGGGATTACAAAATTGTTAAAATGGCGTCATTACGTAATCCAAGGTGGCCGCCGTCTAAAAATAGCACAAATTCTTCAAAAATCTTCTTCTCAAGAACCGCCAACCGGATTTCGACAAAACTTGGTAGGAATGATCGATGTACAATGCTCTTTCAAAGTTGTTAAAATGGTGACCCCGGGGTCAAAAATGGGCGTGACCTGTGGGGTCAAATTGTGGTCAAATTTTATTTTTGACCGAATATGGTCATGTCATATATCAAATTGAAGGTATCAATGAGGCGATCACTCTGGTGCATTTTTTGTAAAAATCGGATGGTTATGTCATCCAAGATGGCCGCCGAAAGGTCAAAAGGTCGTTCTTTTATTAGAGATTTCAAAATTATTCTTCACATGAATCGCTTGGCCTATGGTAGCCAAACTTAAAAGTTATGGTCCATGGGTGAAGCCTTTTCAGATTTGTTAAAATGGAGGTCATCGCTAATCCAAAATGGCCGCCGTCTAAAAATAGCATAAATTCTTAAAAAATCTTCTTCTCATGAACCGCTAGCCGGATTTTGACGAAACTTGGTAGGAATGATCGATGTACAATGCTCTTTCAAAGTTGTTAAAATGGTGACCCCTGGGTCAAAAATGGACGTGGCCTGTGTGGTCAAATTGGGGTCAAATTTTATTTTTGACCGAATATGGTCATGTCATATATCAAATTGAAGGTATCAATGAGGCGATCACTCTGGTGCATTTTTTGTCGAAATCGGATTGTTATGTCATCCAAGATGGCCGCCGAATGTGTCAAACGGTCGTTCTTTTATTAGAGATTTCAAAATTCTTCTTCACATGAACCGCTTGGCCCATGGTAGCCAAACTTAAAAGTTATGGTCCATGGGTGAAGCCTTTTCAGATTTGTTAAAATGGAGGTCATCGCTAATCAAAGATGGCCGCCGTCTTAAAAATAGCATAAATTCTTAAAAAATCTTCTTCTCATGAACCGCTAGCCGGATTTCGACGAAACTTGGTAGGAATGATCGATGTACAATGCTCTTTCAAAGTTGTTAAAATGGTGACCCCGGGGTCAAAAATGGGCGTGGCCCGTGGAGTCAAATTTTATTTTTGACCTAATATGGTCATGTTATATATCAAATTGAAGGTATCAATGAGGCGATCACTCTGGTACATTTTTTGTCGAAATTGGATTGTTATGTTATCCAAGATGGCCGCCAAAATGTCAAAAGGTCGTTCTTTTATTTGAGATTTCAAAATTCTTCATCACATGAACCGCTTGGCCCATGGTAGCCAAACTTAAAAGTTATGGTCCATGTGTGAAGCCTTTTCAGATTTGTTAAAATGGAGGTCATCGCTAATACAAGATGGCCGCCGTTTAAAAATAGCATAAATTCTTCTCATGAACCCCTAGCCGGATTTTGACTAAACTTCGTAGGAATGATCGATTTTCAATGCTCTTTCAAAGTTGTGAAAATGGTGACCCCGGGGTCAAAAATGGGCGTGGCCCGTGGTGTCAAATTGGGATAAAATTTTATTTTTGACCGAATATGCTCATGTCATATATCAAATTGAAGGTATAGATGAGGCGATTGCTCTGGTGCAATATTTGTCAGAATCGGATGATTATGTCATCCATGATGGCCACCAAAAGGTCCATTTATTCGAGATTTTGAACGTCTTTTTCTCAGGAACCACATGGCCAATGCTGGCCAAACTTCATAGGAAGTTCAGATCCTTGGGTGAAGCATTTTCAGATTTGGTAAAATGAGAGTCATCGCTTAATCCAAGATGACCGCCATCTAAAAATAGCACAATTTTTTTAAAACATGAACTCAATGTCACATTCTCGTCTGGTGTTCATGGAGTCAGGTGAGCGAATTAGGGCCATCATGGCCCTCTTGTTAAATTTTCGACCACATGGTCTTTATCAAAATAGTGTGAAAATGTATTGACAGTCTTATGTGATGTCCATAGTGTGGCAGTAAACCGGATGTTATGAGCCGGACGTCATGACGTCGCGTGAGCCCAGGCCATACGTCAAACCACGAAACCACAATTTTTTATTGCTTTTTGATACTTGCTACTTCTGATTTCAATTGGGTTTTTATACGACCGTTTTTAAAAAACGGTACGTATTATGTTTTACCACGTAGGCTTAGTGCATAGTTCGTGTACACAACTCCTCCGAAACCATTCAGTCAATCGATCTGAAACTATACACCCGTCTTCTACACATATTGAAGATGTGCACCTTGGTGTTTTTATGCCGAACAAATATTTTTTAACAAAAATATCACCTTTTTAACTTAGCCATTTTTTCTACATTTTTCTATACATTTCTATATATGGTACAGAGTTTGTGTACACAACTCGTCCGAAACCGTTCAGTCGATCGTTCTGAAACTATACACACGTCTTCTACACATATTGAAGATGTGCACCTTGGTGTTTTTATGCCGAAAAAATATATTTAAAAAAAAATATCACCTTTTTAAATTAGCCACTTTTTTTACATTTTTCTATACAATTCTATATACGGTACAGAGTTTGTGTACACAACTCCTCCGAAACCGTTCAGTCGATCGTTCTGAAACTAAACACACGTCTTCTCCACATATTGAAGATGTGCACCTTGGTGTTTTTATGCCTAAAAAATATTTTTTAACAAAAATATCACCTTTTTAACTTAGTCATTTCTTCTACATTTTTCTATACAATTCTATATACGGTACAGAGTTTGTGTACACAACTCCTCCGAAACCGTTCAGTCGATCTTTCAGAAATTATACACACGTCTTCTACACATATTGAAGATGTGCACCTTGGTGTTTTTCTGCCGAAAAAATATCGCCTTTTTAACTTAGCCATTTTTTCTACATTTTTCTATGCAATTCTATATACGGTACAGAGTTTGTGTACACAACTCCTCCGAAACCGTTCAGTCAATCTTTCAGAAATTATACACACGTCTTCTACACATATTGAAGATGTGCACCTTGGTGTTTTTCTGCCGAAAAAATATCGCCTTTTTAACTTAGCCATTTTTTCTACATTTTTCTATGCAATTCTATATACGGTACAGAGTTTGTGTACACAACTCCTCCGAAACTGTTCATTCGATCGTTCTGAAACTATACACATGTCTTCTACACATATTGAAGATGTGCACCTTGGTGTTTTTCTGCCGAAAAAATATCGCCTTTTTAACTTAGCCATTTTTTCTACATTTTTCTATGCAATTCTATATACGGTACAGAGTTTGTGTACACAACTCCTCCGAAACCGTTCAGTCGATCGTTCTGAAACTATACACATGTCTTCTACACATATTGAAGATGTGCACCTTGGTGTTTTTATGCCGAAAAATATTTTTTAACAAAAATATCGCCTTTTTTAATTAGTCATTTCTTCTACATTTTTCTTTTTTATACAATCTATATCGGTACAGTTTGTGTACACACTCTCCGAAACCGTTTCAGTCGATCTTTCAGAAAATTATACACGAACTTTCTACACATATTGAAGATGTGCACCTTGGTGTTTTTTCTGCCGAAAAAAATATCGCCTTTTTAACTTAGCATTTTTTTCTACATTTTTCTATGCAATTCTATATTACGGTACAGAGTTTGGTGTATAACAACTCCTCGAAACCGTTCAGTCAATCTTTCAGAAATTATACACACTCCTCCTACATATATTGAAGATGTGCAACCTTGGTGAGTTTTTCTGCCGAAAAAATATCGCCTTTTTAACTTAGCCATTTTTTCTACATTTTTCTATGCAATTCTATATACGGTACAGAGTTTGTGTACACAACTCCTCCGAAACTGTTCATTCGATCGTTCTGAAACTATACACATGTCTTCTACACATATTGAAGATGTGCACCTTGGTGTTTTTCTGCCGAAAAAATATCGCCTTTTTAACTTAGCCATTTTTTCTACATTTTTCTATGCAATTCTATATACGGTACAGAGTTTGTGTACACAACTCCTCCGAAACCGTTCAGTCGATCGTTCTGAAACTATACACATGTCTTCTACACATATTGAAGATGTGCACCTTGGTGTTTTTATGCCGAAAAATATTTTTTAACAAAAATATCGCCTTTTTAACTTAGCCATTTTTTCTACATTTTTCTATACAATTCTATATACGGTACAGAGTTTGTGTACACAACTCCTCCGAAACCGTTCTGTCGATCGTTCTGAAACAATACACACGTCTTCTACATATATTGAAGATGTGCACCTTGGTGTTTTTATGCCGAAAAAATATTTTTTAACAAAAATATCACCTTTTTAACTTAGCCATTTTTTCTACATTATTGTATCCAATTCCCTATCATTTCTACTTTACACTCTACTTTTCTATCTCTGCCTAAATTAGTATACATATTTAGCACAACGAGATGAAGAAATAATGCTATAGACTTTCAAATTCTCATTAATGTTTCTTGCCTTGGTGACAGTTTCACATTTCTGCATCTTCGCTGTCTGGCCCATATTCGACGGGCGTATTTTGTGACTTGCGGCACTCTTGTTGGCAATTTTAATTGAATATTTAAGCAATTACGCAGCTTATTTGGTGCTCTGATGCAAGTGCTAGTGAGTATGCATAACCAAATTATCTCGCCTGTTTATCAGTTTATCAGTTTATCAGTTTCTGATAGTATATCATTGAATATGGCACAAAATTCAATCTTATGAAATAGTAGGACTGGTTGACATACATGTATGGTAGATCATTTGCAGGGTTCACCCCTAAGTAACTGACATGGGATATTTCATGTTAGTTTGAAACTGTTCCATAATGCAGAAAAGGGGGTCAGTTCGTAAAAAATAAAAAAAATATCCACAAATGGTGCAAATCTTGGTGCAGATTACTGTGTTACTTTTTTTTCGTCATAAAATATTGATTTTATTGCGAAAAAGACAATTTTCTTATGGGAATTTAACATGGAATGGGGAATGACGGTGGGAGTCGAAAACATTTGGAAAGTGACTCTGAAACCTATCTAGATAGCTTGGAGATGATGCAACTAAGAAAACAGAAGTTTGCTTTTGAAAATCAGTCTACAAATTTTAAAATATTAAAAAAAAAATATTTTTAGCCTCCATGTTAAATTCCAAAAGGAAAAGTTGTATTTTCGCAATAAAATCAATATTTGATGGAATGTCATCAAATATAGTTTTTTAGGAGAGTGACTTTTTTTGTTATTGATGAAAAAGTAATTACATGTATATTTAAATATTTTTTCAATTAAATGTTTAATGTGTTTAATGGTGAAAAGTTTGTCATCATCAAAACGTGGAACAGACAGTAGTAGAGGTGCCTGATACCAGATCAGGACACTATCTTTTTATTGCAGAACGTATAATACTATTAATAATACTATTAATAATAAAGGTACATTCCCGTCAGTATATGATCTTGCTGTTTAACAAACATAAAACTGCAATCAATCATCCAATCAACCATTACAGGATGGCTTGGTCAAGAACAACATGGACAAACTCACATTCTACGCCCTCCGGGCACCAGAGAAACTTGACAGAATCGGGGAATACCTCGCCAGCAGGCTGAGCAGGGACGTCTATAGACGGAGAATCACGTAAGTTGTCCCATTGTATTTTCAGGGTGCACCAGCTTATTGATGCAGTCAAATATTTGCTTTCTGTTTCATCAGAAATAAATGTCGTGACCACCATTTGAGCCGTCTCTTCGAGACTGTTCAAATGAGTGATATAACATATACTTCCATTAAGAAATAAGAATAATAGAAAAGAACATTTTAAAATCAATAAACTCATTTCGCGTGAGATACCGATTCACAGATATCTAAATTTACAAACATTTTTCTCCATTGTCTTCATTTCTCAAGTAAAGTATACCAATATTTATCCCGTCAACACAGTGCGTATGTGCCGTGAAACACGGTGCCGTGAAACATTTTTGATATCCAGTCAATACAATTTTTGCATTTTACAACCATTTGTAGGTGTTGACGGGATAAATAGAATAGTAGGTTAGTGCCGTGAATGGGAAAAAATATCTGGCGCGGCATGGAAACGGGATGTGCTCGGCAGAGCCTCGCCCATCCCGTTTCCTGAGCCTTGCCAGATATTTTTTCACATTCACGGCACTAACCTACTATTCTCTATGTTGTTACCGCTCATATGAACAGTCTCAATGAGATGGTTCAAAGGAGTGGCCACAACACATACTTCTGTGCAGAAAACAGAAAAATATTTTTCAGTCGGACAAAGTGTGTATCTTCAACATGACATGGGTTAACCTTTTCACCCCTAAGTAACTGGAATGGATTTTGATGTTATTTTGCAAGCAATCCAATTGTCACATTATGATTTTCAGACTAGTCGGGTAATTTTGTTCTCAAAAATATGAAAATTACTTGCAAAAAGTGCAGATCCTGATGAGACGGCTCGTCATGAGCCGGCTCATCTGGATCTACAACCTTTTTCAAATACCACTATACAGGCCTGTGGTGTTGAAAGGGTTAATAAATACCATATTAAATCATCACTCATGAAAACTCCTATTTATCCAACACCCATAAAATATGCCATGTAAAATTGCTATTTCTGTACATTTTGGGGGATATTTGATGGGGTCGTACGGAAGTGGCATGTTACACTGGTATTCAATCAACTAGATGGTCTTTGTCAGTACCCATACATAGACCTGCCATACCTGTTTGCTGTGGTCTGCCCACCTCTCATAATGCGACCAGAGATACTGATTATGTATAGCGCTGTGCCAAAAATGAGTTAACTTTTCAAAAATACCATAGACTTACATTCATTTCAAACATTTCTATGTAGTGTTTTACAAGGAATTCCATTATGCTTATATTTTGTTAAAGCTAGTAGATTAAGGACAGTTGCTGTATTATGTATGTTAGATTTGCCAGACTCTATTGCCTGTATAGTTTCAGAAATATGTGCAATGATAAATTGTGCATCTTTCTTAAGTACATGCCCACTCCGTAGGCCAAACTGATCTTCATATGAATTAAATAAGTGTTTAATTGTGTCACTATTCCACCAGTTATTACAATTACGAGTGCCTGCTATACAGATATAATCATTTAGTATTATTTAGTGACACACGGTGGTATCAGGCTATTTTCATATGCAAATGAGGCATGATATTTTTCAATTATTTAAACTAATTAAATGCGCCACCTGAAAAAATTATATTTTCGACAGATCATAAAGTATGATGATTGCACATCAAAAAAATAAATTTGGAGAATATATAGTAATGTTCGTTAACATTTTAAGGAAACACAGTTATTGCCCCTGATATCAGTGTGGAAATTTACATCTGCTATAAAATGTATAATAATGCCAATCAATACGTGGGGTAATTAATGGTGAATGAATGTTTATTTTGCCAGAAAATGTCTCAGATGATGTCTCTGATATAAAGAACATTGTAAGCCTACTGAGCGGGCATGTACCTTTAAGACACACATTTTCAATAGTAATATCATTATGCCCCTGCCACCAAAGTGAGGGGGGCATATAGTGTGACCGGCGTACGTACGTCCGTACGTACGTCCCGAAACCTTAACGCTGGGTAAATGGCTTATAATTTCTGTTTCCTTGCTCGGATCTGCTTCACATTGCACACACGCATTGCTCCAATGGTCCCCTACCGCCCTGTGACAAATCCACATTCGTCCCGCCCCCGCTAAGCCCAGGGTCAAGGTCACAGACTTGGTGGGTTCGAAACCTTAACGCTGGGTAAATGGCTTATAATTTCTGTTTCCTTGCTCGGATCTGCTTCACATTGCACACACGCATTGCTCCAATCGTCCTCTACCGCCCTGTGACAAATCCACATTCGTCCCGCCCCCGCTAAGCCCAAGGTCAAGGTCACAGACTTGGTACGTTTGAAACTTTAATGCTGGGTAAATGGCTTATAATTTCTGTTTCCTTGCTCGGATCTGCTTCACATTGCACACACGCATTGCTCCAATGGTCCTCTACCGCCCTGTGACAAATCCACATTCGTCTCGCCCCCACTAAGCCCAGGGTCAAGGTCACAGACTTGGTGCGTTCGAAACCTTAACGCTAGGGTAAATGGCTTATAATTTCTGTTTCCTTGCTCGGATCTGCTTCACATTTCACACACGCATTGCTCCAATGGTCCTCTGCCACCCTGTGACAAATCCACATTCAAATATGCCTTGTTTTCTTTGGCTGCCAGCGGGGGCATTCGTGTGCCGACAGGCCACATATCTAGTTTTAATTTGCGTTGAAGTTTTGTTTTAATTTTTAGCCAGGTTTTTTTTTAAAAAATCCAGGCTATTAGATTGGCGAAAGCCGGGTCGGGCGGTGGGCGGGCGCGGGCGGCGGCGGCGCGGGCGGCGGGCGGTGGCCACAATCAATGTTAAGTTTTCGTGTTTTGAGTCCAATTTCTTTGTTTACTGTACCACATAGGACCACCAAACTTTCACAGCTTCATATCAAGGGTTGCCCACCACATATTACTGTCCAACTGTTACTTTTTAGCCAGGTTTTTTTGAAAAAAAATCCAGGCTATTGGATTGGCGAAAGCCGGCGGGCGGGCGGGGGCGGGCGGCGTCCACAATCAATGTTAAGTTTTCGTGTTTGAGTCCATTCTTTGTTACTGTACCACCTAGACCACCAAACTTTCACAGCTTCATAATCAATGGGGTGCCCACCACATATCACTACCAACATGTTACTTTTTTTTTTTTTTTTAACTTGACCCATTTTTTCCGCGTAGTCAACTTAGCCATTTTCAATGTTAAGTTTTCGCGTTTACAATGTTAAGTTTTCGTGTTTAAGTCCATTTCTTTGGTACTGTACCACGTAGGACCACCAAACTTTCACAGCTTTATAATCAAGGGGTACCCACCACATATCACTATTCAACATGTTTCTTTTTTTTTTTTTTTTTTTAACTTCACCAATTTTTTCCGCGCAGTCGACTTAGCCATTTTCAATGTTAAGTTTTCGCCTTTACAATGTTAAGTTTTCGTGTTTAAGTCCATTTCTTTGGTACTGTACCACCTAGGACCACAAACTTTTCACAGCTTCATAACCAAGGGGTGCCTACCACATACAACTATCCAACATGTGACCATTTTTTTACCTTCACCTATTATTTCTACGTAATTGACTTAGCCATTTTCAACGTTAACTTTTTAACGTATGTCTGGTTAGAGTTTTTTGGTTAAAACTTTTTCGTTATACTATATCTCTGCAACTGCTTCGCCCATTACCTTGAAACTTCACATGGGTGTTTATCATCATCCAAATTTTCATTCTAACCCCCAACCGTGCGGCCCCTGTGCCCAATGTCAAGGTCAAATTACTTTGATTTTTTTTGTTAAAGTTTTTTCGTGTACTATATCTCTGCAACTGCTTCACCCAATACCTTGATACTTCACATGGGTGTTTATCATCATTGTCGCACCTGCTTGCGGAAAGCGCGATATCGTCGGCATTTTGGCATACGTCCGTCCGTCCGTACGTCCGTGTGTCCGGTTAAAGTTTTTTCGTTAAAGTTTTTTCATGTACTATATCTATTTTTTTAGTGTCCATGCCTCGCCCCAAGGCGCGACATGCAGGCCACGGCCATCTAGTCTACAAAAAGTGTGTATAATTATGTTATCCAAGTGTCTATGCTTGGAAAAAACCTGGCCTTCGTGGCTTTGCCTCGTTTCTTGTTGATTGGTGTATCCGTCAGTGTTATTGATTTCTTTTTCCTTGGCGTTATACCCCTTGTGTATTGGCTATACATCGGCAGGCATATATTGTGACCATCGTCACTATTGTTCCTAATATCTGCAAACAGTGTAGATCCTGATGAGATGGCTCGCTGCACCATTTGTGGATACTTTTTAAAATTTTACAAATGACACCCTTATCTGCATAATTTAGCAGTCTAAAACTATTAACATGAAATATTCCATGTCAGTTGCTTAGCAGTGAAACTTCAAAGGTTGAAATAGTCAGGGAAACATTTCTTAGGGGTGAACTGGTTAAATAGAAAATGTGGAAATTTATGTGATTTTTGAAGTCAACTCACTTTTGGCACGTCCCTGTAGCCGCATCAAATGTCATGCTTACTCCTGAAAGTGACATATTATGCGACAAGTAATTTCATTGTTCAGTGCCGCCTGATAATGTCATCTGTAGGACAGAAAGACAGAGGACAGTTAGATTTGTCTTTTAACACTTTAACACTTTTACCCCTAAATAAATGACATTCTGTCTTCTCTATTAAGCTCTCAGACTATCTATTGCTTAATCCATTTCATGCCGAATACACATTTTTTCTACATTTTCTTTGTTTTTCACCGAAAGTATATGCTGTTACCACTCATTATACCCCCCGCAACGAGTTGTGGTGGGGTATACTGGAGTCAGGTTGTCCATCCGTCCGTGCGTGCGTCCGTCCATCCGTCCGGATAAACTTAACATCAGAGAAATATTGTTATAACTTCTATTTCCTTCATCTAAAATGCTTGATATTTCACACATGCATTCCTGTAAGACTCTACTACCATGCTGTGCCAAATCCACGACCGTCCAACCCCCGCAGATCCCAAGGTCAAGGTCAATTACTTAGTCCGTAAACTTAACATCCGAGAAATATTGTTATAACTTCTATTTCCTTCATCTAAAATGCTTAATATTTCACACATGCATTCCTGTAAGGCTCTACTACCATGCTGTGCCAAATCCACGACTGTCCAACCCCCACAGATCCCAAGGTAAAGGTCAAATACTTAGTCTCTTTACAAAACTTAACATCAGAGAAATATTGTTATAACTTCTATTTCCTTCATCTAAAAATGCTTAATATTTCACACATGCATTCCTGTAAGGCTCTACTACCATGCTGTGCCAAATCCACGACCGTCCAACCCCCGCAGATCCCAAGGTCAAGGTCAAATACTTAGTCTCTTTACAAAACTTAACATCAGAGAAATATTGTTATAACTTCTATTTCCTTCATCTAAAATGCTTAATATTTCACACATGCATTCCTGTAAGGCTCTACTACCATGCTGTGCAAAATCCATGACCGTCCAACCCCCGCTGATCCCAATGTCAAGGTCAAATACTCTTTACAAAACTTAACATCAGAGAAATAAGTTATAACTTCTATTTCCTTCATTGAAAATTCTTATTATTTCACATTGCCCCGTGCAGGCACCGGGGCGGGATCAACTGATCCTGAGAATAGTGCTGCAGTAGCC
Source organism: Conchocele bisecta (assembly GCA_029237695.1). NCBI lineage: Eukaryota > Metazoa > Mollusca > Bivalvia > Lucinida > Thyasiridae > Conchocele > Conchocele bisecta. The sequence continues at coordinate 39,507,742 of CM055268.1, forward strand.
ATTGCTTGTCGTAAAAGGCGACTAAACTGGCTTAACGATTGGGTTCATACTTTCCGGAACCCACTATACCGGATTTGGCCCTCATGTACATTTTTGGCTTTCTTGTATGTGAGAGTTGAGTCGGGCTATGCCCCATATATAAAAGTAGATTAGCGCTAATCCTATTACTTTTAGGGGATGGGATAAATGATGCTGGTGTGGCGAGGGCCTGGCACCAGAATCAGTTGTTCTAATTTCAGGACTGAATATATATTTTGATTGTAAATATTGAGTTCTGAAGTTGGGATTTACCCCCCTTGGACAGGTGGATATGGGACTCGACCCCGTTGGCCCGTCTGCGTGTAGACTCCCTGAGGCTTGTACCTCTATGTCAGAAAAGCGGACGTTAAACCCTATTCACTCACTCACTCACTTATTATTTCACTTGTGCATTCCTCTAAGGTTGTACTATCATGCTGTCACAAATCTACGAGTGTCCAACCCCCGCATGATCCCAAGGTCAAGGTCACATACTTAGTCTCTTTACAAAACTTAACATCAGAGAAATATGTTATAACTTCTATTTCTTTCATTGAAAATACTTAATATTTCATATGCTGTGACAAATCCCTGCTGATCTCGAGGTCAACGTCACATACATACGTATAACCTCGGCTTAACAACCCCCATCCTAATAAACACCCACCCCCCCCCCCCTCTCCCCCCCCCCCCCCCCCCCCAAATTAATTTTTTTTTTTTTTTTTTTTTTTTTTACCAATGACCGCCAATTTTTCAAACACAAATAATCTTTAAATCCTTATTTGTGTTTTGAAATTGACGTCCTTGGTATTTTTTTTTTTTTTTTTTTTTTTTTTTTTTTTTTTTTTTACTGGCTAATAAACGCCCCCACCCCTCCCTTTTGTAAAATGTAACGCCTCCAGGGGCGTTAATTCGAGGTTATACGGTAGTCTCTTTACAAAACTTAACATCAGAGAAATCGGTTATAACTTCTATTTCCTTGCTCGGATCTGCTTCACATTTCACACACTCATTGCTCCAATGGACCTCTACCATCCTGTGACAAATAAACGCTCCCCCCCCCCTTTTGTAAAATGTAACGCCTCTGGGGCGTTAATTCAGGTTATAACGTAGACCTCTTTACAAAACTTAACATCAGAGAAATCGGTTATAACTTCTATTTCCTTGCTCGAATTTGCTTCACATTTCACACACTCATTGCTCCAATGGACCTCTACCACCCTGTGACAAATTCACGTTCATGCCGCTCGCGCTAATCCCAGAGTCAAGGTCACAAGCCCACACACTTGGAAATTTGTACATATTTTAGGGGTACCTGGGCCCACGCGGGGGGTATTCCGTAAGTCTCGCTTACTGACCAATCTAGTTTGAACTGTCTTGCCAAGACAGTTCAAATGAGTGGTAATAACATATTCTTTCATTGAGAAATGAAGAAAATAGAAAAATAAATGTAAATTTAGATAATTGGGAATGGGTATCTGGCTTGGAATGAGGTAAGTTCTCTGACTATCCCTTAACCATAAAACTGTGAATTTTTAATTTTTCTTTGAAAAAAAACCCCAACAACGCACAATTTATCAACATGTGGTGAAAATGCCAACCAGACAAATTCCAGGGACAGTTGAATGTAAATAATAGGACCCTGTTTGAAAATCAATTATATGTGGGAGTAAATGCCTGGTCACGCAGACGTCATTAGGTAATTACCCTGAGTGTCTTATTTTTTGGCTGCAGGCTCGCAAAAGTTCAGCGGGACGATTGTCTGCATATGTGGTTGTGACTGGCGAATGGGGCTTATCGGTTTTGTGACCCCTGAAACTCCTGATGAAAATCGCACACTCCTGTGTAGCCTGATAACAATCTATATGGCTTGTTAGAAGGATGACAAGTGTTTCTTTGATGGCATGGCGAACATTGTAGATCCTGATCAGCCTGTGCGGATGCACAGGCTGATCTGGATCTACACTGGTCGCAAAACCCATAAGCCCCATTTCTCCTGTCACAGACATAATTATGATCTTAGAAACACAACCATATTGCTTTTGTTACCAATGAAATTTGTTGATGCACAGGCTGATCTGGATCTACACTGGTCGCAAAACCCATAAGTTCCATTTATACAGTCACAGACATAATTATACCCCCCGCTACGAGTTGTGGGGGGGTATACTGGAGTCAGGTTGTCTGTGCGTCCGTCCGTGCGTCCGTCCGTGCGTCCGTAAACTTAACATCAGAGAAATATTGTTATAACTTCTATTACCTTCAGCGAAAATGCTTAATATTTCACACATGCATTCCTGTAAGGCTCTACTACCATGCTGTGCCAAATCCACGACCGTCCAACCCCCGCTGATCTCTTGGTCAAGGTCAAATACTTAGTCTCTTTACAAAACTTAACATCAGAGAAATATTGTTATAACTTCTATTTCCTTCATCTAAAATGCTTGATATTTCACACATGCATTCCTGTAAGGCTCTACTACCATGCTGTGCCAAATCCACGACCATCCAACCCCCGCTGATCCCATGGTCAAGGTCAAATACTTAGTCTCTTTACAAAACTTAACATCAGAGATTGTTATAACTTCTATTTCCTTCATCTAAAATGCTTGATATTTCACATGCATCATTTCCTGTAAGGCTCTACTACCATGCTGTGCCAAATCCACGACCGTCCAACCCCCGCTGATCCCATGGTCAAGGTCAAATACTTAGTCTCTTTACAAAACTTAACATCAGAGAAATATTGTTATAACTTCTATTTCCTTCATCTAAAATGCTTGATATTTCACACATGCATTCCTGTAAGGTTCTACTACCATGCTGTGCCAAATCCACGACCGTCCAACCCCCGCTGATCCATGGTCAAGGTCAAATACTTAGTCTCTTTACAAAACTTAACATCAGAGAAATATTGTTATAACTTCTATTTCCTTCATCTAAAATGCTTGATATTTCACACATGCATTCCTGTAAGGTTCTACTACCATGCTGTGCCAAATCCACGACCGTCCAACCCCCGCTGATCCCATGGTCAAGGTCAAATACTTAGTCTCTTTACAAAACTTAACATCAGAGAAATATTGTTATAACTTCTATTTCCTTCATCTAAAATGATTAATATTTCACACATGCATTCCTGTATGGCTCTACTACCATGCTGTGCCAAAGTCACGACCCTCCAACCCCCGCTGATCCCATGGTCAAGGTCAAATACTTAGTCTCTTTACAAAACTTAACATCAGAGAAATATTGTTATAACTTCTATTTCCTTCATCTAAAATGCTTAATATTTCACACATGCATTCCTGTAAGGCTCTACTACCATGCTGTGCCAAATCCATGACCGTCCAACCCCCGCTGATCCCAAGGTCAAGGTCAAATACATGGTCTCTTTACAAAACTTAACATCAGAGAAATATGTTATAACTTCATCTAAAATTCTTAATATTTCATGCATGCATTCCACTAAGGCTCTACTATCATGCTGTGACATATCCCCGCTGATCCCAAGGTCAAGATCACATACTTAGTCTCTTTACAAAACTTAACATCAGAGAAATCGGTTATAACTGCTATCTCCTTGCTCGGATCTGCTTCACATTCACGTTCGTGCCACCCCCGCTAAGCCCAGAGTCAAGGTCACAAGCCCACACACTTGGAACATTTTACATATTTAGGGATACCTGGGCCCACGCGGGGTATTCCGTAAGCCTCGCTTACTGACCAATCTAGTTATGATCAAAGAAACACAACCATCTTGCCTTTGTTACCAATGAAATCTGTCGATGCACAGGCTGATCTGTATCTACACTGGTCGCAACACCCATAAGCCCCATTTCTTCAATCACAGACAAAATTATGATCTGAGAAACACAACCATATTGCCTTTGTTACCAATGAAATCTGTGAAATTTGATCATAGTCTTTCTTGTTTACTATTCGCAGTTCATGCATTCATCCAATTAGCTGCCATAGAACTCATTAAACCCTAATTCAGTGGAATGGAATATTCCATTTTAATTTATAAACTACTTCATTAATCAGAAAAGAGGAAATTTATAAAAACTCAGAAAAATCCAACAAATGGTGCAAATCCTGATGAGACGGCTCATTACGAGCCAACAGGATCTACACTATTTGCAAATGCTGCTATAGAGGTTTGTAGTGCTGAAAGATAGGAAATTTGTTTGCTTTTTTAAAAAAAAATCCTGGCTATTGGATTGGCGAAAGCTGGGCGGGCGGACGTGCGGCAGCGGGGGGCGGCAGCGGAGGGCGGCAGCGTCCACAATATTAAGTTTTTGTGTTTTGTCCATATCTCTGTTACTGTATCACGTAGAACCATCATACTTGCACAATTTCATAACCAATTGGGCCCATTATATACGACCATCCAATATGTTACCTTTTTAGCTCACCTGAGCGAAGCTCATGTGAGCTATTGTTACCGCAATGTGTCCGTCGTCGTCGTCGTCCGTGAACATTTTCAAACGTCTTCTCCTCGTTAACCATTGGGCCTATGGTCACCAAACCTCATGGTCATGGTCCTTAGGTAGGGGGATTACAAAATTGTTAAAATGACGTCATTACGTAATGCAAGATGGCCGCCGTCTAAAAATATCACAAATTCTTCAAAAATCTTCTTCTCAAGAACCGCTAACCGGATTTCGACAAAACTTGGTAGGAATGATCAATGTACAATGCTCTTTCAAAGTTGTTAAAATGGTGACCCCAGGGTCAAAAATGGGCGTGGCCCGTGGGGTCAAATTGGGGTCAAATTTTATTTTTGACTGAATATGGTCATATCATATATCAAATCGAAGGTATCAACAAGGCGATCACTCTGGTGCATTTTTTGTCGAAATCGGATGGTTATGTCACCATCCGGAAAATGTATGGTTTCAAAATTCCAAGAATTGCCGGAGGTTAGGTCAAAAGGTCGTCTTTTTATTAGAGATTTCAAAATTCTTCTTCTCATGAACCGCTTGGCCCATGGTAGCCAAACTTAAAAGTTATGGTCATGGGTGAAGCCTTTTCAGATTTGTTAAAATGGAGTCATCGCTAATCAAAGATGGCCTCTCGTCAATAATAGCATAAATTCTTAAAAATCTTCTTCTTCATGAACGCTTGCCGGATTTCGACGAAACTTGGTAGGAATGATCGATGTACATTGCTCTTTCAAAGTTGTTAAAATGGTGACCCCGGGGGTCAAAAATGGGCGTGGCCCGTGGGGTCAAATTGGGGTCAAATTTTATTTTTGACCAAATATGGTCATGTCATATATCAAATTGAAGGTATCAATGAGGCGATCACTCTGGTGCATTTTCTGTCGAAATTGGATTGTTATGTCATCCAAGATGGCCGCCGAAAGGTCAAAAGGTCGTTCTTTTATTAGAGATTTCAAAATTCTTCTTCACATGAACCGCTTGGCCCATGGTAGCCAAACTTAAAAGTTATGGTCATGGGTGAAGCCTTTTCAGATTTGTTAAAATGGAGGTCATCGCTAATCAAAGATGGCCGCCGTCTAAAAATAGCATAAATTCTTAAAAAATCTTCTTCTCATGAACCGCTTGCCGGATTTCGACGAAACTTGGTAGGAATGATCGATGTACATTGCTCTTTCAAAGTTGTTAAAATGGTGACCCCGGGGGTCAAAAATGGGCGTGGCCCGTGGGGTCAAATTGGGGACAAATTTTATTTTTGACCAAATATGGTCATGTCATATATCAAATTGAAGGTATCAATGAGGCGATCACTCTGGTGCATTTTCTGTCGAAATTGGATTGTTATGTCATCCAAGATGGCCGCCGAAAGGTCAAAAGGTCGTTCTTTTATTAGAGATTTCAAAATTCTTCTTCACATGAACCGCTTTGCCCATGGTAGCCAAACTTAAAAGTTATGGTCCATGGGTGAAGCCTTTTCAGATTTGTTCAAATGGAGGTCATCGCTAATCCAAGATGGCCGCCGTCTAAAAATAGCATAAATTCTTAAAAAACCTTCTTCTCATGAACCGCTTGCCGATTTCGACGAAACTTGGTAGAATGATCGATGTACATTGCTCTTTCAAAGTTGTTAAAATGGTGACCCGGGTTCAAAAAATGGGCGTGGCCCGTGGGGTCAAATTTTATTTTTGACCGAATATGGTCATGTCATATATCAAATTGAAGGTATCAATGAGGCGATCACTCTGGTGCAATTTATTTTCTGTCGAAATCGATTGTTATGTCATCCAAGATGGCCGCCGAAAGGTCAAAAGGTCGTTCTTTTATTAGAGATTTCAAAATTCTTCTTCACATGAACGCTTGGCCCATGGGTAGCCAAACTTAAAAGTTATGGTCCATGTGTGAAGCCTTTTCAGATTTGTTAAAATGGAGGTCATCGCTAATCCAAGATGGCCGCCGTCTAAAAATAGCATAAATTCTTAAAAAATCTTCTTCTCATGAACCGCTAGCCGGATTTCGACGAAACTTGGTAGGAATGATCGATGTACAATGCTCTTTGAAAGTTGTTAAAATGGTGACCCCCCACCCCGGGTTCAAAAATGGGCATGGCCCGTGGGGTCAAATTGGGGTCAAATTTTATTTTTGACTGAATATGGTCATGTCATATATCAAATTGAAGGTATCAATGAGGCAATCACTCTGGTGCAATATTTGTCGGAATCGGATGATTATGTCATCCATGATGGCCACGAAAAGGTCTATTTATTCAAGATTTTTAACGTCTTTTTCTCAGGAACCACATGGCCGATGCTGGGTGAAGCATTTTCAGATTTTGTAAAATGAGAGTCATCGCTTAATCCAAGATGACCGCCATCTAAAAATAGCACAATTTTTTTAAAACACATATGAACTCAATGTCACATTCTCCTCTGGTGTTCATGGAGTCAGGTGAGCGAATTAGGGCCATCATGGCCCTCTTGTTTTATCTTCACCTACTTTTTCCGCAAAATCGATTTCGTGTTTTGTCCATTTCTCTGTTACTGTATCACCTAAGACCACCGTACTTGCACAACTTCATAACCAACAGTTGGCCACCACATACCACTATCCATCATGTGATCTTTGTTGATCTTTACCTATTTTTTCCGCATAATCAACTTAGCCATTTTCAATGTTAAATTGGATAACTTCCATCATGTGATCTTTGTTGATCTTTACCTATTTTTTCCGCATAATCAACTTAGCCATTTTCAATGTTAAATTGGATAACACTCATCGGACAGCACAGATGTTCACTCGCATCTTGTACTAATACATGTATGCCAGCCGTCAACTGCATGTAGGTTTTCTCATACACTGGCTTCTTTTGCCGTCTTAGGCCAATGACAGTTGTTACTTTCAATCGTGGTCATAATAACATTAATAGCCAATTATCTTTTATCCAATTGTCTATACCTTAAAGAAAACCCGGCCTTCGTGGCTTTGCCTCGTCTCTTGTTAACTGGTATGTTTATCCTATTTATTGAACAAAAATATCTGTAATTTCTTTCGCACTGTAAATTCAGTTTCATTATTACAAACACATATCTATGCTAGCGTCGAAAGTGATGTTGCACTTGAACAGACGAAAATGAGGTGTACCCAAATTTCACGGGCCATATAAACAATGCAAAAGCAATATGTTTTTCGACAATATTAAATCTGATTAAAATGAGCCTTCTTTTTATTTCGTGAAATTTGGTCAAATATTGATTTTATTATGAACAATTGATTTGTCTATGGGAATTTAACATGTAGAAAAGGAGGTGGAGAAACTGTGGGAGGAGTCAAAAAACAAAAGTTAAATATAGAAAATCGGTCCACAATTTTTGAAATCAGAAAAATTTCCCATTGCTAAATCCCCAGACATCTTAACTCAAAGAAGGCTCATTCTTGAATTTTTATAAAATTTAACGTTATTGAAAAAAATAAATTTTTGCATTATTTATATACATGTAGCTGTAAAATTTGTGCAGCCTTCGTGAAACAGACAGTAGGTATAAATCCCATGAGGTGCGTATTGTCCGTCTGCCTGGGGCAGATGTTTTCAGCCTGCACTGTCCAGACATTTTAATTTTTCTCATTAGTAGAAAAAATATATTGACCTGTCCGTATCTAGTCAGGCTGACATTAGCAGAATGTACCACGTATGTACCACAGTAGACGTCACATGTGGCTGTGACTGGAGAAATGGGCTTATGGCGGGAGGCAGGTTGGAAGCATACAACGGGTGATTTAATGATGGGATTTATACTCAGGGTTCCGCTGGGGAAAATAAAAAAATCTCCACTTCAAAAAAAAATGGAATAACCATTAGGATAAAAATAAACAATTGGCGATAAATAATTACAAGGATTTTTTATCGCCAATTGTTTATTTTTATCGCCAATTGCGAAAGTGGCGATCGCCAGCGGAATCCCTGCATACTTACCGGAATCTCAATATCCCTGGTTTGGCCCTCTAGAAAATGTTTGGCTTTCTGGTATGTGAGACTTGAATCCAGTTATATTTATTATTTTTAGGTGTGGGGGTAAGTGACTTTGGTGTGGTGAGGACCTGGCACCAGATCAGGTTATTTTATTTTCTGTTCTGAATTTGGGATTCACCTCCCCACCAACCCACAGCAGGTGGCATATGGGATTTCTACCCTGTTAACCTGGCATAAACTGACCTTAGCTATTGACAGGCTGTTAAACACCATTATACCCAGATGCATATCTGTACAATCTGACCAGGGTCTGCACTGTTCACCAGTCATTCACCGAAACACCCATCATGCTGCCAACAGTATAGATCCTTATCAAGTAACTAGAGTACACTAGCAGTCCAGGAGCTAGGCTGGCCACAATTATCATAAACCAGCCACAGCCACTTTTGAGTGTACCTTCCTTATACATGTAGTTGCGAACGGTAACTTGCAATCTACTCCCGTACTATCCGTAGCCTGAGTTACGATTCCTCACATAGGCTTCCTCTGCAGAATAGCGAATCAGATCTGATTCACACTTTAGTAGTAAATTGTGACATATTTATACCCCCCGCAACGAGTTGTGGGGGGGTATACTGGAGTCAGGTTGTGCGTGCATGCGTGCGTCCGTCCGTCCGTCCGTCCGTCCGGGCACACATTAGGGTACTTATGTGGCTAGCCCCACAGGATTATGGACTTGTTAAAGGATAGGGTTGGTTACAATTAGCCACCTAAAAAATCGTTTTATGTGGCTAATATTTAACATGTGATAAGCCACATAAGTACCCTAATGTAAGAACGTCCGTCCGTCCGTCCGTCCGTCCGTCCGTCCGGGCACACATTAGGGTACTTATGTGGCTAGCCCCACAGGGTTATGGACTTGGTAAAGGATAGGGTTGGTTACAATTAGCCACCTAAAAATCATTTTATGT